>WOXC01004369.1:137500-594684 GCA_011680675.1 Gymnobelideus leadbeateri
AGCAAGTTACTTAACCCCAATTGCTTTAAAAAAAAAAAAAGAAAAGAAAAGGCAGCTAGGTGGCACAATATCGGAGCTTGGCACTTGGCAGTCACGAAGACCTCAGTTCCAACCATCTCGGACACTAATTCTACGAGCTTTCGAAAGGCACTTAAGTTCTCTGCGCCTCAGTTTTCTCAGCTGTAAAATGGGGATAAAAATAGAACGTACATTCCGGGGTTGTTGTGAAGATCAAATGAGATAATATCTGTAAAACGCTTAGCGATGTGCCTGGCACACATAGTAAGTGCTATATAACAATTTTTATTAGCTATTATTATTAATATTCTGGGGCTAGATTTGAACTCAGGTCACCCTGACTCCAAGTCCAGCCAACTAGCCAACACCTCGATTTTGTCAATCACAGCCGCCACCACCAGAGAGTTAAGACCACACGCCGGGAGCCAAGAGGTCCCGTGGTGGGGGAGGGGAAGAGGGGAAGAGGGGGGTGAGGCGGCGGGACCCGGAGACCGGTTTGCGCCTGCTCCGTCGGCTCCACCTTGGCCTTGACGCCTCCTTCCTTCCCTTCCTCCCTCAGATCCGGGAGGGGCGGGGCTAGGGGAGAGTCCCGGCCGCTGCTGGCCCCGCCCTCCGCCCTGGCCCGGCCTCCCGGGGAAGCCCCTTGGCCCCACCCCGGGCCAGAGCCCGCCCTCCTCCTTCCTTCCTGTGGGATGTGCCCGCTCGCTTCGAGTCCCCCACCCGCCGGCCGGCTCTGTCAGGCCGTCGCGGCCTCGGGGACCCCGGGATGCCGGCGGGGCGCGGAGGAAGAACCTTGCCCCTTCCCCTTCCTCCCCCCCGAGTCCTCACCTCGCCACCAGTAGTTCTTGGACAGGTCGTGCCACGTCTGATGCCGGGTGTGGTGGGTGCCGTCGGGCCCCAGGTGAGCCGCCTCAATGAGCCCCCGACGCCTCTCGGGCTGCAGCACCACCTCGAGCTCGGCGAAGCGCTGGTGATGGCGCTGCCTCCGCTGGTAGTAGAGGGTCCCGCCGCGCACCACGTAGCAGGCGGCCGCCTTGCGGATCTTGCGCTTGGCGTTACCCTCGGTGCCCGGCGCGTACGGCTCCCGCTCGTTCGTCAGGTAGCGCAGGATGGCCCGGTAGCTCTCCTCGCTCGACATCCCGGACGACTGGGTCACCTGGCCGCTCTGCCTCAGGCCCTGGCCTGTGACAACTGGAGGGCACACCGGCCCTGGGGAAGGCTGATCTTCCTGTCCAGCCACCCCTCCGACGGCGGCCGCGGGAGGGGGTGGGGGGCGGTGACCGGAGGGTTTGTAACCAGGGGGAACTGCACTTCCGAGCGCGCGGGATCCGCTTGTGGCAGGCAAAATGGCTGCTGCACCACCGGATGTGACGTAGGCTAAGAGGACGGCGTTAGCCCTCGGGTGGTGCGTACTCTACCTGAAGAGGCACGAATAGACTTCAAGGCTCAAGGCCGTCATCTTGAAAGTGGGCAGGCTAGGACCGGTAGTTCTTTTGATTGGCCATCTTAAGTCCTGGCACTTTCCCTTTTGATTTTCCTCTTTAGCATTGGGTGAGGGCTGTTGTACAAGGAGTAACCAGAAACGCTCCCTTTTTAAGGAACCGCGAGATAAAAAAACAGATAAGTAGGTATGCTTTTTATCCCTCATTTTCTTGCCCATCTAGCACAGAATTAAGAAGTCTTATCCCTTCCCCCACCCCCACTTTTCCGAGGTGGGAGGGTCCTCGGTAATCTTGTCAGATTTTTTTTCTATGTACTGATTGGTTTTGCTGAATACTTTGTCTTCATCCCCTTTTTTCTTTTCTTTTTGAAACAAAAACAAAGTTGGGTAAAAAAGATCAGATGTAAGAAGTTTCCATTCTAATGAGGGAAGCCTACCCACTGGCCAGTTTGTGGCCAAGGAGAGGCACTTTAAAAGGGATGGCTCTCAGAGGGGAGAGGGAAAACTAAAGATTAATAAAAAGCGATTTTTTTTAAAAAAGGGATACTTTGGACCCTGGATTAAAAATTATTTTGCTTTCAGTCATATCATATAGTATAGACTTGTCTGTCCTTTAATCAACTATTACCTTTTGAGTAGGGTTTCTCAACATAAGGTCCGTGTCTTTTTATTCATACTGGATAACTAGATACGTATTTTATTTTATTCATTTACAAACATTCCGAGAAGGGGTTCACCAGTCTACTAGAGGCATCCATGACACACACACAAAAGTTAAGGACCCTCGAACAAATTACCGGGACACACTCCCCCAGTATTTAACAGTTACCCATATTCTTTTTTTTGTTTGTTTGTTTTTGCCTTTTGGAGGGCAATTGGGGTTAAGTAACTTGCCCAAGGTCACACGGCTAGGTTTTTTTGCTGGGGAGAACCATCAGTAAAGGGAAGCCCTTGTAATTGTTTTCACACCTACCCTAGGGAAGGAAGGTTCTATAATTTATGTCTTAGAAAGTTGACTGGACTCTGAGAGGTTAGGTGATTTTCTCAAGGTCACTGAGGCAGTGTCAGTGGAGGGACTTGAACCAGTTTACCAAAGTCTGGTCTCCCTAAGGCTAGCTCATTATCCACTACCCCGGATCTGCCCTCCTAACAGGAATTTCTAATCTTGAAGACATTGCATGTGCATAAAATGAGATAATATTTGTAAAGTGGTGGCACACAGGCATGATATAAACATTCCTATCCCCCAAAACCACTTGAATTCCAATTCTCATGATTAACCAGTCTTTTCTCAAGCTTTTACCTAATCTAATCACAGAGAAACAAAATCCTTTTTTTTTTCTCCTTGGCAAGAATGGTAAGCAATTTAATCCCTCCCTGTCCATTACAATTAAATCTCCTTTCTTACTCCCTCTAATATCTTAGTGACACTTAAGGACTTTCTGGGTACTAAAACCTGAGATGCCCTTAAAAAGCCAGCTGTGCCAGTTAGGTGATCCAGTGAATAAGAGCACTGAGCTTGGAATCAGGAAGACCTGAGTTCAACTTTGACCTTAGACCCTTACTAGCTATGTGACTCTGGACAAATCACTTAACCCTGTTTGCCTCAGTTTCCTCCTCTGTAAAATGAGCTGGACAAGGAAATGGCAAACCACTCCAGTATCTTTGCCAAGAAAGCCCCAAATGAAGTCACAGTTGCACATAACTGTAACAACAATCAGCTGTTAAAAGTTTACATTCTAACAGGCCAAAACAACCTTCTGGCTAATCTGTGGCCTGGAAGGGGGACTTTGGTACTTAAAGTTACAAAGATGAGGGGTGGGACCAAAGGGAGTAAATTGACACAGTATCTAGGAAAAATTAGTTGATTTGGTCATGGTTCTGAAAATTGGAAGGGGAAGGACAGGACAGAAAGTAAAGGCTCTGTAAGTCTAGAGGAGGTGGGCACATAGAAGGGAGTCAAGCGAAGGAAGTTGTCTGGGGCATTTCTGAAATAATGCTTTGTAAAAGAGCTACCAATTAGCACAGCAAGGGGCCCCAGGTAGTTCCTCTAAGCTGGGGTGGGAAATCTATGGCCTCATGTGGCCCTCTAGGTCCTCAAGTTTGACCCCTTGACTGAATCCAAACTTCACAGAACAAATCCCCTTAATAAAAAGATTTGTTCTATAAAACTTGGAGTCAGTCAAAAGGTTCAACCAATGACCGAAAGGGCCACATGTGACCTTGAACCCACCCCTGCCTACAGCATGGTCTGTGATGCTGGGGAACATAACTTTGGAAAATAATACTTTCAAGTGGAAAGCACTTTAGAAAGAGTTGTTATGAATTTTGGATAGTCTTTCGAAGATTAAAAGCTCACCTCAGACATCTAGTAGCTGTTACCTGGTTGGCACTTAACACCTGTGCTTCAGTTTTCTCATCGATAAAGTGTGTGTGGGGGGGGGGGGGTTTAGACTTGAATCTCTAAGGTCACTTCTGGCTCTAAATCTGTGATCCTCATGATTGACTTTTCACTTCTCTATTTTCCTTTACAAAACCCAAATCTTCATTCACGCCTGATGTCTAGTCCCTTGACCCCTCAGTTTTCTCCCAGGCCATCCTCCCCTGCACTAGCCACTCTTTCCTGATCTTGACCCCTTGGTAAACAAATTCAATACTACACCATCTCATCTCTTGAATCTCTAGGCCGCTTATTTCACTGAGTCCTGCCAAAACCTCAGCGTTGGATCACACCCATGGTTGTCCAACCTTGCTCCTAAATATGTGCTGCTGAATACAGGTGGAATAGCTGTTTTGACTGGGTCCATTACAAATTTATGTTACTCAACCTCAATGGAGCCCTGCTGCTTTTAGGTGATCCTACTATACCTTCCTTATCAACTCACTATGCCACTCTCTACATTGACTTCCAAATCTTTTCATCCCACCTCAAACCTCCCAGGACTCCATCTCCATACTCAGCTGAGATCCTTGTCTCATTCTTTTTTTTTAAGCAATTGGGGATAAGTAACTTGCTGAAGGTCATATTCATTATTTCTGTGTGGGTACCCATTTTCCGAGGCAGGGACAGATCTCAGGTCATCCTGACTCTGGGCTGGCGCTCTTACTCACTGCACCACCTAGCCGTCCCCCTTGTCTCATATTTTTTAGAAGAAAATTGAGGCCATTTGCCTGTGAATTCCATCCTCTTTCAACCCTGTCTCACATTAAGTGGCCTTACTCCTTACCAAGGCCATTCTATCCCATCTCCAACAGACTGTCCCCTCCATCACTCCCACTCTAATATTTCTAAACACTCTCTACTAGCTTCTCTCACTTACTCCCAATTTCTCTTCCAGTGCTTTGTAGCTAAATTCCTTGAAAAGGCCACCTGCAGTAGGTGCCCCCACTTTTTCTCCTCTCACTCTCTTAATCCCTTACAGTCCAATTTTCAACTTTTATCACTGTGGAAACTTCTTTCCAAGTTAACTAGAGATCTTAGTTGTCAAATCCAGTGGCCTTTTCTCAACCTTCATTCTTCTTGATCTCTCTGCAGTCTTTGACACTCTCTTCTCAAGGTTTCTTCTGTCCTGGTTTTCCTCTTACCTGACTGTTCCTTGTCTCTTTTGTTGGATCCTCCTCCAGATTACACCCTCTAACTGTAGGCTTCTCTTAGGGTTCTGTACTGGGTGGTACAGTGGATTTAATCACAATCTCTAGGCTGATTTTCAAATCTGCCCTTCCTGCCAATATCTCTGCTGACCTCCAATCCCTTAGGTGTGAAACACTCACTCTCCCCTCAACTTTGCCTACTGACTTCTTTTAAATTACAACTAAAATCTCTTTCACAGGAACCTTTCTTCTTCCAGTACCTCTTAATTGCTTTATATAGCTGCTTTGTACATGTTTGTATAACTGCCCCCATTAAATTGTAAGCTCCTTGAGGGCAAATTTGCAGAAATCCAGTATATTCAGGAAGATTAGTTTCTGGTTGGACTCCAAAACAGGTAACACTCAAGAGTGTTCAATCCTAGTTTTAAACTAGTCAAACTCTCAAGACATGTCAAATCAGTCCCTTCTGGCTGATTTTAACATGGCTAACTCCATTTTTCTTATCCATGCATAAAGCCTGAAGTGCATTCTCACCAAGTTTCCTTAAAGCAAAAAGTGCTTTCTTTTCCTACACTCCCATATGCTAGTGCCGTGCATTTTTGTGTATACACCCCCTAGATTGGAGGAACAAGACTTATTTCTTTTGTATTCCCAGAGTATCTGGGAAAGTGACTATCAATCTCTCCAAATAAGTGCCTATTTTCCAAGAGCAAAAGACTAGCAAGTTACAGTAATTATTTCTGAGAACAGCTTTGAAACCTCACCATAGAATTAACTGCACAGCCAAAACAAATCTGAGCAATGGTGTAATGTTTCTTTGACAAAAATATCTTTATTCCACTGTTAGACATAAATACTATAAAAATCCTAAAATTAAAAATTGTTACCTATGAATGTAGAACTTGATTACAACTAATAATTTAACAGGAATAGCCAAACAAATTATGGCACATGAATATAATGAAGTATTACTGTGCTTTATCACAGTTAATGCAGAGGACTGATGCAAAGTAAATAAAATCAGGAAAACAAAATTACTGTAAAAATTACTGTAAAAAAAATTACTGTAAATAAAAAAATCTACAAAAGTTGTAAACTGAATAAACAACCCCAAAGAGATAGACAACTTCCTTTCCTTTCCAGAGGTGAGAAATCCATGGTTATCAAACAGATTTCTTTTCCCAATGGATTAGACTGTTACTCCTCTTTAAAAAAAAACTATAAGGAATGGCTCTCTGGGAGAAGGGAAAGGATAGAGGGTGGAATGTAAGCAGTGTGAAAAGATAAAAAACCCAGCTCTCTGTGGTGCTAAAGAACTGGAAATGGTCTATCAATTGGAGAATGGCTGAACAAATTGTGGCATATGATGAAATACCGTGCTACAAAAAATGATGAGCTCAATGGTCTTAGAAAAATATGCACAAAATAATAAACAGAACCAACATAGTACACAATAACAGCAATACTGTTTTAAGAATTACTTCGAATGAATGACTTATTTTTACTACCATAAATACCCAAATTAACTACCAAGGAAGACACTCTATTTGGATCCATAGGAAGAACTGATGAATAGAATGTGCATAATTTTACGTATATACTCATTTGTGTTTAATGGTAGCCATCTCTAGGACTGGGGAGAGGGAAAGGAAACAATTTTGTACATTTGAAAGGAACAGCAATTTGTGCATATTAGACTTGCAGTTTTGTGAGGGGTTTTTCTATTGTAATGTGTTATGGAAATGGTTTTTATTCTTTAAATTAAAAAGCAAAAGAAAAAGAAACATTGGCATATGTCTCATTGCCAAACACAAGTGAACTAAGAATATAGCAATCTGATGAAGTCAGAGCAAAATGATATAATTTTATGGATTTTTAATATGAAAATACTGGAAATTTAACTTGATAAGAGTAAGCAATGATCCTCCTCAAAAACTTAGACAACTTAAGGACAATGCCATTTCCCCAGTTTAGAACATTTTTAGCAAAAATAAAACAAAAAACACACTTCTTAAGCAATCATTAACATCAAGCCAATTTTTAAAAGTTCTTCGCTAAGAGGTAAAATTCACAAAGCACTTGAAAAGTCAAGACAGTTGCTTTAAATTTCCTTTTATTTAATCCAATTTAGTATACAATTAACGTTTTCCACCAACTCGGGGTGCAGAAACTTTCACAGGCTTAACAATTTTTTGTTTAGGTGCTGCCTTTGTAGGAGCCTATGAAAAAAGACATGAATTAATGTAACGTGATTCCAATTTTCCTACACATTGTTCAGCAATTTATAATCTCACATCACCCACAAAAATAAAACTGCCAGCAACCTTCCTCCTTCCCTCCTCTTCAAACTGCTGTCTAGCCCCTTTGTAGATCTGGTCCTCAATCTAGTATTAGTATGTACCTGGCTTAAGATTCTTTACAATGCTTCTGAGAGAAACCTGGGCTAGCTTTGGGCTACACTGATCAAGATAGGTGACTGGACCTGTTATTTCTTTGGTAATAATAATACTGATGATGGCTAACATTTACATAGTGCTTACTATGTGGCACCCACTAAGCTAAACACTTTACAATTATTACCTCACCTCACTGTCACGACAACTATGAGAGATAGATACCATTATTACCCTCATTTACTGAGACACTGAGGCACAGAGGTTAAGTGATTTGCCCAAGGTCTACTAAGCATCTGAGACTGGATCTAAACTTGGGGTTTCCTCACTCCAGGTCCAAAGTTCTATCCAATGCAGGCCAGCATCTTCTCTGCAACTTAAACTAGGAAACAAAAGAAGCTGCTTGTCTGTGACTGACCTAGCCCGAGATGACCTTGTTTACACACTTCTGAAGTTCGCATGATGACATGAGACCAGTTCCAGTTACCCCAAACCATCTCCATCTTCAATAGTCCCAACTACAAGTCACCTAGATTCTGCTTTAAGTATTTTTTGCCATACTGCAGTAATTTAATATTCAAAATAAATATACTTCAGGAACCAAAGTATGACAATGATTACCTTAGCAGCAGATGCAGCTGTCTTCTTAGTTGCTTGCTTAGCCTTTTTTGCTTCCTTGGCAGCCCTAGAAAACAAATATTATATTAAGTGGGTTGTCACTAAAACTTTTAATTCAACAGAGCATTCAAACCCTAAAGCTACAAACCCCCCAATTTTAGTTTCATTTCAGCTTCAATGTAGGGCTATTTGTTTATTTACCATGCCATAACCAGTTTGTGATAACAGAAAAAGAATGTTTCTGACCTGTATCCTATTTAAGAGAGCAAAAATTCACAGACCACACATTGGCCATAATGGCTATGTACATCTTTTTAGGTATTAGCTTTTGAATTGCAGAAAAACTAATGAGGATAAATGTGACCATTAACACTACAAACTAATAAATGATACCTCACCTGATGGCTTGTTCTCGTTGGGCCTTTCGAACTTCAGGTTTCTGGTTCCTCTTGGCCATTATATCAGCAAGAGAAGCCCCAGTGATGGCCCTTTGGAATTTAACAGCCCGGCGAGTTCTTTTCTTTTGAATCTCTTCCTGAAGAAAATTAACAGCATTTCATTAACTGGGGAGTCTGAAGAAGAGTTAACCACAGGAAGAATCAGAGCACTGAGTTAGAGACAATCTAGTCCCACTTCCCTCATTTTATAGATTGGGCCCAGAGAGGCACAACAGCACGCCCAAGGCCACAGTTACTAACAGGCGAGTCAGGAACTGACCCCAGCTTCTGACCAAGTTCAGTGCTCTATTAATATTTAACACAAATGCTTACAAATGAGCCCACTTTATTATTCCAAGCACAGGAAGACAAAATAATGCATGGATTCAGTAAACGAATTTAATTTTAAACATCTAACTGCAAATGCCCCTTTCGTTTGTCTACTCTGGCCATTTTTACTGCTTTTTAAAAGTTAGAAAACCCAAGAACCCAGTTTTAATTTTACCTAGCACCTGCCTTTCAGGATAAGCAACAGGAAATATGAATCCACTAAAACCTAACACCAAAAAATCAAAGTTAAATACAGACAAGACACCTGACAATGCTCCTATACATTCTACACCCCTACTTTCTATCAAAGGCATCACCAATCCTCACATTCAGCAAGGTTCAAAGTCTCAGACACCTTTTTACCCTCTTATATGCCTACATCTAAATCAACTGCCAAGACGTGCCAATTCTGCCTCTAGATTATCTCAAAGTATTTTATCATCTCCATTTTTAAGTCTGCTGCTCTAATTCAAGCCCCACCAGTGTTTCTTAATTGGTCTTTGGGCCTATACAGTTCTTCTTACACTTTACTGCCAAAGCCATACTCCTAAAAGCACATCTGACCATGTTATTCTCTTGCTAAAGTTTTCAGTGGACTGGGCTGAACAACATGGCTGCTGTTCCACTCATTATATAATCCACTCCACTAAAGTACCCTACATTCCAGCCAAACTGGCCTATTTCCTATTCTTTACACATGACGACCCTGTGTCTAGCATGTGTGGCCTTTCTGACCTAAGTATATCTGAAGCTTTAGCTTGTTTCAAACCTCACCTTCTTCCAACTCAATCAGCAGATTTACTGCAAGGGCTAAGTATTCTTCTGCCCCAATTCTTTGTATTTACTTATACTTGTACAGGTTTTCCTAATGCTAGAATTAAGTTCCTTACCAGGACCTTTTATAGTGTCTGGCTCATAATAAATGTTTGCTGATTATCATCTGTATATAAACATCCTATGACCAAAGCATTTGATATTAGATAATAAAAGGGGTGGGGGAAAAGACATAAGCAGTTGGGGTGGGCCTCAGAAGAAATAAGCATTTACTAAGTACCCCTACTACATGCTCAGAATTGTGCTAATCACTTATTATCTCATTTGATTTTCACCACACTGTGAGGTAGGAGCTACTATCCTCATTTCACAGTTGAGGAAACTGAGGTTGACATATGACTTGCAGCATCACAAAGCTATGAAGGATAGATATGATGCTGGAACTCAGGTTTTCCTGACTCTGGGTCCAGTCTCTAGCCACATCCATCCTAGATGCTTCTTGGGTTGGTTAATATTACAGAGAAGCATATAAAAAACACTGGAATCAGAAGACTTGGACCATGTCTACATTTTTTCCTAGGCTGCCAATTGTAACCCTGGAAAAGTCCTAGCATCTCTGGGCCTCACAGGTTTCACTACTAAAACAAGGGGGTTAGAGTAGGTGACCTATGCACTATGATCCCACATAGTTCAAATAGCTATACAGAAAGTGCATGTAAACATAGTTATCATTAGGCTATTTAAGACTGTTTTATTCCTAATGAAACATTAAAAAAAAAAAAAAACTTGATTCTTTAACTCTGTCCCACCCTCACCATCTCATTTCCTAATTTTGGCACTCAAACTTGCGAAGTACATACTATTTCATTTTTACACATAAAAAAGGTTTAATTTAACTATCTACTATGAGATTCTCTCTTGCTATGATTCTCAACAGGACCCTTTGGAGTATTCCAGAACTAAATCAACACATAAGCAACTTCCCATTACATAAATATCTAAAATAACCATGTCAGAAATATCAGTAAAAGAGAAAACCCAATCCAGTTATCACCTGAAAAATTCCTGTAAACTAAATTTTATTAAAGTCATTATTCTATTACAAAGAAAAATAAAATACAAATTAAGGTTCTCCTGTAAGTTTACTTTTTAAAAAAACACTGCAGCAATTTATTGATCTGTTTTATTTCCACCATAATACCAGATGAACAAGGTGTTTTTCTAGCAGCCATGAAACGTTAATTTGTAGTCTAAGATGAATACCCTAGAATCAAACTCCTCCTTATGATACCTACTATCTGTAACCCTTAAGTTACAGATCTTTCAGTACAGTATCTCAAGCAGGTTAGATACAATAGGCAGCCTCTGCTTTGGTGGACAAAAGTTCCCCACCACAGGTTAAGGATGAAAAAATGCCCACCAAAATACCAAACACATTTTACTAACCGACTGGCCCTTCTTGTGCTTTCTTCTATACAGGACAGTCCAATTGATCTGTCGGGGGTTCCTCTTTGAAAGGAATGCAGACTCACATTTTGCATTCAAAAATTGGAAAACCTAAGGTGAGAAAATTTTAACAGGTTATCTAGTCACAGGAAATCTCAAAAACACCAGATATTACACATCAGAAAGAATTATTATCCTGTTAGGCAAATGGCCAATGGGAGAAACAACTCCAATTTGTAGGAAGCCAAATGGACATTATCTTAAACTCCAAGCACAGCCCAAAGATAAAAAAAGTTTATGATGGACAACCCAGACCCAGGAAGTACAAACAAGTGTGTTTACAGCAACTTTTTTTTTTACTGGAAACCAAGAGGAATACCAATCAGTTGATTGGCAGAGTGACTAAATCATGCTACATTAAGACAATGACCTATTATTAACATTATGGCCTATGGGAGGAAAGGGTGCGGCGAGTACTGGGAGGCTTCAGGGAAACCTGGGGAAATCTTGTATGAACTAATACACAGAGAATTCTCTGCAAAACCAGAACTTATACAATAACACTGAAAAAGCAAGACCTTTATAAGGAGTAGGATTTACGATCGATGTAGATGTAATGACCAATCATTAGAGAGGGCTTTACTACCCATTCAGACTGGGATGATGGATTCAAAAGAATGTCATTTTGGGGGTGAGAATGTAGAAATTTGTATTGTGTGATAATTCTTATTTACAGGGGGTTTGCTTTACTTCCAAATTGGGATTGGAGTGAATGAATGCTTGTTAATCGAAAAATAAAATGTGAATAAAAAGTGCGCCTGGAGTGCGGTCATTACGGGCAAAAGAGAAACGGTGGCAGCCTCCTGCCAGGTAAGGGCTGGGAGCTCGCTCGCTGCTCGCGGTTCGCCCCGCCCGACCGGAGGCTCCGCCACATTCCCGGGCCTGCGAGCGGTGCGAGCGCGTCTCACCTTCCCGTCCGTGCGGGCGTAGCGCCTCCCATGACCCGGGTAGATCTTGTACCCGCTGAAGCTGCAAAGCTCGACCCTGAAACGAAAACCACGGAGGTCAGTCACGGAGGCCGTCCCCGGCGAGGAAGCGCCATACCGGCAAATGCCGCGCGGCCTCCAGGCCGAGGATGGACGCGGATTGGGAAGCAAGTATCCTTACTTACTTCATGGCTGCAAGCGTGAGGAAGATGGCGAAGAGAAAGAGAGGATTGTGGGAAAGATTCTTATATACGCGGGCGGTGTCCTTCGGCCTATTCCGTTGCGTGCTCACGTTGCACGCCCCCGGAATGACGCCACTTCCGGTGGCAAGCAAAACTTGGATAGCTGGACTTTGGAACTTTTTCCGGAGGGAAGGGAAGCGACAGAAGGGGACATAAAAAGTGCGGTCTTTAGTTTGTAACCTACTACTTTCTGATTGGATTATATCCTATAATTCAGCTCAAGTTCAGGGCTTGATATATAAACTAAGCAGGAGAATTATTGTCCCCATTTTGTTAGATGAAGAAACAAGAGGCACCGGGAAGGAAAATGACTTGCACACACACAACTCAGTGGCAGCCATCTACTCGGAATTGCAAGCTGAACAAGAGTTCTTTCCCAATGACAACCGATGAGAACCCAGCACCTGGCAGCTGTGCCCGAGTGAATGAGTCAAGCTGGGCCACTAAGTCACGGTGTGACCCTGACTGACACAGTTCCGCAGCCGCACCACTAGAGCTCCATCATCGCCCGTTCAGCAAGTTCACGCCGAGGCTGCCCATCACGACCCGTCCCGTCCCGTCCCTCCCCTCTGCGCTGGCGTCGGTCCTGAGTTCCCTCGGCCCGGAGATGCCGGAAAACCGGCACCTCGGGTCCGAGAGCCTGCTGGGCGGGCTCTAGCCTGAGGTGACTCCTGGGTGGCTGCCTAGGGCGTAAGGGCTGGTGGAGGATGGGATCAGCACCCTCCTCCCCTCTCCGGGCTCTGCCTCGGCACATGCGCAGAACCTGGAGCTGTGGAGCCGTCTTTGGAGGAGGTGGAAGCCCTCGTTGGCCCCGCCCCTGGAGCTTGGGCTTCTGCGTAGGGGCGGGTGGAGGGCGGGATCAGCACCCTCCTCCCCTCTCCGGGCTCTGCCTCTGCACATGCGCAGAACCTGGAGCTGTGGAGCCGTCTTTGGAGGAGGTGGAAGCCCTCGTTGGCCCCGCCCCTGGAGCTTGGGCTTCCTGGCCGCGCTGGGCTAAGCCCCAGCGCCGTACTCCCCGGCTCTCAAGTCTTTAATTTGCCTCACTTCGCTTTGCGCAAGTCACGTTCCCTAAGCCTCAGGTTTTTTAAACTTTTGCTAAGTTTTGTCTTTTTTAAACAAGCGCTTACTGTCTCTCCTATTCCCTCCTCCACAGCAAAGAGAACCGCAAAACTCTTAACAAAAAAGTGCTTAATTAAGCAAACAGGTTATGGATTAAATCTGCCTCAGCCTCTTCATCTGAAAAATGGGAAGGTTGGACACTGATGCCGAAGGACCCGTTTACTCCTAAATTTGCCTTGTGTCGGCTCTCCTCCAAATGCCTACAAAGAGGCAGATTTCCCCCATTCCTCTTTCACAACCTAAGCCCTCCCCTCTCATTCTTTACCTTCTCTCCCACCTTCCACCCTCAACTGCTTGCAGCTGGCTTCTGATCCGCCCCTAGACTGAAACTGCCCCCTCCAGGGTTACCAAAAACTTCTAAATTAGTGGTCCAATGACCTTTTTTCAACCTGTGTCCCCGAGGCATCAAATGGTGAGGACTAGGCTGAGGCTGACCTGGGAGTCTGGAAGACCTGCTTCAGGAAGACCTTGTCTGGGCAAGTCCCTTAACTGCTGTCTGCCTCAATTTCCTCAACTGTAAAATGAGGATAATTAGAGCACCTACCTCTAATTGTCTGTTGTAATCAAATAGATAATATTTGTAAAATGCCTGGCATATAATATACTACCTACTTGATAAATGCCTTTTCCCTTTCCCCTTTTGTTCTGTCTGCAGCATGTTCTCCACTCTCCTGCCTTGTCCTTGACAACTTTCAGCCACATTTGCTAATCTTAATTTCCCCTGGCTGCTGGGTTTTAATGAAATTGTTATCTCTGATCTGATCCTTCTCATTTTCCTTTGCAGAGTCTCTGTGAAGGGGCAAGGTAAGCCCTTCTGTGAGGAATAAGATTGTACAAGCCAAGGCCCCAACTCAAAATGACCTTTCTATTACCCTGAGCTGTTTGGGAACAGAGGATCCTGAGAATGTGAGGGCTGCTCTTCGTTTGGGACCCTGGCCAGGTTCTTGAGAAAAGATATAACTGCCCAACTCCTGGAACTAGCCATTCCAAGGAAACATTGTTCTTGGGATTGGCCTTAGTCCCAGGCCTCACACAAGATAAGATGCTTGTTAAAAACACCTGGTAGTATGCCTTCTTTGTTCTCAGCATTATTTAAACCGTAAGATTCAGACCCCAAATTAGAATCTCACCCTTGAAGGAGACATCCTGCCTGGGACCCTCCTGAGCGGGACCCTGACAGCTGTACCTGGGATTCCCTAGCTTGTGTGGTCAGGTGTTGGTGCTTACCCATATCGATGATGATTGTAAATAAGTATATATAAATCATAATTGCTCTTATTTTATTATTCCTAAGCCTTTTACTCTGTTATCTCTGGTTTCCTTCCCATTCTCCTGTATTCTAAATAAACTATATTGGATCTTTTGATGTGCTGAGTATTCCATTCACTCCAATCCTGAACTGCCTTAATTGGACGCTATGTCCTGCCCCTATGTCTTACCTCTTAAAAAAAAAAAAAGGTACCCCCCACTTACATGTAGAAACAATTTTAATATTTGGTTTTGTTTTTTTTTTTAGTTTTGAGTTCTAAATTTTATCCTTTCTTCCTTCCCCAATAAGCAGTCTGATCTAGGTTATACATGTGCAATGGTGTAAAACATTTCCATATTAGTAATTTTGTGCAAGAAGACTTGAAAGGAAGGAAAGAAGTCTGGAGGCAGATAGCATTTTTCATCATGAGGCCTTTGGGATTATCTTGGATCATTATATTGCTGAGAAGTACTAAATTAATCATAGTTGATCACACAATATTGCTGTTACTGTGTACAATATTCTCCTGGTTTTGCTTGCTTTGCATCAATTCATATAAATCTTTCCAGGTTTTTCTGAACCATCCTGCTTGTCATTTCTTATAGCACAACAATATTCTGTTACAATCACAGGCCACAACTTGTTCACCCATTCCCCAGTTGATAGGCATCCCTTCAATTTCTACTTCTTTGCCACCACAGAAAGAGCTGCTACAAATATTTTTGTGCATGTAGGTCCTTTACCCTTTTTTATGATCACTTTGGGATACAATAGTATCCCAAAGTGATCATACTAGTAGTGACATTGCTGGATCAAAGGGTATACACATTTTATCTTAACCTTTTTTTTCATTTTCTTGTTAATTTCATCAGTTCCCAGGAGTTCAACCACCATTTCTATAAATGCTTATTGATTGATTACTATAAATGAATACTATATCTACATATCCAGTTCTCATTTCTTTCCTGAACTCTAGTCCTACATACTTCCCTATGCCTGCTGCCCGTCTCTACGTGGATGCCTTTCTGGACCAGCCCTGACTCAAGTCAGTCTGCCTGTTCAGAACTGAAATTCCAGTCAGAATGAAGTGAAACAGTCAGCTATCAGAACAAATGATTACATAGTAGCATATAAAGAAATTCAGCAAGGATACAGTATTGGTTCAGGTGGGTACAATTTCTTGGCCTCCATATTTGCCACAGTAGGAAAGCCTGGTCAAGCAGCAGCATCGTGACTGAGGAGATCCTGACTCCTGTGCTGGTCTTTTATATTTAGTTTACCAGGAAGTGACATCTGGTAGAACCCTGGATCAATTAAGTCTTCAGAATTATTTTTTTTAGGGGAAAAACTAGCCTAGTCAATGTGGAGTAGGTATTGCTTTTACCACAATATCACAGATATTTCAAACTTACTGAATCTAAAATGTAACTTGTCTTTTTCCCCTAATACCATACCTCTTCCTAAATTCCATATTTCTGTCAAGACAACTTCTATTCTTCTAGTCACCCAGGCCCACAAAACAAATGTAAACCACATTGCAAACCTTGCAAAGTACTGTTTAATTTCCCCCAATTATTAAAGCTACCACCCTAGTTAGGGTCACCTTTCACCTGGACTATTACAATAGCCCCCTCATTGGTCTCCTTGCCATCAGTATCTTCTCTTTCCAACCCATCCTACACACAGATGCCAAATTGATAATACTACAGTATGTCTAACCATTTTCTTAAAAAAAGGATCTTGTCTCATCCAGACTGGACATACAAGAACTTACGAGCTGATTCCATTGCTGATCTGGGTCAGTTCCTCCTCAATCACTAGCAATCTAGTGATATTCCCCTATCCTCCATTCCCTTGGGGTCACCATATTGATGCCAAACATTTCGGATACCTGATTGACATAGACTACTGAAACTCAGAACTCCTGAGCTCAGGATATGTTCTGTCTTCAGTCACCCTCATGGCTGAGGATAGCGTGTACCACCACATTCAACTCAGGGATAAGTAACTTTACAAGTTGGAGTTAAAAGCCAAATCTCATAAAATGAAATTAAATAGGAATGTATTCTAAAATGAAGTCCTACGCTTAGTTTAAAAAAAAAAAGTAACTGCATAAGTATACAATAGGGAAAGTATGACTAGAGATAGAGATAGCTGTGAGTTTGTAATAGTATTACCGGCTTGGTATGAGCTGTGGTAGATGTTGAATTAGACCCCTATCTTATTCCAATCAGTATTAGTTTGCTGTGATTCCATGGGAACAGTGATTATAAGTTCTGTATATTCAGAGCTATGAACTGCAGATTCTAAGTTCCCTTGCTTAAGCATAGGAAGATAACTTGTTTTTCTACCCTTGTTTTGCCTTGTCATGTTGACCAAGCCCACCATGACAGAGTGGCAAGACCCCCAGCTATTTTTGTTGCTCCTCTGTCCCTTTCCATCCCTCTATTGCCCAAGATGGCTGTTGTCCATGAGCACTTGACCAACAAGTGGCCCTGTTTGCTGGTCCGTGGCCTGCCTGTTCTGGCCCATCAGACCATGTAAATTTTTTTATATCTGTTTAGCAGCCCAACATCTATTTATCAGTGGGGCTGCTCATTGGCTTGGTAGGACCTCCTGAAAGATTAAAATAGGTCTGCTAAGGTATGCTTATTGGTTTGTCAACCAATGGAATCCTGTACTTTGTGTAGACCCTTCTAGAGGGTCAAGGCCAAGATCTATAAACCAATAAGACTCTGTATTTTACTGTGCCTCTTCTATGTCATCTGGGTATCAAGCACTGTAAAACTAAGACCAGGAAGGGGGCATCTCAGATTGTGAGGAAGATCTAAGGTCCACTTCATTGGAGGAACCCTTTAAAAAAGTGCTGTTGGTTCAGAGCTCTGCCTCAGTTTCTTGTATTGCAGATTGGATAATTTTGGACTCCACAGATTCATAGGGATGATATGATAAACAAAGCTAAATCATAGTATTGATAATGAGGTAAAAGTCCTAATATGCCCTGCCATGGTTAGACAAAACCTAGAGTACTATGCCAAGTCCCAAATGATACATTTTAGGATGGACTTTCATAATTTGGATTATATCCAAAGAAACCAAGCCAGAATTAATCAATTAACATAGCTCCTATTATGTGCCAGGCATTTTGCTAGGTGCTAGGAATATAAATGTAATGAATGAAACAATGCTTACTCTCAAGGACCCAGAACTGAACACATACTCCAAATGTGAGCTTATTGAGAGCAGAATACAGTGCAGCTCTCCCTTCCTTAGTCCTGAAACCTGTGCCTCTTATGATGCATCCTGTAGTCCAAGGTCTACTAAAAATCTCACATTTTTTAGATGAAGTACTCCCTAGCCACTTATCTCCCAGACCTGATACTTATGAAATTGCTTTATTAGTGCTGGCTTCAGCAGTCCGATACAGAGAAAATTAGCATGGCCCCTGCCCAAGGATGACAAGCAAATTTATGAAGCATTCCGTATTTTTTATATGTAGAGCCTATATCAGATTGCATACCATCTTGGGGAGGGGGGGTAAAAGGGAGGAGGAGAAAATTTAAAACTCAAAATCTTATAGAAGTGAATGTTAAAAACTAAAAAGAAATTAATTATTTTAAAAGTGTAAGACTTCAAATTTATCCCTGTTGAATTTCATCCTACAAGATTCAGCCCAATGTTCAAGCACCTCAAGATCTTCTAAGAATCCTAACTGTGAATCTAGCTTGTTAGCTAATCCTCTCATTTTGTGCCATTATTATAAATTTGATAAGTATCCCATCTATGCTTTTATCCATATCATTGATAATAATGTTAAATACCAGAGAGCCAAGCACAGCTAAGTCCCTGGTGAAGAGGGTCCTACTAAGAGGGTTAGGGTTGATCTGGAGACCCCAAAATACCAACACCTCGGGGTCCTACTGAATGAATTTGAGTTCTCACTATTCTATGGCATTCTATGGGGCTCTCACTCTTCTATGGTATGAGATGGGGTCTTATATACAGAAGGTTGTGGGAGGAATCTAGAGGTGGTCTAGAAGAGGAGTTTGGGGAGGGTCTTCAGGAGAAGTTAATGAGGTCAATGAGTAAAGATTAAGGGTGGGAAGCCACCTGGAGACCACAAACAATGGTGGGCTAGGCCAGTTCAAGGGTGGGAAATCTAGCAACAGATCTGCCTCATCAAATGGGATAATTCAATCAAGAGTCTGAAGGAGGTTCCCAGAGCCTGTACCTCAAGGACTAGAGGAAAGCTGGAGGGGGGTCCCAGAGCCCATACCTCATCACCTAGGAGTAAACTATATACCTCCTTTCAAATCAACATTGAGTGTGAATTAATGACTACTCTGGGTTTGGCCATTCAACCAGTCAATAAATAAAACATTTATTAAGTGCCTATTATATGCCAGTCACTGTATTAAGCTCTGAGGATACAAAAAGAGGCAAAAGATAGTCCCCTCAAGGAGTTTACAGTCTGAATTTACCAACCTATACTATTATCTAGCCTATATCTTTCTTTCTTGTCCAGAAAAATAGACTTTGTCAATTTATTCCACCCACCCCCTCAATCTTAGGCCTAGATTTTTGTCAATGGCAAGAATGGAATTCCAGACTTCTGGTGGTGGCAGCAAAAGTACCAAAGCAGTCAGGCTAGTTATTATTTATGATCTTTGTCTTTCATTTTCTCCCTCCTGTGCTTATATCAAGACAGCATTGAAACAGAAGCAAGGGCATAGGGTGGTCACACACAATGTATATGTAGACATATATGTGTACACACTCAAGAACCATATAGCCAGATGAAACACTTGAACTTTGGGGCCTTAGAGTGAAAGATTACAGTTGGTTGGTCACATAAATTTTGATCATCACCTCAATTGGACCAGTTCATTAAATTTCTTCTGTTGGTATTTGTTATTCTGTACTTTATAAACACAACCAAATAAGTATTTATATATACAATGAATAGAAAAAAAGGATTTGTTCATGAAATCATGAATCTCTGTTAGGTACAGTTTAAATTTTGTATAAGACTATAATAGATTCAGTATTTTGGTTTTAAAGCTATCCTGTTTATCTGTTTCATTCTCTAATCCATAGAACTTTATATAATGTTCTAGATGAGTTTTAGTCAAGTGAGAGACAATGTTTTATTCATTTTGAACTTAAACACAAAAAGACAGAAATTTTCCATATACAAAGCAGAACATAAAAGAGGATTCAGTATAAAACCATGAATTTCCATTTCATACTGTTTACTTTTTTTAAAAGCTAGGTAATAAATACTACACATTGTTTTCAGTTACCCTGCTTTTTCTGTGCTTCCTTCTAATTTTCTTTCGATCTCTCCTATGCACTTTTTATTTCTCCTTCCCTCCCCACCCAGCACTAGAGGAGGCTATCATTAGACACAAATATGTATATGTAAATGTATATGCATATCTATATCTGTAAAACCATACCATACATACTTCTATTTAGCAGTTCTTTCTCTGGAGGTGGATAGCATCTTCCTTCATTGGTCCTTAATAGTTGATTTGAGTATTTATAATACTCAAAATTATTTAGTCATTCAAAGTTTTTCTTAGAACAATATTGCTGTTACTGTGTACAATGTTCTCTTGGTTCTGCTCATTTCACTCATTATTTTATGCAAGTTTTTCTTTTTTCTTTTTAGAAGGGGGAGAGTAAAGCAATTGGAGTTAAGTGACTTGCCAAAGGTCACGCGGCTGGTTTCTTGTGTCAAGTGTCTGAGGTCGGATCCGAACCCAGGCCCTCCTGATTCCAGGGCTGGTGCTCTACTCACTGCACCACCTAGCCACCCCTCCATGTTTTTCTAAAATCAACCTATTCATCATTTCTTACAGCACAGTAGTATTCCATCACAATCATATACCATAACTTGTTAAGCCATTCCCCAATTGACAAGCATCCCCTCAGTTTCTAGTTCTTTGCCCACTACAAAGAGAGCTGCTATAAATATTTTAGAATATGTAAGTTCTTTTTATTTTTCCCTAATCACCTTGGGGAAGAGACTTAAGAGTAGTATTGCTGGGTCAAAGGGTATAATTCCAGATTGTTTTCCAAAATGATTGGATCAGTTCATAGTTCTGCCAACAATGAGTATCCTGAATTTTACACATCCCTTCCAACATTTGTCACTCCCCCCTACTATTATTTTAGCCAATCTGATAAGTATAAAATACTTCAAAATTGTTTTGATTTGCATTTCTTTAATCAATAATTATTTAGAGCATTTTTTCACATTACTATATATAACTCTGATTTCATTAAGAAACTACCTAGTCATATCCTTTGACCATTTATCAATTGGGGAATAATTCATATTCTTATAAATTTGACAAAGTTCTTTATATATTTGAGAAATGAGACCTTTATCTGAGAAACTATCTATAAAAATTTCCCCCAAATTTTCTGCTATCTTTCTTACTTTGGCTACATTGGTTTTATTTTTTTCAGTAACTTTTTAATTTAATGGAACTGAAATTATACACTTTATACCTCACAATGCTTTTTATCTCTTGTTTATTCATAAATTGTTCTCATCTATTGGATAGGCAATATGTTCCCTGTTCTTCTAATTTCCCCTTATATCTTGGTCATGTATCCATTTTGATCTCATTTTGGTAAATGGTACAAGACACTGGACAATGTCCAATTTCTGTTAGACTGCTTTATGGCTTTCCCAACAATTTTTAGCAAATAATGAATTCTTATCTTCAAAGCTTAAATCTTTACATTAGTCAAACACAAGATTACTATAGTCACTTGCTACTGTGTGTTGTAAGTCTATTCTGTTCCACTGATCTACATATATCTTAACCAGTACTAAATTGCTTTAATAATCCCTTATTGTATGGTTTAAGATCTGGTACTGCTAAACCTCCTTCCTTACATTTTTTTCATTAGTTCTTTTGATATTCTTTACTTTTTGTTCTCCCAAATGAATTTTATTTTTTTTCTAACTCAGTAAATACACACACACACACATATGCATATACATATACATATACATATGTAATTTAATTGGGATGGCATTGAATAGATTAGCTTAGGTAAAATTGTAATTTTTATTATATTTGCTTTGCCTGCCATGAACAATTAATGTTTTTCCAATTATCTAAATCTGGCTTTAATTGTATGAAAAGTGTTTTATAATTCTGTTCTTGTAGTTCCTGTGTTTGTTTTGGCTGATATACTTCCAGGTATTTGATATTGTCTACAGTTAGTTTATATGGGGTATCTCTTATTATCTCTTCTTGCAGGGCTTTGTTGGTGACAAATAGAAATGCTGATGATTATGTGGGTTTATTTTATATCCTACTATTTTGCTAAAATTATTGTTTCAACTAACTTTTTATTTGAATCTCTAGGATTTTCCAAGTATATCATCATATCATCTGCAAAAAGAGACAGTTTTATTATCTTATTGCTCATTTTGATTCCTTCAATTTCTTTTTTTTTCTCTTATCACTTTTGTTAGCATTTCTAATACAATATTGAATAACATGGATGATAATGGGCATCCTTGTTTCCCTCCTGATCTTATTGATAAGGCTTCTAGATTATCCTAATAATGTTTGCTGATAGTTTTAGGCAGATGTTCTTGTTATTTTAAGGAAAAATTCATTTATACCTATGCTTTCAAGTATTTTTTTTTTGTAAAGCAATTGGGGTTAAGTAACTTGCTCAAGGTTACACGGCTAGTCATTATTTATGCATGGGTGCTCATTTTCTGAGGCTAGATCTGATCTCGGGTCATCCCAACTCCGAGGCCAGTGCTCTTACTCACTGAGCCACCTAGCCGCCCCTTTAGGGCAATTGGGGTTAAGTAACTTGCCCAAGGTTACACGGCTAGGTTTTTTTTTATTTGTATGGATTAAGTGTCGGAGGCCAGCTCCAAACTCAGGTCCTTCTGACTCCAGGGCTGGCGCTCTATTCACCTTTCAAGTATTTTTAATAGTAATGAGTGTATTTTATCAAAAGTTTTTTCCACATCTATTGATATAATTGTATGGTGTTATTTTTTTTACCTTTATCATTGATATAATCAATTATGTTAATTCTTTTCCTTATGTTAAACTATCCCTGAATTCCTGGTATATAATTTCTACTTGGTCACAATATATAATCTTTTTAATTTGTTGTTGTAGATTCCTGGCTAGTATTTTGCTTAGGATTTTTGCATCCACATTCATTAATAAAATTGGTCTGTATTTTTCTTTCTTAGTTTTTGCTCTTCCTGGTTTAACTATCAGTACCACATTTGTTTTATAAAAGGAGTTTGGCAGGACTTTATTGCCTATTATTTTAAATAATTTATTTAACATTGGAATCAGTTGATCTTTAAATGTCAGGTGGAATTCACTTGTAAATTCACCTGTTCCTGATGTTTTTTCTTAGGAAGCTTATTTATGTCCTGTTTAATTTCTTTTTCTATTTAGGGTTAGGCAACTTATATTTTTGCCTATTAATATAGGCAGTTTATATTTTAAAAATATTCTTCCACTTCATTTAAATTATTAAATTTATTGGCATAAAATTGGGCAAAATGATGCCTTATAATTGCTTTGATTTCATCTTCATTAGTTGTATATTCAACCTTTTCATTTCTAATATCAGTTATTTGGTTTTCTCTCTTCTTAAATAAATCATATTAAACAGTGGTTTATCTATTTTATTTTTTTCATAAACCAACTCCTAGTTTTATTAATTCAATGGTTTTCTTATGCTCGGTTTTACTAATTTCACTTTTAATTTTTAGGCTTTCCAATTTGGTGTTTAATTGGGCATTTTAAATTTGTTCTTTTCCTAGTTTTTTTTTAAATTGATTATCCAGTTCATTGGATTGCTTTTTCTCTATTTTATAGACACAAGCATTTAGA
Source organism: Gymnobelideus leadbeateri (assembly GCA_011680675.1). Lineage (NCBI taxonomy): Eukaryota > Metazoa > Chordata > Mammalia > Diprotodontia > Petauridae > Gymnobelideus > Gymnobelideus leadbeateri. The sequence continues at coordinate 161,048 of WOXC01004369.1, forward strand.
GATGTACATTTTCCTCTGATTAATGCTTTTGCTTCATCCGATAGGTTTTGATATGTTGGCTCATTATTGTCTCTCTTTAATGAAATTACCGATTGTTTCTGTGATTTGTTCTTTAGCCCATTCATTCTTTAAGATTAGGTTGTTTAGTCTCCAATTGGTTTTTAATCTGTGTCTCCATGGTCCCTTATTCAATACGATTTTTAGTACATTGTGATCTAAAAGGATGCATTTGATATTTCTGCTTTTCTGTGTTTAACTTATAGTTAAATTTTTATGCACTAATATACAGTCAATTTTTATAAAGGTACCATGTATCACTGAGAAAAAGGTGTATACCTTTCTATTACCCATTCAATTATCTCCACAAAACTATCACATCTAGTTTATCTAAGATTTTACTTATCCCATTATTTATTTTTTGGTTAGATTTACCTAATTCTGAGAGGGAAAGGTTAAAATCCCCCACTCTTATAGTATTATTATCTATTTCTACCTGTAATTTATTTAACTTTTTCTTCAAAATTTAGACGCTAAAGCATTTGGTGCATATGGATTTAGCATTTTTTTTCCTTGCTTTTTGGAGGGCAATTGGGGTTAAGTGACTTGCCCAAGGTCACAGGCTAGTTTTTGTGTGTTAAGTGTCTGAGGCCGGATTTGAACTCAGGTCCTCCTGACTCCAGGGCTGGTATTCTATCCACTTCACCACCTAGCCACCCCTAGATTTAATATTGATATTGCTTCCTTGTCTATGTTACCTTTTATCATAATGTAGTTTCCTGTTTATTTCTTTTAAGTAAATCTATTTTAGCTTTAACTTTGCCTGAGATCATGATTGCTACCCCTCCTTTTTTTATATCATCTGAAGCATAATAAATTCCACTCCAGCCCTTTATTTTAACTCTTTGTGTATCTTTCATTTTTAAATGTATTTCCTGTAAACAACATGTTGTCACATTCTGATTTTTAATCCATTCTGCTATTCATTCCCATTTTATAGATGAGTTTATCCCATTCACATTCAAAGTTATAATTACTTTGTTATATATTTATATTATGTATTTCCCTCTATCCTATTTTTCCTTATCTTTCTCATTCCCTCCTTTTACCCTATCCTTCCTCACACATCTAATTTATTTCTATCTCCTACCTCCCTAATCTGTACCCTTTTAAAAATTCCTCCCTTACCCTCTTTCTTTACCTTATATTCCTTAATCTATCCACCCTGGCAAGAGTCCCTCCTCCCACCCTCCTACTTCTTGATTTACATGCCCTTCTAAAAGTTCCTCCCTTACCCTGTCCCCTTGCCCTCCCATTTCTTTATAAATTTAGAAGAGTTTTATCCCCTTCTAGATGTATATGTTATTCCCTCTTTAACCCAGTTTTGGTGAGAATAGCTTCCTAGCACCATCAGCTCTCAACCCCCACCTGCTTGCACTGTAACAGTTCGTCCATGCACACCTCATTTGTATGAGATAATTGCTTCATTTTATCTCTCCCTACCCAATTTCATTTTTTAGAATCATCCCATAAAACTAAACTTGATCCCAAACCTTATATTTATGTATTTCAAACAACCCAAGTAATGATAACATTCTTAAGAGTACACATTTTCCCATATAAGAAATACATAGTTTGGGCAGAGCCAAGATGGCAGAGTAGAAACAGCACTTCGTTGGTGCTCCAGCCCACACCACTTCAAAATTATGTAAAAGGGGACTCTAAACAACCTCTGGAAGTCCAGACCCCACAGAACAACACAGAGAAGCTAACCTCCTGCTGAGGACAGCCTGGCAGCCCGGCAGGGAGCGGCCAGCACAGTGCTCTGGGAGCCAAGCCCAGGACCTCATGAGTCAGAGGTTATAGCCCCAGTGTGGCCAGACCAGCAGTCAGCTGGAGGGAACCCAGAACACCAGCAGCTGTGGCTTTTCCAAAATTACCAATACATAGATACCTAGGACAAAGTGAGAGGTTAGTGCCCTATGGATTTTGGGACCAGTATTTAGGAGTCCTCAGCTTCTTCCCCTGGGGGTGAGAAGGTGCTGAGGTGCTGCAGCACAGCCACCATTTTGCAGCTTCAGTTGCAGCTTCAGCTCCTGGCCTGCTAACTGTAGGGTGATCCAGCAATCAGTCTTGGGGGTAATCACTCTTGCTTTAATCTCCCTGGATCTGGATTGTGGTCTTGGGTGGAGGTCTTGGGGTATGTGACCAGCTTGCCAGAGTGTGTTGGGGCTTCAGGGAGGGCACCCAACTAGTACCTCCAGCAGTTGAAAAGACCCCAAAGTTTGGGACAGAAGCTCCCCTGTCTGGTGACAGAGTCCTACTGTGGCTACAAGCCCAAAAGTCAAGTAATTAAGTGGCAACATGACTAGGCAAAGGAAACAAAATAAACAGAAAAATTCAACATTAGACTCCTATTTTGGGGGCAAAGAGGATCGAAGCATGGAACAGGAGGAGGACTGTGAGGTCAGAACTCCTGCAACAAAAGCCCCAAATGAAAATATGAGCTGGCTACAGGTCATAGAGGTCCTTAAGAAGGATTTTAAAAATCAAATAAGGGAAGTGGAGGATAAATTGGGAAGAGAAATGAGAAAGATGCAGGAAAAGTATGAAATGAGAGTCAACAGCCTGACTGAGAAAAATAACAGCTTAAAAAATAGACTAACTCAAATTGCAAAAGAGACTCAATGGCTTTTTGGACCTCTTTTGCCATTTGAGTTAGTCTATTTTTTAAGCTGTTATTTTCTTCAGTCAGGTTGTTGACTCTCTTTTGATGATTTTCTTGCATCATTCTCATTTCTCTTCCCAATTTTCCCTCTACTTATCTTACTAGATTTTCCAAATCCTTCTTGAGCTCCTCCATGGCCTGAAATAAATTCATATTTTTCTTGGAGGCTTTTGATGCAGGAGTTTTTACTTTGTTGTCTTCTTCTGGTTCTATGTTTTAATTCTCTTTGTCCCTAAAAAAAATTCTATAGTCTGATTGTGCTTCCTCTGTTTGCTTATCTTGCCATCCAGTTACTTGACTTTTGAGATCTTTGCCATGCTAGAACTCTGCTTCCAGAGTGGAGAGTGCTGTGTCCCAAATTTCTGGAGTTTTGTGCAGCTGTTGTCAGAGTTTTTTCCAGGTACCTCCCTCAGAACTGTAAGGAGGACTTTTTCTCCACAGCCTCAACAAGCTCTGCCACACCATTACTCCTCACCCCAGGACCACCACTCAGGACTGTGACCCAGATCCAAGAAGGGCAAAGCAGGAGAATTCTGCTTTAGTGCCAGCAAAGAGATTTCTGCAAATGCCCTCTGGACAGCCACTTGGTCCCCCTACAATCTGAGGAGCAGGAAGCAGCAGCAGTGGCAGCAGTTGCAGCCACAGTTACCTCAGCCACCCCAGGGGTAGGGGCTGGACTGCTCTTTTCTCACCCAGGATCAACAGGGTTCTCCACTGATCTTTTACTTTCTCTTTTGTGTTTTTGGTTTAGAAACCTGGAAACCACCACAGCTGCCAGTGATTCACTCTCCTGAAGTCTGCTCTGTGCTGCAGGTCAGGGCTGCACAACTCACACAGGACTGTGTTCATCTCCCAGCACAATGCAATAGACTTTTCCTGTGGGCCTGCCAGGCTACCTTCAGTGGGAGATTTGCTTTTCTCTGCCACTTTGTGGGTTCTGTTGCTTTAAAATTTGTATAGAATAATTTTTTACAGGTATTAGTGGTGGCTGGAGTGGGAGCTCAAGCAAGTTCTTGCCTTTACTCCAATATCTTGGCTCCCCCCTCCCAGACTCTTCCTTTGATCACAACTTTTCGGTGATCCAACAATACTTATGTTATCTCTCCTCAATCTGTTCTCTTGGATCAATTGCTTTCTAATGAGATGTTTCACATTCTTTTCTATTTTTTCATTCTTTCAATTTTGTTTTATATTTTCTTGGTGTCTTATAACATCATTAGCTTCCCCTTGCCCAATTATAGTTTTTAAAGAGTTATAGTCTTTCTTGAGTTTTTGGATATCTTTTTCCAATCAGTGGACATTTTCCCCATAACTTTCTCGATTTTCTTGGATTGTTCTTATTTTTTTCCCTAATTTTTTCCATGACCTCTCTTATTTGACTTTACCTAGGAGTTTTCTTTTTGGGATCTTTTTCAGGAGGCTATTGGTGGATTCTTTCAACCTCTATTTCCCCCACTGGGTCTAAAACATCAGGGCAATTTTCCTTGAGAATTTCTTTAAGGATGATTTCTAGGTTCTTTCTTTGATCATGGCTTTCAGGTAGTCCAATAATTTTTAAATTATCTCTCCTGGATCTATTTTCCAGGTCAATGTTTTTTCCCATGAGATATTTCACATTGCCTTCTATTCTTTCATTTGTTTGGATCTGTTTAACAGCATCTTGTTTTCTCATAAAGTCATTAGCTTCCATTTGCTCCAGTCTAACTCTGAAGGAATGGATCTCCTCAGTGAGCTTTTGAGATTCTTTTTCCATCTGGGAAATTCGACTTTTTAAGGCATTCTTCTCCTCATTGCCTTTCTGAGCCTCTTTTGCCATTTGAGTTAGTCTATTTTTTAAGGTGTTATTTTCCTCACTCAGGCTGTTGACTGTCATTTCATACTTTTCTTGCATCTTTTTCATTTCTCTTCCCAAATTTTCCCCCACTTCTCTTATCTGCTTCTTAAGGTCCTCTATGGCCTGTAGCCAGCTTGTATTTTCATTTGGGGCTTTTGGTGCAGGAGTTCTGACCTCACGGTCCTCGTCCATGCTTTGAGCCTCTTTGCTCCTAAAATAGGAGTCCAATGTTGAACTTTTCTGTTTATTTTGTTTCATTTGCCTAGGCATATTGCCACTTAATTACTTGATTTGGGGGCTTGTTGCCACAGTAGGACTCTGCCACCAGACAGGGGAGCTTCTGCCCAAACGTGGGGTCTTCACAACTTCTGCCAGTTGGGTGGCCTCTGTAAAGCCTCCACCTACTCTGGCAAATTGGATACCCACCCCAAACTTCCCCCCCCAGACCACAATCCAGATCCAGGCAGTTTAAAGCAAGAGCGATTTAACCCCCAGACTGATTGCTGGATCTCCCTACAGTTCGAAGACCAGGAGCTAGAGCCACCACTGATGCTGCAAAATGGCTTCTGTGCAGCTGTTTCTTCAGCAGCTTTTCACCCCCAGGGGAGGAAGCCTTGCATTCCCCAAATACTGGTCCCAAAGTCCATAGGGCACTAACCTCTCACTTTGTCCTAGGCATATCTGTGCTGATAATTCTGGAATCACCACAATTGCTGGTGTTCTGGGGTTCCACCAGCCGGCTGAAGGCCCGGACGCCCTGGGGCTAAAACCGCTGACCTGGGCTCAGCTCTGTGGGCTGTGCTGTCAGTTCCCAGCTCGCTGTGTTGCCTGCTCTCAGAGCGCTGCACTGGCTGCTCCCTGCAGGGCTGCTGGGCTGTCCTCAGCAGGAGGTTAGCTTCTCTGTGCCATTCTGTGGGTGCTGTGGCTCCAGAAGTTGTTTGGAGTCCCCTTTCACATTGTTTGAAATTTGTGTGGGGCAGAGCACATTGGAAATGCTGTTTCTACTCCACCATCTTTCTTATTTGACTTTTAAAGTTCTTTTTAAGCTCTTCCAAGATCTCTTTTTGGTCTTGTGACCATTTGAGATTTTTCTTTGAAATAGTAGTGGCTTTTCTAAACTTCACTGTCTCCTTCTGAGAATGAACCCAGGTCTTCTCTATCCCCATAGCAGTTATCTATGATCGGGCTCTTTTTCCTTTGCTTACTCTTTTTTTTTTCACTATACTAAAAAATATGGGATCAAATTATGATCCCATATTACATGTTTGTGGAGAGAAAATTATTGCTACTTCTCCTTATATTCGAAAACTTCAATTATATTTAAATTCTTCCAAAAAGTAAGTGGCTTATTACAGTCAGATCTGGAGGTGTGATGAATGATGTCTCAGGCTTCAGGTTTTTTGTACTGATGTTTTCTGAGCTCTGTCTGGAGCCCTGATTTAAAACATTCCTCTCTACTCCTGATCCACAAGTAGGGCCCCTAGCCACACTGCAACTGCAAATTCCCTTGCTCCCTGTGGTCCCTCCTGGAGCTTCAAACTTTAGCTCACTCATCTGACCTGGAACCAAACCGAGTCACTTTGTTTTCCTGCAACTGCTCACAGGCAGCAGGGGCCCTGACCTTCTTCTGCTGAACTCTGAGGGTGTGTGCTCATTCTTCCTCATCCACAGCCACAGCTCAAGACTGTCTGATCAAAACACCTAGGCCTGATCGGAATACCAGTGTCCATGAAGGGTCCTTCAATTTTCCTCTGCTCAACTTTCCAACCCCCATACTATTGGTGAGATAAAAGTTCCTGAAGTTGCCCAAACCATTTGCCCTCAGGGTTTGTTGTTTGTTGCTTCATTGGAGTCTTACTGGTGGTGTTTGCACTTCAGTCCCCAAAACTCCTCTCTGGGATATTTGGTCTTTCCTAAATTCCTCCCATATAGTCTTAGGAGTACAGCTGCTTTGCCCTAAGTTTTAATTATTTCTGCTGCTCCAAGTTCACTTTGATGCAATATTTTACCTTTTTGTGGGAGAAATTAGGAGAGTCTGATATTTCCTGTCTTATTTTGCCATCTTCCCAGCATCCTCTCCCAGAAGACTGAATTTATGATGTTATCATATATCAAAAAAATTTCAGGGCAATGATGTATCTGTTGAATAATAGGAAATTAACAATACAGATACTTACTATTAAAATTCCAAAGTAGGATATATAATCCAAATATACCCAGAGTGACTTTGAAGAGATTTTTGAATCCATGTTTCCAGAAGTGACTTCCAACAAACTAGTGATGCTACAGAAAACCAAGACATAACTATATGAAATAAGGGGGGATAGGAAGGTGGATGAAATAGGATTGGTGTTACAAAAATATGAAGTGCTGAGGAAATTTGATATGTGTTGTGGGCTAAAGGCTATTTGGTTAACCTTGTTGATCCATCATCTAGGTTGGCATTTTTTTGACCAAATATAAGTATCACTCTTTGGAACATATATCAGTATTTAGGATTTTCTATCAATCTTGGTTACTGGAAAATAATTCACTATAGATGTGTGTGTGTGTGTGTGTGTGTGTGTGTGTGTGTGTGTGTGTGGTGGGGGCAATTAGGGTTAAGTGACTTGTCCAGGGTCACATAGCTAGTAAATATCTGTGACCAGACTTGGGCTCAGGTCCTCCTGACTCCAAAGCCAGTGCTCTATTCACTACACCTCTTAGCTGGCCCCACTATAATCTTAAGGCTCTTGTGTAGTTGTTGGAAATATCCTCACTAATGCAACTGTAACATCTGACAGACACATTATGAGGAATTAAATAGAAATTAGCTGGTGGCTACATTTTTTGTATTTGACACTTTTTCTATAAAAATTATAAAAAATAATCAGTTTCTTTAAAAATGTTCATGACTAGGTAAAATATATTTGTTTCAGCATTTATACATTTATAACTCCACCAAGTACTTTGTGAATTTAAAAAGTGGAAGATGTCTATTATTCATATTTTTATTTAATACTTTAACCATCCACAGAGTTAAGTATGATAATATATGATCAAATTATGATCTCATATTACATGTTTGTGGAGAGAAAATTATTGCTACTTCTCCTTATATTTGAAAACTTCAATTACATTTAAATTCTTCCAAAAAGTACACACATTAGGTGGACAGGATGATGTTTACTCATTGTGATGCATTTGATAACATTTCTTTTTTTTTTTTTTTTGCTTTTTGGAGGGCAATTGGGGTTAAGTAACTTGCCCAAGGTCACATGGCTAGGTTTTTGTTTGTGTGTGTTAAGTGTCTGAGGCCGGATCCGAACTCAGGTCCTTCTGACTCCAGGACCAGTGCTCTATTCACTGAGCCATGTAGCCACCCCTTTGATAATATTTCTAAAAGATTTTAGAGGAACTCAGACTTATGTGAATATTATTAAATTGCACAATTTTTGTTAATTATTGCTAAGAGTGTTAGATTCACATTAGAATCTATTCTTATAAGTCTGTTGCTAGAGAAGAGCATATTACTAAATGTTTTGTCCATCAGTTCTAACAATAATTTTGGGATTGTTGAGTAGTTCTACCTTTTCTCCATTGTCTATTATTATAATTTCTCCTGATGAGGGGCCAGAAATGTTGAGGGAGAAATTCCCAGGGAGATAGGCATCCTGAGACCAGAGTTCCCAGGTCACGGTTGCCTGGAATGAATTCTTGGACTCAAGCATTCTTTAAGTCAAGGCGGTAAGAATTTATTGGGTTTTTTTGAAGGGGGGAAGGCAGGGCAATTGGGATTAAGTGACTTGTCCAAGACCAAACCGTTAGTAAATGTTAAGTGTCTGAGGCCAGATTTGAACCCAGGTCCTCCTGATTCTGTGGCCCATGCTCTATTTACTGTGCTACTTAGCCACCCCCAAAAGTTTATTGTTATGCTATCCAGCAGACAAGAGTTCTGAGGGAAGCTGAAACCTTAAAGTGGTACAGCTAAAGTTTATATAGGATAAACTATACTAAAAACAGGTGCCAAATATGCTAACTAGGTGAGTCAAGATGAAATTAGGGAGTGGTCAGTTCTTAAAGGAACATGCACTTTTAACATCTATTGCACAGGTATTTTGCCCAGAATTCACTAGGAAATAGCCCAAGGGGTGGCTACAGTGAGGTGTGGTTTTAGGCCTGAATTGTCACTGTCAACCAACAGTCAAGGGTGACTGAGAAATATCCAGGCTGCCCCCATCAATGTCTTGTTAGACAAGACAAACTTAAGGGAGTATACACAGGATTAAGTCTAATATACACATGATAGGTCAGTGAGTAGTAAATATCTTTATGACCCAGTACACAGTCAATTCAGCCAGCACACAGCTGGTTCAAACTACTAAATTCTATAGGTGCAGGTGGCTACTGTATCAGAAAGAGAGATAAGTATTTTGCTAGGGCATCCTGCCCTTGAGCTGGAGAGAAAGTGCCTGAGACAGTGTTTTGAGGCTAGGGAGCCTTGAGGCTAGGGAGGAATGTGATTGTGGAAATGGATGGGATTTTGGAACTTGGGTTCAAGCACAGGCACCCAAGCTCCCCATCACACCCATTCTTAGTTGGGATCCTATTTCTTTGCGCTTCCTCTACTCCCCAATATTAACATTTTAAAAATAACCCTTTTGTCCTTAACTTTCTTTATCAGACTGGGTTCATTCTGAGCTTAAGCACTTTTAAATTTATGTTAGACGCACTTGTTTCCATCTTCTGCATGTATCTTCCTAAAATTTAAATTAGCTGGTGAATTTCTGTATATCTCCATTGGCCTCTTTAGATAAATCCCCTTTTTTTCTTCTCAGTGAAATTGTTTTTCATTTTGTCTTTAAAGTTTCAAACTTGAGAATTTCCCAATCCCTCCTGGGCTTACTTTCCTTACAGAATTGTCGTCCACAAGACCTATCCTTTCCTTTCTTTGAACACTTTGAAATCTGCTTTCCCAAAATCTAGGGTGCACATAAGACCAGCTTTCCCATCTTCTGTGACAAAATCACTTCTCATACTTGTTTCATTCTACAACAGGCACAAGAGAAAAGACCAAGTGAGTTCTCATGATCTGTTTTTCCTTTATGTCTGATTTTCTTCTTGACTAACTTTGCAGCTTGATTGATAGCAAAATCTGCTTATACTTGCTTAAATTCTCAGTCCCATTTTTTTTTTTGTAAATATCAGTGAAAAGGCAAAGAAAAGGCTACTGTGATAGACACAAATGAATCACTCAGAAGTTCATGCCCTTTATATCTTGTGAGTATACCACTCAGGGTGGCTGGGCATTCAGGGTCTGAAAAGGGCAAAATGTTACAACTGGCAAGTGTGACCATTCAGAACCTGAAAGGGGCACCACCTTTATCTCTGTTGTCTGTCCCTTACATACTCTAAAGTAGTCTAAGAGACTCAGTTGAGTCCCCTGCAAATTATGTTTGTGTACATATGTGTGTACATATACATATGTGCATATACATTATGGTGTGTATTTACATACTCTGTGAATATCCTCTGCTCAGCCTGGCCTAGGTACCATCCAGGGGTCCCTGTAGGAGCTGATGTTTCAGGAGGCTTGCTCACCCAACCCAGATATCATCTAGTTAGCCCAGAAGAAGGAAGTACCATGGGAAGCTCTTACCCCTCAACACTCCTGAGACAACTCCCTTTCCTTTTCCCTCTCCTAGACTGAAGCTATCCTTCCCACTCTCCATCCCAATGACTATGACAATATGACTAATGACAACAGACAGAGATTCTGCCCTAATCTGATCTTTGAGCCTTCTTTTCCCTTCCCAGTGGTGAAGGACTGCCTTCCCCCAGACCTCCCCCATTTCCTTCCACCTCAATTTGCTAGGTGGACATGTTTACTTACACTCCTTGGATAAGCAGGCCATACCATCTCCCCTGCCACTAACCTTCTGGCCCATCAGGCATTGCCATCTGACATGCTAGTGAACTCAAAGGACCTCTGAATCTTGCCATCCACCCTGAAGCTTCAGTCTTAGACCAGTCATGTTCTTCCATCTACATTGTAATTGAACCCACCCAAATGTGTTATGAATCCCAAGGAAAATGTGAACTTTTTTTTTCAAATGCTTTATTAACTTCTGATTTACATCATTCCTTTCCGCCAGATTTTGAGTTATATTTTTTCCTCATTTCCCCCCTATCCACCACCCCAGAATAGCAGTCCCACAGGATATCCCCTCCTCCAATCTGCTCTCTCCCATAATCTTCTCCCATATCCCCTTCAACTTTTCCACTAGGGCAAGGAGAATCTCTGTGTCCCAATGCCTATATATCTTATTTCCCAATTATATTTAAAATAGTATTAATAATAGAATTTATATATTTTTAAACATTTGATTTTAAAACTTTGAATTCCAGATTCATTCTCTTCCTCCCTTGTCACCCACCCTTACTGGGAAGATAAGCAATTCAGTATATGTTGTACATGTGTAGCTATATAATCTTGGGCAAGGTACTTAACCCCAATTGCTTTTAAAATACATATATATCAGGAAAACATTTAAGCAAGCAAATCATATTTCAGATTCTTTCCATTCTTGATGGTTGATAATGGTGAAATTGCAAGCAAAATAGAGTCATTGTTTAATTGTGATGAGACAGACTTGAAATAGAATAACCATTCAAATGATATTAAATTTGAATCAGTTATTAAGTCTAATTTGGGAGCAAAGTTCATTACATCAAAATATCGCCTAATTAACAAATGTGAATTTGTATAAAAGCAGTTTGTTGCCCTATCTACTTCTGGAAGTCTTTCATTTTTCAGCATGAAAATAATAGAAACAGATCAACTATGACTGTTTTTCACCAGAATAAGTGTTTCTTTAAATTTATGCTGAATTTTAATGAATCAGATGATGAAATGAAGTGTTATACCTCCCATAAATAATAAAAAGATTGAATTTTTTGCGCATATCAAAAGGTTGTCTTCTCTACTGCTTCTGCAGTGATTTGTAAGACCCAGGACAATGTCCAGAAGCATTATGGGAGATGAAAGAACCATATTCACTCCAACTCATTTGGCTGACTAAGTCCAGGTAGTTGTAGTTGAGGCATAAGCAAAGGAGTTTACAAAACAGATTTAACATAAGTCTAAGACTTTTTATGGTTTACTGGAGGTAGTTGTAGGTCTGAAATTGATCCCGTGGTTATGAATGAATGAAAAAGTATTTATTAAGCACATACTATATGTTAAACACCGTGCTAAGGGCTGGAAATATAAAAACAATTATGACAGCCCTTGCTCTCAAGGAGTTCACACTGTAATTGGAAGAGAGAAGAATAAAATACACACACACACACACACACACACATATTCACACACACATATTATGTATGCATAAAGATTAGAGGTTCCTTCTAATTCTAAACCTATGAGTTTTTGAAATCTCACACCCTTGCTGGGTAGGAAAGAAGCCCCACAACAACTGCAATTCTGGGGAGAAGCAGGTGGCCAATAGGAGCAGCCCAAAGAAGAACCAGAAGGTGACAACACAGAGGAGGAAACTGCCTCAGCAAAGGTCACCAGCAGCTTGCAACACAGCAATGAAAGTAGCATGTGGCAGCCTCAGAGACAGAGGGGTTGTCTTAGATGTAAGCTTAGAAGAATGAATTGCCCTGTCCTTTTCCATGTATGTTGTAGGAATTTGTGGGAGAAAATAATCCTATTTATTTAGATAATTTTTTTTATTATTTATTTTAGGGGGTGTGCTGCAGCCCTTGGGACACCAAAGAGATTGTCAAATTGAGAATTTACATCTTGGAAATCTGCAAATGCTATGTGAATCAAGGCTTGATTTATTCTGTTGATTGTCTAAACTTAACAAAGTGATGGAGATAAATGCAGATAAAACTTAAAGTGTGTCTTCCATACATTTCCCTGACTTTAGAGTCCATTATTAAATATTTCACCAGTGTATCACTACCATACTGTTTATTTAAATACCTTTACTTTGAACTAATGTATCCTCTTCTAGGTCTGGCAAACAAGGGCTTGTCAGCCATGGTTTTGAATAGAAGAAGACCCAAAATGTGCCTTGAACCTGGAGTAACTTATTAAACCCATATTGGAGGGAAGCCTCAAACATAGGCTCAGACCATTAAATCTTTTTTTTTTTTTTTTAAGGCAGATCATAAGACTTCAGGTACATCAAAGCAGCTTCCCGTCTGGGAAAGGACTCTTTCCTTGTGTATAAGATTGAATTAGAATTTGGTTGGCCAAGCAACTCTTGAATGAACAAGCTTTCTATAAATTAAGGTATGAAAGGAATTCCCACCCTACTCCCCATTTCATTTTCATGCTTAACTTAAAAGGATAAGAAAAAAGAGGAATATGGGTGAATGTGAAAAGGATAAAATTGCTTTCAGACATTTTATGACTTTTTTGATCAGTGCATAAGACAAGGCATTCTTTTGTAAAATCTATGTAAAGAAATATTAGAAATGTTATATTAACACCTGTAGTCATTTCAAGAGCTCACACAAAAGCAGATTATTTCTAAATAAGATTATTAAGCCTGGAGAAATTCTTATATTTTGATTTGTTGAGAAATGCTAAATTGGCAATGTTGTGCTAGTATTACATAGTCAAGGGGCTAAGTCTTCACCTTAACTTAGCAAACCTTCAACATTTCAGTAAGAATGTTAAGTGCCTTTTTACATAGAAGGCACTGTGCTAAGTAATATAAAGAAACACGTGAAAATACAAAGAAAAAAATGAAATAGCTAATGCTTTCAGGGATCTCACATCCTACTCCAACATGACTCACTGATTTTGTTATAAAGCCTGCTCTAGAAATCACTTGCTCTTTTATTATTTAAAAAAAATCAAAGGGAATAAAATTAGTAATTTGAAAGCTTGTTATTTGCAGAATCAGAATGTTAGATCTGGAAGTGATCATTCTGACAGCTATAAATGAAGACTCAGAGTGAAGAAATGATCTGCCAAGGTCAATCTGTAATTCCTCCAGGATCCAGATCTCCTCACTCCTGATTCACTCTGCCTTATCACTCTGTACTACATTTTGGGATGTTTATGTGCTTTCTGAATGCTTCTCTACAGAACATATCATGCCAAATAAATAGCTGAAAACTTGTCACAGTGGGGAAATAGCCTGTTAAATGACTGAAGTATTATTTTAGAGCTAGAAAAAATAAAAAATAAAATAGATTCGGAGGAGAGAAAGATCAAGATTCTCAAGAGAAATGGTGAAAAAAAGTGGGAAAGGGCCTATCAATGCCAACTCTCAAAGTATATTATCAAAATAATTTTATATGGGTTAAAAATAGGTCTATTAGTGGAACAGATTGGGCATATAACATACAGATGGAAATAAATACAGTAGCCTAGTATTTGATAACCTAAAGATCCCAGCCATTGTGGTAAGGACTCACCATTCAATAAAAACCGCCAAGAAAACGGAATAGCAAGATGACAGAAATTAGTTTTAGACCAATACATCACACTATATACCAAGATAAGCTGGAACCACATGGATGCATGCCTTTGAGATTTCCAGCAATCACAGGTTGTTTTTTTTTGTTTTTTTTTTTTTTTTACATTTTGATAATATAAATGAAAAAGATTTGGAAACTGACTGGTTAAGTACCAGTGAAGAGTGTTAGATAATGGCACAGTTTCAAATCTAGATGATTGGGAGCATAGTTTTAATGGACTGCAAATTTATATGAATCAACTTTAGGATATAGCAGGTAACAAAGCTATATAAGCATTAAGAAAAAAATAGAATCCAAGACTAGACAGGTAATAATCCTACATATTCAGCCGTATAAGAGCATACATGTAGTACTGTGTTCTGTTGTGGTCACCACAATTTAGGAAGGACATCAATAACTTGGAGATAACCATAAGAAGGCTAACAGGATAGTGAAGGGCATTGAAATAATGTAGTATGAAGACTAGTTGAAAGAACTTGGAATATTTGTCCTGGAGCAGAGAAAACTGGGAGTCAGGGAGTATAGAAGAAAGATTAGATTTGTCTTATTTGATTTCAAAGGATATTGGCAATGGATAGAAGTTGTATGATAACAAATTTAGTTTTGGTATAGGAAAAAGCTTTATAGTAACTAGAGGGATCCAAACATGGAATGGGATGTCTTGGTTTCTGTGTTATTTGCATTATGGGTTTCTGTGAACTGAAGGTCTTCAAACAAAGGATGGATGACCATTTTTCAAGTATGTTGTAAAGGAGATTCTTGTTCAATTCCACAAGCATTTATTGATCACCTACTAAGTTGATGACACTCAGCTAGACACTGTGGGTGCAAAAGAAAAAAAATAGTATTTGCTTTTAAGAAGTTTACATTCTACTGAAGGATACCACATGTAAATAGATAAAGTACAAGTATAAGTGGGGTTGATCAAGGACTTTCAGTTGGTGAAATAAATTGGACTTACCTGTTGGTGTCTCCCACAGGATGGGTTTTAATGATTAGTAACTGCCCCCAAGATGATTGGGAGGATATACTTATGGGAGTTCATTCCAAAAGAATGACAGGTAGTCCACTGTCTTGCTTTTGGGAAGAAAGGAACCATCTACCATGATTAGGCCAAGTTATAACAACTGCCTTATGGTGGCAGTGGTATAGGTCCCAAGAACCTGTAGCTGTAGCCTTCACCTTCACTGTGGCCTCCTCCTCCACACCGGAGGGTGCCTTCTCCACTGCTGCCTGAGCCAAAGATAGTGATATGGTGGGGTAGCCTTGGTATGGTAGTAGTTACTGCCTGTGACCTGGATAGTCTTGTCCAGGCTGAAGAAACTGGCACTATTATAATATTTTATATCTATACCTATCTACCTGTGTCTGACTTACAGGTTTCAAAGCAAATGGTGAATAAGTGATTTACCTAAAGCAAAAAAGTGCTAAGTGACCTACACATCCTGTTGGGCAAAGGAATAATCTTATAGCCCTGTCAACTGCCTTGCTTCTCTGAGCCCTGCAGCTTGCAGCCCTCCTTTGCCTCCCTGGATCTCCATCTGTATTGCCATTGCACTTCCAGTTGACCAGGTCTTACCATGCACCATAGCCACAGCACCCTAAGGGACTTCCTGTATCTAAACCTTCTCACATGTGTTGTCACTCCCTATTAGAGTGTTAGTCACTTGGGAATAGAGACTGTCTTGATCTTCTACTTGTGACCCCAGCACTTAGAATGTTGTTTGCCACATGGTAGACTCTTACCTATTCATTCATTCTGAGAGGAGTTGTCTCTTTGAGATACCCTGTAAACAAGCCTGCTTATTTTCCTTCCATCTTCCTTTGCCTTTCTTCCCCGGTGCCTTTGTTGAAGGCCGGGATGGGGGCAGATTTATCCCTTCTCCTTTCAAGAGTCAAAATGGCTGCCTTTCTCCAAAGCACAGGATAAACCACATTGTTTGTGCCTGTGGCCCAAGACGGAGAAACGTTGGACTTCAAGTTCATAGTTGCTTTCTGTTTTCCTGTTTCCCTTTTTGAGTTTGGATCAGACACTGGAGAATGGAGAGTGGACTTTCCCAGCCCAAGAGACTGTTGCAGCATATGGGCTGTAGTGGAGTGTTCTGAGTTTCTGCAGAAGTACATGGTTGAAGCAGATATGTGTTTGCCCTATAATCCAAGAGGAGAGTTCACAATGTTCCTAAACCCTAATATTCTGTGTAGAGGAGGGAGAATATAAATTTTCTTTCTTCTTCTTTTTTGGGGGGGAGGGCAATTGGGGTTAAGTGACTTGTCCAAGGTCACACAGCTAGTAAGTGTTAAGTGTCTGAGGCCAGATTTGAACTCAGGTCCTTCTGACTCCAGGGCCAGTGCTCTATTCACTGCACCACCTAGCCACCCCTAAAAATATAAATTTTCTAAGCAATAGGGTCCTAGAAGCTAGTCTGTTAGCCCAACAGGGTAAGTTACTTAAGCAGTGCCAGCCATGGGGTTTGAGAATTTGGAGATTCTCTGAGAACAGGGGAGCTCGTGAGTGGCGTACCTTTTTGAAGAAAGATTGTCCATATGGTCTCTGCATCAAAGGAGCTAAAAGAGCACCAAGAGAACAAAGCTATAACACAAGTGAGAGGAAAGGAAGAGATTGTGATCTTGCCAGACACTGTGCTAAGCCCTAGAGATACAAAAAGAGGCAAAAAACAGTTTCTGCCTTCAAGGAGCTCACAATCTAATGGGGTAGTACTGGTTTAATGGAAATGGATCTGCATATCTAGCAGCTGTTTCTGAGGGAGTCAAAAAACTACAGGATGGCATTACAATTCTGGGAGTGACTGCAAAGCCCCAAGGAGAGAATAGATTTTGCTGAAATATCAGTGTGCTGCCTCATTGACAATCCAAGTTTAGTCCCTTTCCAAAGGGAACCTGAAATAATGAAAAGCACTTATTAGTTCTTACTATGTGTTAATCATTGGGCATGCAAATAAAAAAGCAAAATAGTTCATGTCCTGAAGGAGTTTACATTCTAATAAGGGAGTATAATACTTATAGGGGAGTTGTGGCCAGGAAAGGGGGGTTTGCTCTGGGATGTCACAAGAATGGTGGGTGGGTAATTGATTGACATAGTCTTTCCAGGAGAAATGGTACTATTGTTTGATCACAGTACTCATACCAAAAGATGGAGCAGCAGAAGCATGTTGGGGCTGGAGGGTTTGCTACAGAAGTGGTAGTGGACCAGATGACAAGAAAATAGTGGGGCAGATGGAATGGGAAGCATGGCTGGGGTCATGTGAGCTTGCCTTTATCCATTCATCAATCAAGAGGGCTTGGTCCCAGGACCAGAATTCCAAAGCACAGAAGATTAGGTCCTCTAGAACTTTGTCTCTGGAGTTCCAAAGGTCTGTCTGGATGCCTGGAACGTACAGAATCAGAGTGGATGCCAAGAAAAGGCACAGTGGCTACAGTGCTCGGCCTGGAGTCAGGAAGACCTGAATTCAAATCTGGCCTAACATACATATTAGCTGTGTGACCCTGGGCAAGTCACTTAGCCTCTTTTTGCTTGTTTCTTTAACTACAAAATGGGGATAACTGGGTTGTTGTGAATATTAAATGAGATAATATTTGTAAGGTGCTTAGTACCCTGTCCAGCACATAGTAGGTGCTATATAAATGTTCATCCCCCACCCCGTTCCCCACTATGAACACTTTATTATTTTCTGTATGTGTCATCGCCTATGAATTCTTTGCACTTTCTGTATCTTTCTGTTGTGTTAAATAAAGTTCTTTCATCTGATATGCATTTGTTATCATAAGTACTTATATGGTGGGAGGAGGAATCCTGCTAGTCATGTTTGTGGAAACCAAGATGAGCCTATTTTGAGATTTTTCAGAGCAATTTCTGTGTGAGTACATAGGAAGTCAAAGAGACACTGACCCTTTGGATCAATCCCTGAGATTACACTCAATCTATATGAATGCAAAATCCGGGATACCTTGAATCACAAGTGACACAGATAATCTGAGGAAGAGGTAAGCATTAATAACTAGAGGAAATCAGAAAAGGCTTCCTATAGGAGGTGGCACATGAATTGAGGCTGAAAGGTAGCCAGGGATTACAAGAGACTGAAGTGAGTAGGAAGACCACTCTACAAATGGGAGAATGCCTATGTGAAGGCTTGGAGGTTGGGGATATAACAATGCTGAGGTTCAGAAACAGCACATGGGCCAGTTTGGATTGTGTAGTACATGAAGGAGAATAACGTGAAATAAGTCTGTAAAAGTATCACTCAACAAACATTTGTTAAGTACCTACTATGCCAGGCCTAGGAGCACTAGAGTACCAAACCAAAAGGGAAACAGTTTCTGCCCTAAATGTGCTTATAGTCTAAGCCAACAAGTACTTAAATATATAAAAAATGTAAGGGGTCATTGAATAGGTCAGCCAATTACTCCACCCTACTCAAAGTAAGTGGTAAAATGCTGTGTCCAATAGTTTAACAAGGTTAAGAATAAGTCTCGAATTTTGAATTGAGATTTGAGGGTCTGGAAGTTTTGGATAGAAGGTTTTCAGCTTCAGCTAAGAACTTGGCAAAGAATTGCTTTGGGATGGGGTGAGGGAAAGCACTTCAGGTTCAGCCTTGCCTACTTTCTTCCCCTTAGCTTGAGGAGGACCCTGAAAACTTTGAAGGATGAGGAGGATCTTGGATGGGCATCCTAGTAGCTTTGTCAGAACAGCAATGTCTGAACATGTCTGCTTTGGGGGCCAAGAAGAGACTAGTTAGAATGAGAAAAAGTCAGATTCTAGGCTCCATAGGAACTCCATCAGAAAAGCTACAACATGCCTCACAAAAGACCAGAAACCAGTTTCCCCTTTGTGACACATGCTCCAAGTTTGAGTCCACTTTCCCCTGGACTCCATATGTACTGGAGGGAGAATGTGTTACAGACTTTTGGGAGCAATGTTTCCTGCCAATTGTTCTTACTATACTTACTTAGTAAATGCCCCTTTCTAAAAGCTAATTAAGTCTAATTGATATAAACTGATAGTGACCTTAGACAAGTCACTTAACCCACTTAACTGCCTTCCCCCTCCAAAAAAAGACCAAAAAAAGTTAGATATAAACTGATAATCAGGGATGCAGTACATCAGTGGAGGCTCATAATGAATAGCATTAAAAAAAAAAAAACTACCCCCAAACCCTCAGAGCCAACCTGAGAATTCTGAGAGGAAATATAGCAGCTGCACTCTGGGGACCTGGTCTGTTAGAAATAAGGAGTTGGAAGGCTAGCTACAGAAAATGTGTTATAAGAATATATACAAAATGAAACAAGTTAGATTTGAGGTACTGGCAGCAAGGGAATCAGGAAAGGCTTCACTGAGTCTTGAAGGAAACCATTATTTTCCAGAAGCAGAGATGGGGAGGCATAGGAGACATCCGAAGCAAAATAACAGAGATGGAGTAAGGAATGGCAGGGAGGTCATTTATGTCTGTACCACAGAATGTGTGGAGAGTAGTTAAGCGGAGGAAGACAGGAAAGGCAGGAAGGAGCCAGGATATGAAAAGTTTTAACAGCCAGAAAACAATTTATATTTAAGCTTATACTTAATAGGGAGTCACTGGAGTTTATTGAAAAGGAGAAAAGAGAGGAAGTGACATGGTCAGGCTTTTAGTTTAGGAAAATCACTTTGATAGGTTGAAACCATAATGTGAAGGCTTTAAAATGCTAGGCTGGGGGTGTCTAGGTTGTGCAGTGAATAGAGCACTAGCCCTGGAGTCAGGAGTACCTGAGTTCAAATCCAGCCTCAGATACTTACACACATACATATACACACACACACTCACACACACACACACTCACACACACACACACACACAAAAAAAACTAGCTGTGTGACCTTGGGCAAGTCACTTAACCCCAATTGCCCTACCTTCCCCCCTCTAAAATGCAAAAAAAAAAAAAAAAGAAAGAAAGAAAGAAAAGAAAAGAAATGTTAGGCTGAGGAGTTTATATTTTACCCTGTAGGCAATAGGTCCCTGAAGATTCTTCTTGTTGTTTGTCCTTTTTTTTTCTTTTTTCTTTTTGGAGGGTAATTGGGGTTAAGTAACTTGCCCAAGGTCACATGGCTAGGTTTTTTTGTTTGTGTGCATTAAGTGTCTGAGGTCGGATCCGAACTCAGGTTCTTCTGACTCCAGGGCCAACGCTCTGCTCTACTCACTGCGCCACCTAGCCACCCCTTGTCCTTTGCTCTTAAAGAGGACCATGATGCTATGACTTGCAAGTGAATTGGATTTAAGTGAGGGAAGACTGTGCAAAGTCACTAGCCTCACTTTCTTCCCCAGAGTCATGTGGGTTCAGTGGCAGATATAAACCAGGATGACTGAAGATGACCCCAGACATAGTAGAAGACATTGGCCTTTTATAAACTAAGATCTTTCTAAGTTCTCACTTTGACTAAGTTCCTTTTTAATTTTGGCACTCTGTATATAGGGACTGCTCCCAGAAAGCACTGCCTCTCACAATTCCTCATTGTTGACTTCTCTTGTAGTTTTTTGCAGCTCCCAGAAGGTGGCATAGATGCTACATCATCTTAGGATTCCTTTTTCAATTTTGCTTTTGTTTTCAAAGTAATCTTACACTTTAGTAGTTTTCCTTTGTTAAAAGAATGTATATACTTTGTGAATACCAACGCTGTCGAATATTTTTGATCAGATTTTTGTCACTGTTTAAAAATGACTTTAGCAATTATAGATATTGGTATCTTGGTTCTGGGTTCACTCTACATCACATCATAGAAATTTTCCCATTAAAAAAAATTCTTCATATTTCCATTCCTTTTGGAATAAGAACATACTATTATGTTTATGTATTACAGTTTTGTGGGGCTTATGGTTTGTTCCTAATTTTTTTTTACTATTATAAATAATGCTGTCATGAATATTTTCATAGAATTAATTCTTTTGCTGGCCTATGTTCACTATTATTTGAACTGCGGAGAGAAACATGGGTATACATGTTTCTGAATTTTCAATATGTAATCAGATAGATGATTTATTATACATGACAAAATGATGCTTTGTTGTTGTTCTCAAGGCTAATTATTATAAAATGCACTCTTTGGGTTCTTTATAACTCTGAATGAATATATTTCACTAGAGCTTCTTATTATGTGTGTGTGCACATGCAAATATATGTACATGCACTGTACCATCACCATGGTAACAGAACATTCTTTTTCACATATAATTTTCCAATGAGGAATCAATGTAAATTTGAAATTCTTCTTATTCCCTTTGAGGAAATCCTTGTTCGGACTCTCATCACATCCCTTCTGCACTACTACAATAGCCTTTTAATTGGTCTTCTTAACTCAAGTTTCACTGCACTAAAGTCCATTTCCTATCCCCTCTATTACCCCATCTTTAGGAAGAGAGGGCTCAAACTTAAAGTGGTAATATTTAGCCAAGAAATTTAGCCCATCAAGTTCACATCTGGATATGGCATAGCTACTGGACTAGTCACTCCCTTGTTTCTGGGTTATAGTATTTCAGCTGATGAATTGATTTACTTCTGGGTTGTAAATCAGGCAAGTTGCTGATCATGGCTGGCTGCTCACCTGGCTCAGCTACCGTATTTGGTCACTGTTGATCTATCCCTATGTGTGTGTGTGATTCTTGTAGGTTACCTGTATGCCCACATGGGTCTGTCTAAATGTGGACTTCAGAGAAGTGTGAATAGATATCTTTGGAATCTTACCCATTGCTTTCCTTTCCTTTTTTTTCTTTTTCTTTTTTTCTTTTTTGCTTTTTGGAGGGCAACTGGGGTTAAGTAACTTGCCCAGGGTCACATGGCTAGGTTTTTGTTTGTGTGTGCATTAAGTATCTGAGGCCAGATCCGAACTCAGGTCCTTCTGTCTCCAGGGCCAGCACTTTACTCACTGTGCCACCTAGCCACCCCTTTTTTTCTTTTTCTTAAATAGCATTTTATTTTTTCCAATTACATGTAAAGACAATTTTAACATTCATTCTTTATTAAATTTTGAGTTCCAAATTTTCTTCCCTCCCCAAGAGAGCAAGCAATTTGATATAGGTTATATATGTGCAATTATGTGAAACACATTTCCATATTAGTCATGTTGTAAAAGAAGAAACTGTAAAAAAAATTATAGTTTGCAAAAGGAAACAAAACCACAAAAAACAAAAAGAATAAAGGAAATGAAAATAGTATGCTTCGATTTGTGTCCAAACTCTATCAGTTCTCTCTTTAGATGTGGATAGCATTTTCCATCATAAGTTTTTTGGAATTGTCTTGGATCATTGTATTGCTGATGTAATATCATAGTTGTAAATCATAGATGATCATTGAACAGTGTTGCTATTACTATGTACAATGTTCTACTGGTTCTAGTCACTTCACTTGGCATTAGTTCATGTAAGTCCAGGTTTTTCTGAAATTGCTTGATTGTCATTTCTTATAGCACAATAATATTCCATTCCATTCCCACAACTTGTTCAGTCATTCCCCAGTTGATAAGCAACCCCTAAATTTCCATGTCTTTGCCACCACAAAAAGAGATGCTATAAATACTTTTGTACATGTAGATCCTTTCCCCTTTTTAATGATCTCTTTGGGATACAGACATAACAGTAGTATTGCTGGATCAAAGGGTATACAGAGTTTGATTGCCTTTTGGCCATAGTTCCAAATTGCTCTCCAGAATGGCTGGATAAACTCACAAATCTAGCAACAATGCATTAGTGTTACCTTTCCCCCCTTTTTTTCTTTTTGTAAATAGTATTTTATTTTTTCTGGTTACATGAAAAGATAGGTTTCAACATTCATTTTTTATATTTTGAGTTCCAATTTTTTCTCTCTCCTTCTTTCCCCTCTCCCCTCCCCAAGACAGCAAGCAATGTGATATACTACCCACCCCTTTTCAAGGAAGACTAATTCTTTCCAGGAGATGAGAGCAAGATTGGGGCCACAAGGCTGGTCTACTCTGCCTTCCCTTCAAGAGGGGAGACTGGGCTAGAATTCAATTTAACTGCCTTCCCCCCCACCCCCAGTATTATTAGCATAGGGGAAACAATTTTTACTCTCAAGCTGCTTATCCTGGTCACCATCCATTGATGAGGAAGGTGTATCCCAAGCTATATCCAAAGGCTTGACTGCCTTCCTACCAAATGCTAGTTACAAAAGATCACATATAATGAATAGTGATTAAATCCTTTTACCCAAGCAGACAGCAAATAGAAATCAAAGAAGTTATTCAGATGAGAATATACCAGACATAGTGAGAATGAGCTTTCCCACTGAAGGGGTAGCAGGGTGAGCTATCTTTAGTTTAACAAAGAGACAGACAGAAAGACCAAAAGAGATAGAGAATGAGACAAAGAGAGCATAGAGTTCCCAGTGTCACCCAAGGGAAAATTTCCCAAAGTTTCTAGTGGGGTAAGCTGAAAATAGGGATATGCTTGAAATGCCAGCTTTTTCTATCTGTCTTGTTCCTCCCATAGTCTTTTTCTCTCTCTAGGAGTCATGTGTCTCTCTTTCTGAAATGAAAAAAACAACTCTTCTCCCCAGGTCTCCCTAGCTTTACCTTGTGAGCAGTATGGAATTTTGAGTAATCATTCTCTCCACCAATGAGGAATCTTATGCAAATACCTAGGCAAATACCTGGGTTACACATGAAGTTAATCAAAGCTTTATAAAAAAAACCTACTTGCTTAGCCATTAAGCATCTCCCACCAACTCAAAAAGCAGATACTTTCACAGTCTTCCTTCACAGATTTCTTTTTTTTTTTTTTTTAAAGCAATTGGGGTTAAGTAACTTGCCCAAGGTTACACGGCTAGGTTTTTGTTTGTGTGGACTGAGGCCGGCTCCGAACTCAGGTCCTTCTGACTCCAGGGCCGGTGCTCTACTCACTGCGCCACCTAGCCGCCCCCACAGATTTCTTTAGGTGGCACCTTTGTGGGAGCTTATAAAATGATGGCATAAATTAGTGTGTGAAATTATTTAAGTATTCCTATGCATTTTGTTTTTGTTGTTCAGTTGCATCTGACTCTTTGTGACCCCCATTTGGGAATTTCTTGGCAAAGATACTGGAATTATTTGCCATTTCCTTGTCTGGCTCATTTTATAAATGAGGAAACTGAGGCAAACAGGGCTAAGTGACTTGTCCAGAGTCATACAGTTAGTTTCTGAGGCCAGATTTGAACTCAGGAAGATGAATCTTCTTGACTCCAGGCTTGGCACTGAGCCACCTAGCAGTCCCTTTTTTTCTGCATAGCTTTTAATATATAAAGAAAAATTTCCCAATATTTACTATTCAAAGGCAACTGCAAAATAATTCTGGAGTACTTTTATTCTTAGGATATTCTTCCATACTTTCACCTCTTCTTGGCCTTTTAAAAGTGTACAAATCAAGCAAAAAATAATTCTATTAACTGTCTCTTCCTGTTCTGAAGTACAGACTAGCTCAGGTGTAGCTTATGGGCTGCCATCTGGCCCTGGGACAAGATTTTGTTAAGAAATGGCACTTTAGAGGAAATCTATAAAAACCTCATTGGACCAACTCACCAAGCATTTAACTTCTTGATTATAACTTTTATTCACAGATGGCTAGTGGATAATTGTTTCCATAATCATCTTAAATTGCGACCCAGATAATAGCTTTTGCCTGGCTTATTACCTTTCTTCAATCAATTCCCCACAACACAAAAATTTTGAATTAAATATTTGAGAAATAAAATAAATAGGCTGAAATTTTAACTTTAAAAATTGAAATCTTTAAGAAATGACATACTAGGGGCGGCTAGGTGGCGAAGTGAGTAGAGTGCCAGCCCTGGAGTCAGGAAGACCTGAGTTCAGATTTGACCTCAGACACAAAACACACACACACACACACACACACACACACACACACACACACACACACACCCCTAGCCATGTGACCTTGGGCAAGTTACTTAACCCCAACTGGCCATCAAAAAAAAAAAAAAAAAAGAAATGACATACTAAGTCTTCAAAGGAGCCAGTAACTTTCCTGGGTGGAAGGTAGCACAACCATACTTGACTCTCCTCCCTACCTGTTACTGTTTGTCTGAATTCTCTAAACTCTTAAATTCCTGTAGCAGAATAAAAGGTATCTCCTACCCCTTTCCTTTGCATCTTGTCTTTCCACAAATCCAGTTGCCCAGCTCAGTGATACCTTACCAGTAGGCTAAATAAGCAGCCCTGCTGTTCAAAAATTCAAAAGCTGGGAGGACCTTAGAGTTCACTTTTTCCACATACCCAGCTGGAAGAAGGTGAGGGGAGACACTGCACAGCACATTTTTACCAAGTATCCAAAAACTTTTATTACCCAAAGGTTTTCATTCTTAAAACCAGCACTTTAAGAATATACTGTACTAATTTTTATGTAACATTAAAACTACACTATTGCAACACTTAAAATTTTCTTTCCCTGACTTTTTACATTTTTATTTTTTTATTTCTGAAAGATAATTTCCATATTCACAGCAGAACACAAAAAAGTATACTCTATGAAACCATGAATCTCCATTCATAAAGCTTGCTGTTTAAAAAAAGTACATAGATTTTACACATTACTTTCAAAATGGTATTAGTGCTTCCTTCTGAAATTTCTTCTTTTCTCTATTGTATATTTTAAAATGTGTTTTAATGGTTTCCAGAGGACCTCCAGTGATGAAATTTGTCATATACCTTACCTGTACTTTTTTGGACACAGCCCCTGTGTGGATTCATTTTGCTTAACTGTGCTTATTTGTTCCAAGATTTTGTTCCCCTTCCCAGGAGTACCCCTGCTTCATTTAATAAGTCCCTTCAGTCTGCATGAGAAGATTACAGGGCATGGACCTTTGTCAGAAGGAGGGCATCTCCTGTGGAGCTGGATGCTCCTCCTACATATAGCATGTGAGTTCGATGACACAGGGAGCTCCCAACTGGTCCCTAGTGATTGAGGGCTGCCTCTGATGACTCAACTTAAAGTCAAAGAAGATGAAATCAGATTGCTTGCCATCTTGGGGAGAGGCAAAGGAGAAAATTTTTGAACTCAAAATCCTATAAAAAATGAATGTTGAAAACTATCTTTGCATGTAATTGGAAATTTTTTTAAATAGTATTTTTAAGAAATAAAAGTCAAGGAAGATGGACTCTTCTCTGAGGAATCTTCCCTTCTATGGTTTATGAGAGTAAGCTATAAAAGAGCTCTGTCTCTCTTTTGGCCCTTCTTTTTTATGATTTCCCTCCCTTGGACTTCCAGTAGAGGTGGAAGGAGGTGGGTGGGAAGACAGAGAAAGGATTTCTCTTCTTTATCCCTTCACACTAAGAGAACCAATGTCAGCAGAAATTCCTGTCCAAGGGAAACAGGTTTCTTTTTTGTTTTTTAAATAGTCATCCAAAAGACATAATTTATCTGAAATAAAGACATTTGTTAAGATAGCATAATAAGAATGGCAGTTACAGAACCATTTCCCCTATTATTCTAAGGCTTACTTTCTCACAAATACATACACTTTCCAATGGAAGAGGGCCTCCAAATTGAGAGTACACTGGTAGTGAGGCATATAAATAAAAAGAACACATGAATGTCCCTGATTGATAATTGACATAAACTGATAATCAGAGATGCAGAAAGTACATCAGTGGAGGCTCATATGGAATAGCATTAAAAAACTGATCCCTAATGTCATTTAATTTATCATACTATTTCTCCTGGATAAAGTGACTCTACTAGGGGGGTAAATCAGGGATATTCTCTTAGCGCTCAGTTCTCAGACCTAGCTCTTTTTGGAATCCATATTCTTTGCTCCACTCCTCAAAGCTGCATCCCAACCCTGTTTGTATCTCTGGTAGTGTTTCTATTTTCCCTACTGGATGCTATGAGACATATCAAGGCTATCAAGGCTGAACCTGGAATTCCTGGACCTCTAAATTCTGTTTGCTTTCTTCTGCACTTCTAATTCACCAGTATGTGGGCAACAGTTATGTCGCAGAGAAGACTGATTCCAGTCCAAATAAGCATAGGATTAGATACAGTAGGAAGTTACATGTTACTATTTAGGGAACATACAGGCAGGACTATAAATAAAGTATCCAGTGATGTAGGATGTATTACATTGAGAGATATGACAGCAATTAGAGGAAATGGACAATGTCAATACTATGTACATATTGATTATCAATAAATACTTTTGGCAATTTTTTTCTGGTGAAACTAAGGCGGGAAAGGAGGGAAAGCTGGTATCTCAGAGTTTAAGATGTAGCCAGGAGACAGAAGAGGTTCCACCTAGAGCTTATGTACAAACTGTTTATTAATACCAAAAAAACCCCAGCAGCTTCAACCAGAAGAAAAAAATTCTGGGAGAAGACAAGGGATACTAGGTTTCTTTTGTTTGAGGATGGATTCAGTTCTCAGTAGGAATTAAAATAAGGGTCTCAGCCATGAACCAAGCTTGAAGACCAAACAACCTTTTGGAACTCCATATGGATTGGAGAGCAGGCTGGCCATTCACATTAAAGAGACCAATGTAGTGTGGTTGGGTTCTCATCATTTTGGTAAGCATCCTCATCTAGCAACCCTCAGAAGACGGAAATCTCCTTAATGTTTAGGTACAGCTCATCTCTGAAATCTTCCCAAACTAAGTAATAGGAGACTGTCAATGCTAAAGCTTGGATGCAGATGGCCCATCACATCAAAGGGGCTGTGATGTTGTGGGTAAGTCAGCCCGGCATGCTGGCTATTAACATCACCTTCTCCACTACTGGTCCCTTTGAGTTACATGGCACTGCCTTTAAGAATTGTTACACAGCCTTCTTGAGTATCCATGGGCCCCAACTTGGTTCATTGGTCTGCACACTCAGCAAATGGATTACCTGTGAGACCACTGTTTAATGCTTGACTCAAGAAAGAGCCAAGCACTAGGTGTTTGTATACAAGCATCAGATGTTGGGTGAAGTGGATCAGGTATTAGAGCTCTACTTCATCCTGAGGCAGTCTTCACTACATGTAGGAAGAACTAGAGCAGGGATGGGGAACCTGTGTAATTGGGACAAGTCATTTAACTTCCACGTGCCTTGGTTTCCTTTCCTGTAAAATGAAGGGATTGGAATAGATGGCTTCTAATTGGGTCCCTTCCAGCTTTAGATCTGTGCTCATATGACTCTCTCATAACCCCTGAAAAATAGGGCCAGAAGAGAAGTTGCTAGACAGCTTTCTCCCCATTGCTCCTTTCAGATTCCCCTTTCTCTCATCACTCAGCTTTAAACTTTATTCCATCCTGTCAGTACCCTAGGGTTCATTCATTTATGGACATCCAGGTAATTTTACTTCTCTCCCAAAAGTTAAGTCAGTAGTTCACAGTCTTCTCTATCAATCACTTTTTTCTTTAAATATTTTGGCCTTCTCTTGGCATCTCTTTATCTTGTGACCTCTGTCTAAAGACATTGTCATTGTCCCTTAAACACTCCCCTATTTCAACCAAATTGGCCTCAAATGACCTAATTCCTAGTTTTGGCTCTGTCAGGGGCTGGAGTGAGCAGCGCAATTTGAAATAGAGAATTTAGGCATCTTATGGATCTATAGTAGACTGAAACAGTGATCCAAATTCAACCCTGTTCTTGACATTTTACCCAAAGCTTTCCTGTCTTCAGCAGTCCACTTTGAACATGTAAAATGCTACTGGGAAGGAACACCTTAAGGGTTTAATCTTCTAACTAAACATCTTTGAACCCTTTAGTAATGTTTAATGGACACTGTAAGCAACAACGTGACCCCAAAGTGCCTGGGAAGGGAGTAGCAAGCAAAGAAACACTAACATAGGGGACCCAAACTAAACATGGCCTGTTTTTATGGAGGGTCTAAATGTGACTTTGCAAGTCATATTTTGGCATCCATGCTTTAGGTTGTTGGCTGTTGCCTTAGAACATGGAATCATTTCCTGGGTTACTTAGTTTCTTCTGTAACTCTGCCAGCAAAAATTATTTTGTTGGAAACCCCTTTGCCTAGATCAAATCAGACCTCTTCTATGAAGCTTCCCTCAGGATCCCATCATGATGGTGTAATTTTTGTCATGTCTAATTCTCTTTGCATACACAATCTGGACCATAGATTTAACAGTTTTTCATTTACTGTCTTATTCTTCTGAAGCATCTGCTTTTGTAGACTTATCCTCTTGACATGACCCTGCTTTTCACCTGGACAGCACATTTCAGGGTCTAAAACTGGGACTTGGAGGAAGTAACTTGAATAGTGAAACTAATTGTTGTGAAATTGTTATGTCAAGTGGAGCAGTTATAAACCCAAGAGACTGGGTTGCTTTGAGATATCATATCAAGCATTCAGGACAGAAAGCAGGCATTGTAGAAAGATTACATTGACACTGTAGCATGATCTTCAAATGATACTTTTTAGAACAAGACAAAATAATAAAATTCCTTTTGAAGGACAAAATGTTTAGAATCCCAAGGAAAATAATGATTAAAAAGTACAAGTGAAAGGAGTATAGCATTCCCACATCTCAAACTATGTTAGAAAAAAGTAATCATTAAAACTTTTTTTTTGCTACTAGTTAAAAAAATGAAAAACAGATGAGTATAAATGAGCATGTAGACAAGCAAAAAAAAAAAAATAGCAGCAGTTGAAAACAATAGCCCAGGGTATGATAAGCCCAATAAATTACATGGGCAAGCATTCCCTTTTTGACATAAACTGTTAAGAATACCATAAAGCACCTTGGAAGTAATAGGTTTAGACCAATATCTTACATTATCTCCTACAACAAACTCAGATTTGTGACCTTAATATAAAAAGTCACACCATAAAAAGGAAAAAAAAGAAAACAAACTGAGGTAGGTATCTTTCATCAGTACAGCTGAGGGAAAATGCTTACTAAAACTAGGGATAGAGGAGAAAAGAAAATATAAAATCGACCATTTGACTCCACAAAATTAAAACATTTTTGTATGCGTGAAATCAATGAAGATGAGAGTTAGAAGAGAAATTATTGAGTGGTAAAAATATTTTCACCAAATGTCAGAAACAAAAATCCCATATCCGAAATTCATAAGGAATTCTCCCAGATAAATGGTAACAAGAACATTCCCCAAAAAATTTTCAAAAGAATTACAAACTATAAATACCTGCATGAAAAAATGCTCTAAATCATTTAATATAAGAGAAAAACTAATTAAAACAACTCAAAGGGTGCGGCTAGGTGGCGCAGTGAGTAGAGCACCAGCCCTGGAGTCAGAAGGACCTGAGTTCAGATCCGGCCTCACACACTTAACACACACAAACAAAAATCTAACCGTGTGACCTTGGGTAAGTTACTTAACCCCAATTGCCCTCCAGAAAGCAAAAACAAAACAAAACAAAACAACAACAACAACAACTCAAAGGTTTCACCTCATATCATGTACCAGTAAAGATAAAAAAAATGAAGGTTATAGTCAATGCTGGAGGGGTTATGGGAAGATAGGTACATTAGTTAGTGGATCTATTAAGTAATCCAGTTTCTTGGTTTCAATTTGGACTTATCTAAGAAAAGTGACTTAAAAGTTCATATCCTTTCATCTAACAAACCCATTACTGCTTATATACCCCAAGAAAATCAAAGATATTTTGTATATGTACAAAAAAATATATATGTATAATATATATAACTATATATGTATATTATATATATATAAATATATACACAAAGATGTTTTGTATATGTCAAAATGCTTATAGCAGCACCCTTTGTGGCAGCAAAGAAAATAGAAAGAAAACAAACCAAAGATAATTGAAACTTAGGACATATTGTGAAGGGAACACTAAACAAGCACATTTTCCCTCCTTATTTGTTTTGAAATTTCATAGGATCATATATTTGGAGCTAGAAAGACCTTAGAAGCTATCTAGTCCAACTCAAGGAGGCTAAAGAATGAAACAATTGAGAATAAATTTCGAATAGAACTAATAAAAAATAATTTTAGAATAAAACAATTTAGCAATAGAGAATTCCTTAGTGACCTTTGAGAGCAGTTTTAATAGATTTAAGTTGGGGTTAAAAACCAGATTATAAGGAATTGATAAATATTCTTATAGTGAGGAAATGGATGCAGCTCTGACAGACTAACCTTTCTAGGTGTTTGATAGAAATGGGACAAGAGAGAGGAGAGATGATTGTGGGGCAGGGGAATCCTGAAATGACTGTAATGATTTAGAATGGTCCCTCTAACTAGGCAATTGGCTCCAGATAGGTTTATAGGAGTAGTGGAAAGATTTGGAGAAGTGACCTCAAAAAGGCAGTTGCTGTTTTTTTTCTGAAGATATCATTATTTCTCCCCATTGTCCTCCTGACCCTGTTTTGACCACAGGTCTGACTAGAATACCCTTCAAATAGCTGAAAGATCAATTACATGAACTGGCAATTCTTTGACTAAACACTATCCAGGATTAAAACCATATTAGAAGAAATTAGGCCCAAAAAACTATTCAAGGTGAGTCTGTTATTTCCAGATCAAAACTTAACCAAATGTAAATTTACATTAATTTCCCACAGATGTCCTTTTCCCTCCCACAGTAAAACAGGCTGGTCCTTGAAGAAGATGACTAAGTGTTCTATAAGAATTCCAGTCTTATACTTTATTCCTTAACTCATTCTCTGTTCTCTTGGATCCAGTGACACTGGGTTTCCTGGATGTTCCACAAAGAAGACACTCCATCTGGGAATACAGAGGCAAAAGACAATTTCTGCCCTCTAGGAGCTTACAGGCTAATGGGAGAGACAATATGCAAACAAATATATATGAAGCAAGCTGTGTATGGGATAAATAGGAAATAATTAACAGAGGGAAAGCTCTAGAATTAAGAGATGCTGCAGAAGGCTTCCTGTAAGAGAGGTTTTTAGTTGGGATTTAAAGGAAACCAGAGAAGTCAGTAGGCAGAATTGAGGGGGGAAAGCTTCCTGGGCATAGAAGACAACCAGAGAAAATGCCAGTAACTTAAAGAAAGAAACAAATGCTTTCATGGTCAGACTGAAATACAGAGATAAGTAAAAACAAAGAATAATTCTAAGACATCCTATCATGGGAAAGTAGGCAGTGCCAATAAATTCTAAATGGTTTGCCATTAGAAAAATCCATATATTCTGGAGAGTAGAAGCAGTTTTTTTTCTTTCTTCTCACTTGTTCTTTCTTTCTTCCTGAGGCTTGTTGTTTTGAGAACAGTGCCTGATGGTTTTTTGCTTCTTTATCTCTAAGACTTATAGAAGAGCTTAGAAGATATTTGTCCTTCTTTCCTCCCTTGGAGCTCAGTCTTTTTTTTTCTGAGACCAAGAGGCTCAGACACTCTTAGACTTTTTCTTTCAAACAAGAAGCTATAGCATACACCAATAACAATAGTTTATCAGGGCCCTGGGAAGCGTATCTTTAATACTTTGTTCTTTCTTCCCCAAGATGTGACCAATGCAAGATGCAAGATGTAACCTTCACTTCTCCCCCTAATAGTCTCCCTCTGTGTAGATTTTCTCCCTCTCATGCATGAACCTTTTCTCTGTTCTGTGAATGGAATTTGTTTGTGAACTTTGGGGTATGTGTACGATTTACCTTTAGGAAAGCTAAATTATGCAAGTAGTTCTCTGATTGAGCTAATTCTCATTTTGGTGAGCAGTGATTTGCATATGTATCAAGTTAAAATTTCCCCAATAGGAAGAATCAATCAATGAATATTTTAGTTCTGTATGTATGATAAATGTGAGCGTGTGTTGTTGGATGTAATTTGCCAAGACACATTCTATTGCCAAAACTAAAATTACAAGTGCATAAGACTCATGTTATACATGTAAAAGAAATATGTGTACTTGAAAAGATTCTCACTAACAACTGTGAAGGGAAGGAGGTAAATGTGAACCCAGACTGATGGCCTGGGAGAAAAGGGAAAGTCTAAAGGACAAGACAGCTAGTCAAGCAATAAACTTTTTTTTTTTCATATTTCTTTCTTTCTTTTTGGAGGGGTGAAAGCAGGGCAATTGGGGTTAAGTGACTTGCCCAAGATCACATGGCTAGTAAGTGTTAAGTGCCTGAGATCAAATTTTAACTCAGGTCCTCCTGACTCCAGGGTGGTGCTCTATTCACTGCACCACCTAGCCACCCCAGCAATAAAAATTTATAGGTGCCTGGGAAGACAATGCTCCAGACATTGTGCTAAGCACTGGGAATAAAAGGAAAGGTAAAAGACAATTCCTCTTCTCAAGGAACTCACAGTCTTTTGTTAGAAATAGCACATAAACAATTACATACAAAAATTTTAGAGGAAAAATTGTAAATGTCAACAAAAGGAAGAGACTAGAATAAAACATAATTAAGAGGGAATGCTTGCTATGCATTGAGGTGCTTTTGAAAGGCCTCATGGAATAAAAATTAACTAATACAAGGTAGAATTAATGCAGCATTTTAAGGTTTACAAAGCACTTTACAAATGTTATCTCATTTGAGTCTTATAAAAACTCTGAAAGGAAGGCACTATTACTATCCCATTTTACAGGTGAGTGGTTAAGGCTGAGAAGAGTTAATTGATTTGCCCAGAGTAGCACTGCTAGTAATAGAAGCTTAAACTCTCAGATTCATGCTCTATCCACTAGCCATGTAGAAGTAGAGAAGATGGGATTTGAGTTAGAACTTGAAAGAAAAAACTGTAGAGAAGGAGGAAGGGCATTTTGTCAAGGGAATAATGTTAGCAAAGGCAGGTGGCAAACTTGCATAGCATATTAGGACAGTGAGTAACCTTTGCTATCTGGAGCAAAAGTAGGTAGGGGAAGAGTAGGAAATAAAGTGTGAAAGACAGATTGAGGCTGGATCATGAAAACCTTTGAATACCAAACTAAGGAGTTTGATGTTATAATAGAGAAAATAGGAAGTCACTTAGTATTTTTGAGCAAAAGATGGCACAATTCCATTCCATTCAACAAAAGTTAAGTGATACTATGTGCTAGGTGCTAGAGACATGAAGAGGTAGAGATATGAGGGGATAGTCAGTATCATCTTAGCAATTTATAGTTTGTGTTTCTTTAAGGTCCTGTAGCCACTTTGGTAATGTTAGTTAAGTATCTTGAAAATGTGACCTAAGAGATGTTAATGCTAATTCAAATGTAAATTGACTATACTATGGGCATGGAAGATCTTGGGGCCAAATGTAATGGAAATGCAAATTTAAAGATCTTCCTTGCCCCTAGGCCCTTTGATAGGCTTAAGAGACTGAGAACTTTCCTTGATTTGAAAATATACTCTGCCTCCTAATAGGCTGAATGTGGTCACATGGAGTCTGTGGCAGGAGGTTTGGTTTTCAGGAAGGCCCACACCTAGATACTTTGTGATTGGTCAAGAGGGTTGTTAAATTCTCTGAACCAGGAGAAGGATATATAATCCCTGATGTGAGGCTTTGCTTTGGGGCTCACTTTGAGAAGTGTTGTTTGATTTGACTACATGAGACCCTAGGCAGCCGTTGAGAGACCCCTGGCTTTGAAAACCCAGATGTTGATGCTTCCCTCTCTGGTAACTGTGATTTGGTATTGAAGTAATGGCTGGACAGTTTGGAAGCCTTGTCTGCTTGATCTGTTTGTTTCTCTGTCTTGTAAGTTCTGTGTATACTCTGAAGTTCGGGGTGCTGACCTTTTTCCCCTCAACTAGGTAAACTATATGTTTGATTGATTAAAGTAAGCTTGTTAACCCATTTTGAGTTGCTTTCCTTTAGAAAAGCAGATCTAAGAACCTGTGTTGGCAGTCACCCTGGGGATGTTGGGGTGCTTGCTGCTACAAAAGGTAGGTGCAAGCCATATTGCAGAGGGGCTTAGACACCAGGTTAAGAAATTTATATTTTAGTCTACTGGCAATGGGGAGCCATTGACAGTTTCTTAATAGAGGAATGACAATTAATTCTTTTTGACAATGAAAGACAAACAGCAAGGTGACTCTAAAACTCTTTAGTGGTGGAGAAGGTGCCAGACTATACTGACACTGGGAAATTCCTCATTTGGGAGTTTCCTGTACTAATTAAATCACAGTTCCAGTCCTGATTTCCTAGTGTAGAAATGATCATTAAACCCCAGACCTGATGAGATCACTGAGAGAATGCAAAGAGGAAAGACTGAGCCCTGGGGTTGATTGGCTTATGGGGAATGGAACTTGGAAGAAGCTCCTGCAGTGGAGAATGAGGAGTGTTTCCATAGGAGGAGAACCACAAGAGATCAGATCATCTCAAGAATATAGCTAATGATATTTATATAGCATTTACTATGTCCCAGGTACTTTTCAATTATTATCTCATTTGATCCTCCCCAAACCCTTAGGAGATAGGTGTTATTTTCCCCATTTTACAGATGAGGAAACTAAGGTAGATTGACAGGGTCAAGCAGCTCCTAAGTGGCTCTCCTCACTTCAAGCCTGGCACTCTATCCACCTATATAGACATTTATTTATTTATTTGGAAGGCAATTGGGGTTAAGTAACTTGCTCAAGTTTACATGGTCAGTCATTATTTATGTGTGGGTGCTCATTTTCTGAGGCTGGACTGATCCCAGGTCCTCCTGACTCCTGGGCTGGCACTCTTACTCACTGTGCCACCTAGCCACCCCTAGACAGACATTTATAATAATTTAATATCATTTTTGGACCTTAATAAAAGCCGAAGCCTGAACTAATCAATTTTGCTAGGTTTTGCTCTAAAAATGCCCTTTCCTATATCAGTAACTTAAAGGACTAGATAAGGTTGACAATGAGTATTCTTCCTGTTTGTGACAGGATACCTGCAATCAGAATAGTGGGACTTCTCTTATCTTGGGGACATATGCCATATGGGGGAAAAACTCAGATATCCTGGGATCATAATTTCCAACTGACACTACTTTGTCCATTATCTTGTCATTTTGTATTTACAAACTTATTCAACTAAGAAACTTCCTTTCTAAAAACATATGGAGACCATAAATCTGAGGGACAAAGACATCCTAGGATTGTTCTAAAACATAAAAATTTTGTCATTCTTATATCAAGCGGTCAGAAATTATGTTTTAGTCCTGTGCAGCATGTATCTGTTAGCTTTAAGGGAATACATGATATAAATGTATATCACCTCGCCTGTTTGCCTCCTTTAAGCAAACTTACAGGTTGACAACATGCACTTATGTATGTATATGTTTACTTCCAGCCTCTAAAAACCATAGTGTGAGACATACAGACAGTACAGCAGAAACATGCTACCTGACTCTGAGACAGGGAAAAGCTGAAATAAAGTCATTCACTCAGGTTGTTGTAAGGCTTGGAAACCCTTGTGGAAATGAGTGAGGAAATATCTCACAGCAATAGGCAGACCATTTTCTTTTCTTGTCTTCTTTTTTTTTTTTTATTAAGCAATTGGGGTTAAGTAACTTGCTCAAGGTTACACGGCTAGTCATTATTTATGTGTGGGTGCTAAGTACTGAGGCCAGAATCGATCCCAGGTCCTCCTGACTCTGGGGCCACCACTCTTACTCACTGCATGCCACCTAGCCTCCCCCAGACCATTTTCAAATGCTGCTTGGGTGGACTTGTAAGGTAGGTTTAAAAAAAAACAAAAGAGAAACCAAATAAAGGAAAGGAATAGTTCCTAACCAAACTGGCCTCAGACTCAAAGAAAGTAATAACATTTGAGGCCTAAGGCCCTTAGGCAGTTGAATCTAAAAACATCATTAAAAAGTATTGCCTCTAGGCATTAATTCTAGGGGGCTAAAGATTTTAAAAAGCACTAAAAAGCTGAATAAGCTAAGTATAGCTTTATGATAAAGAGACTGCTGGGGAGCTAGAGCTTCCCGAGATTAATAACTGGAGAGAAGGAACTGAAGCAATTTACAGCTGAAAGGCTAAGGAACTTACTGAGAGTTTGTTCCAGGGACAACACAAGACTGTTTTTGTTCAGTAGTTTGAGTTGTATCCAACTCTTCATGACCCCATTTGGGGTTTTCTTGGCAAAAAGAGTGGTTTGCCATTTCTTTCTCCAGCTCACTTTACAGATGAGGAAATTGGGGCAAACAGAGTTAAGTGACTTGCCCAAGTCACACAGCTAGTAAGTGTCTAAGATGAGTCTTCCTGACCTCAGGTCTGGTACTCTACAGCCACCCTCCCTCTATTGTTTTCAGAGTTTGAGTTTCTCCTTTGTGATTTGTTCATCTCCCCCTACTATAATAGGAAATTGTTTTCCTGTGACTTAGGGAGAGGTTAAGAAAGACTTTATGCCACAGGTTTTCCTGTTAATCATTTTGTCAGTGGAGTTTAATTAAATGCATTGTTATTTAATTTCTGATGATTTGTCTGGTATATGAATAAAGTCTCCACTGAATGGGGGCTTGAGGCTAATACAGTCTCTCTCTCTCCCCCACTGAACCTGCGGGGTTCAATGCCTGTTGGGTAGGAACTCCTAGGTGCTGGAGAAGACATCTGTATTGCAGACACAATTCTAAGGCTGACAACAAATAGATAAAAAAAATGGCAAACATGGCGGCTAGGTGGCGCAGTTAATAGAGCACCAGTCCTGGAATCAGGAGGACCTGAGTTCAAATGTGACCTCAGACACTTAACACTTACTAGCCCTGTGACCTTGGGCAAGTCACTTAACCCCAATTGTCCTGCCTTTCCCCCCTCCAAAAAGCAAAAAAAAAAAAAAGGCAAAGATTTGCCAACAGTGGAACCCCCACATTTGGACTCAATACCTCAGATTCAATAATATACTAAAGTAAAATTTTATGAATTTGGTGAAAATAAAGTTAAAATTTATGTAATAAAGTAAAAATTCTAGAAGATGAAGTTGGGAAAAATATGTGCAGGAGAAAATCTGTAGTATAAATGACACAATTTTAACTTAGGAATTGATTTTTAAAAATTTATTTTGATACAGTCTATTCTTACATTGCCTGAATTTCCCTTATATCCCTCCCCTGGGGCAGCTAGGTGGTACAGTGGATAGAACACAGGGATAGGAATCAGTAAGACCCATCTTCATGAGTTCAAATCTGGCCTCAGACACTTACTTACAAGCTGTGTGACCCTGGGCAAGTCCCTTAACCCTCAGTTTCTCACCTGTAAAGTGAACTGGAGAAGGAAATGGCAAACCACTCCAGTATCTTTGCCAAGAAAACTCCAAATGGGGTCACTAAGAGTCAGACACAACTGAAAGAAATGAACAACAAAGCCCTCCTCTTGCCCCCCACAGAGTTCAGTCACATTTAACAAGGGCTTTTAAAAAGAAAAATAGAAAAAAAGATCAGTAAACCAATTAATACATTAACAATCTGATAATAAGTGCAATGTTCTACATCTGGGGAAATTCACCCTCCCACCTTTGCAAAAAGGAGTGTTCTCATATATTTTTGGGCTTTGGTTACTCCACTTTGCATTAGTTCATATAAATTAGGGGTTGATTTTTAGCAGGTTTCAAAGATAGGAAGAACACAAAACAATGGAGGCTGGCATTAGCAGCTACTGACCCATATGCCTACTTTTACATCTCTATAAGATCTTTAAGAGAAAGCTCTATGAATCATCAAGGGTCTTTCTGGTCTGGATATGGGATTTTGTTTGTTGTTGGGTCATTTTTCAGTCATATTTGACTCTTTGTGACCTCATTTGGGGCTTTCTTGGCAAAGATACTGGAGTGGTTTGCAATTTCCTTCTCCAGCTCATTAACTGAGGCAAACATGATTAAGCGACTTGCCCAGAGTCACACTGTTAGCAAGTGTCTGAGGCCAAATTTGAACTCAGGAAGACGAGTTTTCCAGACTCAAGGCCTGGGCACTCTGTGCACTATGGCGCCACCTAGCTAATTTCTTTGGTATTGGGAACTCTCAATAAGGGGACTCCACCTGTCAATGTAGATGAGAAACTGCTCTGAACAAACTGTAGTCTCTCACAGGCTGTACAGAGTACTTCTAGGTTAAGAGACAACTGCCCCCTCTCCCCCAGGCCATACAGACGCTGTTCCTTAGAACCTAACCCTAAATGCACCTCCAACTTGAAGCCAAGTCTTCCTGACTTTGAGGCCAGCTCTTTCCCCACCATGCCATACTGCCTACAATGGCGGGCATGCTTTTATGTATGACTGTTTACAGCAGATCACAGCTATGTGCCAAGCACTGTCCTAAGTGCTGGGGATACAGAGACAAAATCTAAACTACTTTTGAGTCTATTGTTTATCCATTATGGAAAAATGCACTTTACTTGGTAGAGAAAAATATAGTCTTAAGCCATACTTCAAACAAGGTGCTATAGTGGATGTTGTTCTGCTCAAAGTCCAAAGAGAACAATTTCCTGTGGGTGGTGAAGTTTCCCAGCTGGATGTAGATGGATGGCTTACTTCACTGGCAGTTGATCTGTGGTCACTGATAAGGCAAGCTTCAGGTTCATTTGTGTCCTCTGGGTTCTCTTATTCTTGTGTGGTGAGTAAGAGGGGCTCAGAAACATGCCATCTAGATATACATAGAACCTCTTTTAACTTTTTAAAAAAATTGTTCCCCCAAATGGGTATGACATCAGGGGAGGAAACAAGGACCTAGAACACGCAAAAAGTCTTTAAAGGCTCAGTATGGAGGTTAGGTCCATCAGCTTCTGCCCTTGGCTAAGTCATACTCACTGTCCTTATGTTCCTTGAAGTCTTTTCCTTTCCCATACTTCAAACTTGTGGGGTCTCTAAAGCTCCGGTTCACTACCTCACTTTCACTCTTACATACCCTCCCTTAGGACCAACGAATTCATGTTCTCTCTTCCATTTCATTAAAATTACTAATCACTGCAGTAACTCACACACCTAGGATTTATTCTCTACTACCATTCAGTTACCACCTTCAAGAATATGTCTCCAGGGGCGGCTCGGTGGCGCAGTGAATAGAGCACTCCTGGAGTCAGGAGGACCTGAGTTCAAATACAGCCTGAGACATTTAACACAAAAAACTAGCCATGTGACCTTGGCAAGTCACTAAACCCCAATTGTCTTACCGTCCCCCCTCCAAAAAAAAAAAAAAAAAGAATATGTCTCCTAAGTATGTCTAGAGAATTACTATTAAATCACTATTAAAAATGATTCGATCTTCATGCTGGATGAACTGACGTTGAGTTGTTAACCAGAGGTCTTACAAGTTATAATGATTGAACAGGCTTTCAATATGGGGAATGTAGTAGGGGATGAATGGAGGAAGTAGCTGGTATAGGAAGCAATTTGCAAATTGTCCAAATTACACACTTTTTCTCTGTTTCTAAGTCATTTCCAGCTGTAAAATTGGAGTTCAATATTACTTTAATTTATTAAACTCTCTCGACCAATCAGAATGCAAGGGCCTCTTCCTTCCCACTAGCCCTGGGGAGGGGATTGGGAGTGGGGTGTTGAGGGATGGGCGCTGTGCATCTTGGGAATAGTAGTTTTGCGCTAGCCCAACTAGACTACATACCCCACAGAGCTTCGGGAAGTCGGTTGCCTGGTATTAGCAAGCGGGAAGTATGGCGACGGCGGCGCGGAACGACGCGGCTTTACCGCCAGGAGAAGGTAAAAGTACCTTATTCCTTTAATTTAAAAAGGCGAGAGCCTTTCTCCAGTCTCGCTTCCAGTAATCGCCTCTCCATAGAAGGGTGCCGGGCGGCTCCCCATTCTGTCGCTGCGTTTCGGGTCGTTTCTTCTCTAGCAGCAGTTAGGCTTGGCGGCGGGGAGTGCTGCCCTCTGGGAGTTGTAGTCTTCCCGCGCTTTGTAGCTCCCTCGGTGACAAGGCGAGGGCCGGGGGGCTGGACTACAGCTCCCAGGGGGCTTCATCTAGCCCCGCGCGCTGGACCCGCTGCTTGTTTGGTTTGTCTGGGCTTGGGGAAGAGTCCTCCTGCCTGGGACTTGGGCTGGCCTGGGTAGAGGAAAAGCCCAAATTGCTGGAGCATCCTCCCCGCCCCTTCCCTCCTCTTCATTCTGCTCCGAGTCTCTTGTTCATCGTCTTCTCGTAGGAGGGGGCTGATGACTTTGATGAAGTGGGGGCCGGGCGAGCTGGGGGGAAGCATCAGTCATGGACCCACCTGGTCCTCAGGTGCGGGGCGCTGGGGCTTGGCCTTGGATGCACGCTGTTGGAATGGGGTCCTTCTTAATCAGAGCATCCCCCCTTTTGCCCAGGCAGGTCGTGGGGCCAGTCACCTTTGTTTTGGCTGGGACTGCAGTGGTTGAGACTTTAAACCCAGCTCCTGCTTGGATCAGGGCAGAGGGTAGAGGCACCAGCATCAGAGGTTTTCCATAGAGGGTTTTTGAGCCAATGGACTCCAGATCCAGTGCTTATTCCACAGCATCATGGAGGCTCTTGTGATGAGAGCATACCATACAATTCTGCGCCCCCTCCAATCCTCCCCCCCCCAATTAATCATAACCGAGAGGTGGTCATGACCAAAGAATTCATCTCCTCGTGGCCAGTAGGTAAGATAGGCAGAAGTTCTCTTGAAGACCATTTTCTTCCCCTCCTCCTGCTATCCCTAAAAACAACAAAAACCTCCTTTGAGGCCCAACAGCTTGGCCTCCCCCTAGGTGCTCCCCCTTCCCAGTTTTTTTCCATTTCCTCACAGATCCCAGTGTTAGAGGAGGCTCTAAACCTCACTCACGTGTCCTCTGACTGTGGCATAATGAGTCTTCTCATAATTGTCTCACATATTTGTAATTTTGACAAGCATACAGTGTTTATTTACCAAAACCCTTGTGGAGAGGGGGAATCTTCATTTTCTCTCCGACCCCCGCCCCCAACATAAATACACTCTTTAGGGGACTTGTTGCCTCCTTTAGAATATGTTTATAGCAGACTTTGGAATACATGCTGGGACAGACTTAAAGAGAGAACTCTAGAATGCTACCGTTTGTGAGAGTTTGAAGCTATGGTTTTAGCCTTTTCCAACTTATATGTCAGGTTCTTATGCCTAGAAAAACAGCTGTGTAAAATATACAAGAAAACCCAGTTGAGGACATTTCAGTCCATCATTTCATCCATATCCCTAGAGTTTGCAGAAAATATGTTCACATACCTTCAACTCCCACTGCCCTTACTTTAAATATTCCAAGAGGAGCAATAGAAACTCCTTCCTTTAAACTTGGATATTATCAGGAGGATGGAGAGTGGAAGAATGTTACATAGAGAAGGAAGGGAAGGAAAAGGGAGAACTTTGTACTTGGAGTTAAAATCAGCAACAGATTTAAGGCTCTTTTTGAAGGAGAGGAAGGTATGCTCTGAGGGAAAAGGGGCTCTTTGTCCTCCAGGACTGGATAAAGTAGAGCCACAGAAGTGATCAGGTAAGAAATCATCTAGTAAAAAAATCAGAGGAAGGAGAGAAAAATAGTGGCGGTAAGTGATCAGGTGTTCTCAGTTAGCTATTTGTTGACCTGTTAATAACAGTGGAGAGGTCTGTTGTCTTTCTGAGCCGAGTCTCCAAAACATAGCAGAGAACCTTCCAAATATTGTCGAAATGGATGACCACTGCACTTATGATTCTGTGGTGGTTGTGCTGTTTGGTTACAAATAATATGAGAAGGAACCTAGAAAATATTATTAAAGGTTATAAAGCCATGTGCTAAACATAACCATGGGCATTATTCCTCATCAAAAGCACTGTATACAGAAAAGAAAAATTGATTTGAAAAGTTAACAGCTAAGTAAGAAGGTGGTATCTCAGAATGGGATTTGGGTTTTTGGATCATGGCTTAAAATAAAGGGATGACCAGGGAAAGAATCTTCCTGACAAAGGCTGGTAACAACTTATCAGGTATTCGCAAATCTAATCCAAAGGGCTTCAAATTAAAAATGATTGGGGAAGTAGTATGTCCATATCAGAGTGAATCTACAATGAAGGAAAATTAAAAGCAGTTGAGATGCCCAGAAGTTCATAGTAGACAAAAATCCAAGAAAAGAGCCAGTAGTAAAATCTGTAGCTGCAAATGACAGGGGTGTGCTAGAGCTAGCTGGAATTGGCTTTCAAGCCAGTTGTTAAATTTTCAGTGAAAGCATTTAGGTATAAATCAGGTCTTGGTTTATAGTTTTATTGATTATCTAGACTTAAGGATACAAAAAAGATGTTAATTATTCAAGTTAAACTGAAAAGCTTGTTGGGGTACATTTTCTTT
The DNA here is from genome assembly GCA_011680675.1 of Gymnobelideus leadbeateri. Taxonomy (NCBI): domain Eukaryota; kingdom Metazoa; phylum Chordata; class Mammalia; order Diprotodontia; family Petauridae; genus Gymnobelideus; species Gymnobelideus leadbeateri. Next base: position 204,219 of record WOXC01004369.1, read on the forward strand.
TCCAGAGAGCCAGTTGTTAAACATTTACCAGTATACTTCTGATAATACCCAAAATTTAGGCAGCAAGCAAGAGGAAATAGAAGTCATACTGTGGGGAGGCAAATTTGGTTCATGTTGTAGATAGGGAAACTGAAGCTTTAAAAAGTCGTGAGATTGTTTGCAGAATCTTAGAGATAGTTTATCTTTACTCTCCAGTTTTGAGCAAATGTTCTTACTTACCCTAGGCCTCCTTGTTCTTATCTATAAAATGAGGGGGCTGGAACTCCCTTCTTTTAGTAGAGGCTAAAAGGCAACATCTTCAGAATTCTGCCCATGTCATCAGATGTAGTCACTGTTGTTTAACTGTCTGTTATTCTTTGTCACATGGGAGGTTTCAATTGGTGGGGGAGATGGTATATTGAGCAATGACTAGTAAAAAAATTAAAAGTAACAACAAAAACTTAAAAAGATGAGATTGCTGGACTAAATGATCTCTAAACTTCCTTTGACTCTGTAATAAATCATTAAGTATCTATAGTGTGCCTAGCACTGATTATTCTCTTACCTTTCAATTTCATAGCTACTCAGAGCCATTCCTAATAAATTTATTATGGCATTTTAAAGGTGACTTAGCTCACAAGTCTTCTCTTATCAAATAGATTAAATGGCAACTGATACAGCCATTTTAGGGACCAAAAGGGCACAAGTACCCAAAGGATTAGACTTCAGACATGGCTGGGGAATCATGTAGCTGTTGAGGGAATGAGTTAGGAGAAGACTTAAGTAGTACTAAGGGATTACATTAGTACTTACTAGCAGTTTAAGAAAATTTTGCCAGAAAAACACCAGTCCTCAGATTTCTCTGCGTAAATTAGACAGGTTGATATTGGGAGTAGTTTTTTTTTCTTTTTCTCTTTGTTTGCTTTTTGGAGGGCAGAGCAATTGGGATTAAGTGACTTGCCCCAGGTCACATGGCTAAGTAAGTGTTAAGGCTGGATTTGAATTTAGGTCCTCCTGATTCCAGGGCCAGTGCTCTATTCACTGTGATACCCAGCCACCCTGGGAATAGTTTTTAAGTTGTATAAAGTCCAGATTTGTAGTGTAGTGAACTCTGCATAAGTATCTGATACATATTCATTTTAATTAAATAACATCTCACTTTTTCACCATTTAACCCTGGTGATTTTTTTAAAAATTTCAAAATCACAAAATATGAAAATCGTATTTCCAAGTTATGTGGGATTAGTTGCTAAAATACTGCATTTTAGAAGCTTGGCCCCCCTATCCCCACCCAAAATATCCATGGGTGATAGTAGTGTATGTGCTAATTCCTAAGGAATACTGAGTAATTGAAATAGATCATTGTTCTTTATAAGATTATCTGAATTCTTAGGATCAGAGTTGCTAGGCACCTTAGAGTAATTTGCACAATCCTTTCCTGAAGCAGCAATCCCTTCTGTAACATCTAACCTCCACTTGAGGAGTAGATTCTCTGGTAAGGGAGTCCTAATTTTTTAATTTTTTAATTTTTTTTTGCTTTTTGGAGGGGGAAAGGCAAGGCAATTGGGGTTAAGTGACTTGTCCAAGGTCACAAAGCCAGTAAGTGTTAAGTGTCTGATGCCAGATTTGAACTCAGGTCCTTCTGACTCTAGGGCTGGTGCTCTATTTACTGTGCCTCTTGGCCCCCCCAAGGGAGTGATATTAAGTAGTTTTTTAGTCGGTTCTGATTTTTCATGAATTCATCTGAGGTTTTCTTGGCAGAGATACTAGGATGGTTTACCATTTCCTTCTCCAGCTCATTTTAGATGAGGAAACTGGACCAGAGTTAAGTGACTTGCCCAGAGTAATGTCTGAGGCCAGATTTGAACTCTGAAGGATGAGTCTTCCAGATTCTAGTCCCAGTTCTTTATCCACAGTGCCACTTAACTGCTACAAGTAAGGGTGTACTGACTATTTTATAAGGCCATTTATTTGTTTTATTTATTTTTTAAATTATGAACTTAAGCATACAAAATGAACATTTCCACTTATCACAGAAGAAGAGGAATATATATTAAACTGAAAATCCCTCATTATATATAACTTGTTTTTCCTTTTTAAGTATATGGTAAATTTAGCATGTAGCTTTCAAATTTATCCTATTTTTGTTTCCTTTTGACCTAAAGCTCATTAAAAAAAAAATTCAGTGTCCTACTTTCCTTTTTCTTTTCTTTTTCTTTTTTTTTTTTTACAACCTTATCTATGGCTTTCTTCTATACTGTCCCTCCCCATTGAAAAGCGGAGGGAAAACCATCCTTATAACAAATAGATACAGCCAAGCAGAACATCCCCACACTGACCATGACTGAAAATGCACATTTCATTCTGTATCCGGAGTTCATCCATCTCTCTGCCAAGGGTAGGAATCAGGCTTAATTTTTGTTCCTCTGGAATCAGGCATTTTTAATCAAAGTTCTTAAGTCTTTCAAAGTTATGCTTCTTTCCAGTGTTGCCATGACTATATAAACTGTGCTCACTTAGCTCAGTATCAGCTCATTCAGCTCATCCCAAGTCCCTTTGAACGTCTTCCTTTTACTGTTTCTTACAGTCCAATAATATTGCGTTATATTTATGTCCCATAATTTTTTTGGCCGTTCTCCCTATCCTTTGCCCCCTCCCCCTTTTCATTTTTAACAAAAATAACTGCTGCACACATGAGTCCTTTTTGTACATCTGGGTCCTTTTCCTCTTTTTTCAGTCTCTTCGGATGATCTCTTTGTCCAGAGTAGTATCATGAGGTCAAAGAATATACATAGTTTAGTGACTTCTTAGGTATAGTTCCAAATTGCTTTCCAGGAGGGTTGAACTGATTCATGATTTTGCAGTGTATCAGTGGGCCTGTTTTTCCTTAGCTCCTCCAACATTTGTCATCTTCCTTTTTTGTCATCTTTGCCAAATGTGAGGTGGAATTTCAGAGTTGTTTTAGTATGCATCTGTGCTATTAATTGTTAGAAAGGGTGATCCTTTTCAGATCTGGACTTTAGGGCGATGTGTAGAGAGCTGGTTTCTCTATGATTTATTAATTTGTTAAGCTGAAACTTGTCTACCATTAATTGCATTTTCTCTTGGTCCTTTTTTTTTTTTTTTTTGGAGGGGGGAAGGCTGGGCAGTTGGGGTAAAGTGACTTGCCCAAGATCACATGGCTGGTGTTAAGTGTCTGAGGTGGGATTTGAACTCAGATGCTCCTGACTGCAGGGCCAGTGTTCTATTCACTGCTCCACCTAGCCGACCCCTCTGTCCTGATTCTTTTTTTTTTTTTTTTTTTTAAAGCAATTGGGGTTAAGTAACTTGCTCAAGGTTACACGGCTAGTCATTTGATTTATGCGTGGGTGCTCATTTTCTGAGGCCGGATCTGATCTCGGGTCATCCAAACTCCGAAGCCGGCGCTCTTACTCACTGCGCCACCTAGCCGCCCCTTTAGGGCAATTGGGGTTAAGTAACTTGCCCAAGGTTACACGGCTAGGTTTTTGTTTGTGCGGATTAAGTGTCGGAGGCCGGCTCCGAACTCAGGTCCTTCTGATTCCAGGGCCGGCGCTCTATTCACTGCGCCACCTAGCCGCCCCTCTGTCCTGATTCTTGATCCAAGCTGAATAAGTCTTCTACTTGACAGCCCTTTAGATGTTTGAAGATTATTTTCCTCCTCAGTTTTCACCTTTCCAGACTAAATATCCTTCAGATCCTTCTATATGATGGGTGTTTGACTCTAGTTTATCTATGTTTATCTTAAAACATGGTTTGCCAAGCTGCACACAATATTTTGAATGTGGTTTGACTAATCCAGTTTATGTTGGAGGAGTTTCTTTCCTTGTTCTGGATGTTGTACTTTTAATAATACAGCTGAAGATTGTAATGGGCTGTGACTCATCACACTTTTGGCCCATGTTGCATTTCTAGTCTGCTAAAACTTCTGTCTTTTTACATGAGCCTGAATGTAAAACTTCACATTTATCTCAATTCAGTTTCATCTTAAAATATCCAGTATTACTTCTGCTCTCAGTCTAGTTCAAAAACTAATCTCTCTATACAAAGTTATCCTACTGTCTTTTTTTCCTAACAGTTTTCCCTCACTTTTCAAGGTGCAGTGGTTGATTGGTCAGGCCAAGGATTACAGAAATTGGGTCCAAATTTGTCCTGTGATGCCGATACACATACTTTGATTCTTGATAAAAATCAGATTATTAAATTGGAAAATCTTGAGAAGTGCCGAAGACTAATACAGGTCAGTATTATGTGATACTTGGGAAAATGGTTGATTTAGGAACTTATTGCCCTGTAAAACTACAGACATTAAAAAAAAACAAGACCAGCTTGTTCTTATGATGAAAATATCCGTGCCAACTTTATACCAGTCTAGAAAAAAATTATTAAAGTGAACATAATTATATTGATAATATATTATACTGGTGTAATGAAAATATTAAATAAATATTAATAGAGTGAAATAATTATAATGACAATATATTGATATTATGCTGTTTTCCCAAGGTTGGGGTAGGGAGGGAGAGGGGGACATTCTCAGTATATGGTTAAAAACTTGCTCTTTTATGATGAATATTTTCTTGAACTATGTAACAAATTGTTCCATTCTTTTCTGCATCTTATTTACAGATTCTCAATTTTTAAATTTTGTTTTGCTTGGAAATGAAAAAGCACAATGTATACTATATAATGTTTAGAAAATGGTGAAAAGGTTTTTAAAACATGTAAATAGAATGAAACAGATGTAAAATTTGAATTGTGTATAATTCGAAGGGAATTTTTTTTCTTTTTGTTTTAAAATCAGCTTGAAGTTTGTATATATCTTTACTGAGAATAATTTGTTTTTCTGGTCATTACACAGTTGTCAGTTGCCAATAATCGACTAGTTCGAATGATGGGTGTGGCCAAACTGACCCAGCTCCGAGTGCTGAACCTGCCTCATAATAGTATTGGCTATGTGGAGGGACTGAAAGAGCTAGTACAATTGGAATGGCTGAATTTGGCAGGAAATAATCTGAAGGTAAACAGTTTTTAAAAAGTAGAGACTAGAAAAGTAGGAACCTTTGAAAAAAATTATTTTAGATGTTATTTGAATGGAAGTAAACGAGCTCTACCTTTTCCTTTTTTTTACTGTGCATGCCATATCCCAGGTACTCAAATACTTAAGTACTTAAAAAAAAATGAAAATACATAAAATGATACATTAAAATCAAACCACTCATAGGAAGGATTTGTCTACAGTAAAACTAAACAAAATGATTTTTCACCATTAAAATTAAACTTCCACAGGATTTATTAAATAAATTAGTTTCAGATAGAGATGACTTGAGGCTTACACAATATAGTGTGGGGCAAGCCCTGGAGAAGGAGGCCAGGGACCCGAATTCTAGTGCTACTTCTTCTGCCAGCCAACTAGGCTGATGTCATTTCATTTCTCTAGGACTTAGTTTTCTCATCTGCAAAGTGAGGGGGTTGCCCAAGACTCCTAGCTTTTTTTTTCTCCTTTTAAAATTTAATATTTAATTTTTTACCCTGATAACATGTAAAAACAATTTTTAACATTTGTTACTTAAAATTTTTGACTTCCAGATTCTCTCCCTCCCTTCTCCTTTGCCCCCTTGTTGAGAAGGCAGGCAGTTTGATATAGGTTATACATATACAGTCATATAAAACATATTTCCATGTGATAAGATTTTTAGCTCTAACGTTTTCTAAAAACACTGTTAAACATGCCTCACTATCACGATATAGGAGTCCATTGCTTTCTCTCTCTCTCTCTCTCTCTCTCTCTCTCTCTCACTCTCTCTCACTCTCTCTCTCAACTGGACTTGTGGTTTCAGCTCATGGTGAGAAACTTCCTCTGTCCAAGTGGATCAATGCCTTCTTTGTAAATTATAGACTTAAAGTATTTTTTAAGAAATTTACTCCAGGGGGTGGCTAGGTGGCGCAGTGAGTAGAGTGCTGGCCCTGGAGTCAGAAGGACCTGAGTTCAGATCCAGCCTCAGACACTTAAGGCACACACAAACAAAAACCTGGCCATGTGACCTTGGGCAAGTTATTTAATCCCAATTGCCCTCCAAAAAGAAAAAAAAAAGACATTTACTCCAAGCTTGACAAATACTAAATAAAGTTAGCATTTCTGTATACTGCCTGTCATTAAAAAGTTGTCTGGAGGACCAAGAAGCTAAGAGATTTGCCCAGGGTCACTACAGCAGAATGTGTCAGGGGTGGTACTCGAACCCAGGGCTTCTTCCTTTCTAGGACAACTCCTGCAGTCACTGCATTGGCATGGTGGTCTTCCAGACCCCTTTGATTTTCCCCAGAGTCTCTTCTTTTTCCAGGTTCTATCTACCCTGCTTCCAGTAATGATGGAAGGAGTCAGGAGAGGGGACTTCTAGTAGTTGTGAACTAAAGAAGTGTTTTGTTTTATGGGGCTTATGCATAAATTAATATAATTAATATTCTTCTCATCTTAGGCTATAGACCAGATCAGTAATTGCACGGCTCTACAACACCTTGATTTATCAGACAATAACATATCCCAAATAGGTGATATTTCTAAACTGATAGCTCTAAAGGTAAGTGTGCCCTCTGATGTCATTGCTTCTTTGAGATTTGAAGACACTATGTTGACAGTTAATGATCTGTATATGATCAGTATAAAATCATGCTTCTGTGTGAGAATAGACTTTGTTTAAATTAGGATTTCCATAGTTCCTTGAAAAATTGCTTCTTTCCTCCCCTTTCTATGTTCCCTTTTAGCTCTCTTCACTATCCCCTGAGGATTGGAATTGTATCTGAAACTAATGTCTAGATTTGATTTTTTTTTTCCTAAATGCAACATTTTTTAAAAAGAGTGTCTTATTTTTTCCAATTAGATGTAAAGACAGATTTTTAACATTCATTTAAAAAAAATTTTGAGTTCTTAATTTTCTCGCTTCCCCTTACCTCATTCCTCCCTAAGATGGTAATAAGCAGTTTAATATACATTATATATGTGCAATCATGTGAAATATATTTTCATATTAGTATTGTTGTGAAAGAAGAAACAAACCAAAAGGAAAAAACCCATAAGAAATAAAGTGAAAATGGTGTGCTTAGATCTGTATTCAGATTCCATCAGTTCTTTCTCTTATTTTTCTTCATGAGTCCTTTAGAATCAGTATTGCTGAGAATAACTAAGTCATTCACAGTTGATCATTGTACAGTGTTGCTATTATTGTATAGAATATGCTCCTGCTTTTTAGACCTTATCTTACAGTATAAAAAGTTTACAATTCTTAACTAAAGATAATCTTCATCTCTTGTCTGCACATAATGGCATTTCTTTCTCTTGAGCCAATAAATGTTATTGGCCTTTAGAATGTGAAACCCTTGATTTGACTAAATTTCTAGAGGAATGATTCCCAAATCTAGTTTTGTGACACTCCCAGATCCCTACAAATTATCTTAATGTTGTAGAATTAATTTAAAAACCCCAAATTTTAAAGATAGGATTAATTTTAATTTTCTTTACTTTTTAAAGATAGACACATGCCCATGGGACTTTTATGGAGTGGAAGGTAATTGGAAATCAAATAACAATTGGAAATCCCTGCTTTTTAGGGACTGTCTCTAAGATAGGTTTTTCATCTTCATGCCTCATTTGGATCATTAGCAGCTGGTGGAGTCATTCAATTTTGAAGTCAATAACAGCTCAATTATTCCGCCTTTCTTAGTAGAAACCATTTTTATTAGTAATTATCATAAAAAATTTGAGGTAGTCACATTTTTAAGATAATAGATGAAAAGAGAATCTAATAAATAAAGGATAATTAAAATAGCTTTTTTTAAAAAAAGGAGATTTGGTTGACATATTGCCAGAACTCCAGAAATTCAGTGTTTTTTTCTAATTTCTGTTGACTTGAGATCAAATGATTCGCATCATCTCAACTTTAGAAATTACTTTCTGCTTCCTTCATGTATTCTATTGACCAGGTAATTGGATTTAAAAACAAAACAAAACAAAAAACTAAAATTGCCCAAGTAACATATTTAAAGAGAAATTTTACTTTAACTATGATTTCTCTAATGCATTTTTTTTTCAGTTTTAAGTTGAAATAAATGAGCATCACTAAGATGTAATTATAAATCTCATAGCATGTCTCTAACTGGTTGAGTGAGCCCCAGCAAGTCACTGATCTTAGACAAGTCCTGGGCCTTAGATTTCTCCTCCGTAAAATGATGGGACTATCTAAGGTTTTTTCTAGATCTAACCTGTGCTTTGTACAGCATAACTAAATTTATCTCTGCATCATAAATTTGATATAATATTGCAACACTGCCAAAGTAGATTTTCTTTTGTACTGCTTTAATTGGTTATCTATTGTTTGGTCTTCCTTTAAAGACTCTCCTGCTACATGGAAATATCATCACCTCTCTTAGAATGGCTCCAGCTTGTCTACCTCGAAGCCTTGCTATCCTTTCACTGGCAGAGAATGAAATACGAGACCTAAATGAGGTATACATTTGATAACCATTTATATGAAGAAAAGAGCTAAAAAAGATCCGGTAGAGAGGATGGGGTGGGATCATAAGTTAGTTTTATATTTTCAGTACTTCAGAGGAATTTAAAAATAATTTTTACTTCTTGTATGTGATTTCATTCTTCTTTCGCTTCCCTCCCAACCCCCCTTTATCCCAGTATATCAGTGTAGGATTGGACTCCATTCACTTTGATATGTTAAACCCATAATAATCCATCTGTGACCATCTGGGTAAAAGAAGTTTGACACCATGTATATACCTTTCCCTCAGTTACCATAGATGGTTTTACAAATACTCTGGTTTCTTTGTGTCAGGGAAGCTGATGATACTTTTTAAAGGGATAATCCAAGCACAGCAGGGACAGATGGCCATATTGTTGCTGATTTTTTAAAAGTTAGCAGATAGAGCAGAGGGTGGCCCATTTTCAGAACAATAGAGAAATTGTCTCCTTCTCCAGTTTTGTTAAGATGTGAATCATCAGAAATCCAGTGCTTGACACTAAGTAGTTCTTTGGTTTCAACAAAGATCTCCTTTGTTCCAGATTTCTTTCTTGGCATCCCTTTCTGAGTTGGAACAGTTGTCAATCATGAACAATCCCTGTGTGATGGCCACACCTTCCATTCCAGGCTTTGACTATCGGCCATACATTGTCAGCTGGTGCTTAAACCTCAAAGTCCTAGATGGATATGTGATTTCTCAAAAGGAAAGGTGAATATAACCTCTTTAGCTTCACACCTCATAGAAATCAATAAAAAGACTTTTTATTCCTAGCTAACAGGAAATGAATAAATTAAACAATTTTTAAAATACACACTGTGAAAAGAAAATCACTGAAAAGTCACTTAGGAACTGTTTTTGGTTCTCTCTTAATGGTATTTTTTTTGTACTTTTGATAACTAAGTCACACTGTTCTGTGTCCTAAACATGTTATAGCAAATTCTGTGCAGTAGAGCGTCTTATTATTATAAAAGATTCAGTGTATTTAACATATACAGTCTTTGGGTTCAGTTTTAAATTTTAGGTTTGGAATATAGCTGTAATGTTTCTTATATTTTCTAGTTCTTGAAGGAATCAGAGTTCTGCTGTCCCTTTTTTGTTTCTCAGCACAATGTACTCAGAATATGAATAAGCAGAATATTTTGTGAGGATGTATAGATGCATTTAGTTTTAATCTATTCTTGGTTAAATATAGATTTTTTTTTGAGTGAGGCACTAAGGGCAGACTTTTATGGTCAAGCAAAAAAAAATAGAGAATAGTGAAAGCTCTCTACTAAATTGATAGTTTTTGGAATCACAGAAAAAAATATCCCTGGGGCTTTTTCTCTGGCAGTATAGTGATGTCTCTGCAGAATCATGATGACTGTAGCCTATGATGAAAGTTAAATTGGACAAAAATTGGACAGAAACCTTGAAAACTGGAATACTTTTAATCCTTTTTCTACCTCAGCTATTTTTAGGGAGCAGGGTTCTTTAGTGATAGGATATGGAACTTTGTTTTCACATTCAGGTGTTGAATCTGTTAAAAGAAAATAGGCACATGCTTATAATTCCAGCTACCAGGGAGGCTGAAGCTTGTGGATCTTTGGAGCTTAGGAATTCTGATCAATGGTAGGCTGTGCGAATTGGAGATTCACAGTTTAGTATCAGCATGGTGAGACTCTAGGAGCAGGATCCTACCTGGTTGTCTAGGGAGGGACGAACCCTTTCAGGTTGGAAACAGAGTCAGATCCATGAGTATCCCCAGCAAATTCTAGCCTGAGTAAGATGGGGGAATGAAATCTTTAAAAAAAGAGAGAGAGATAAAGAAAAGAGAGGAAAAAAAGAAAAAGAAATAGGACCCCCAAATTCCTTGTTTCTTCCTCACTGTTTTAGAATTGGTATCTTTTTTAAAAAAATCATTTTGTTAACTTGAACATCAAATTCCATCACAGGATTTTTTTTTTTTTGTTCTGCTCATTTTGACAATATTTTCCCATTTTATAGTAATAGATATAGAAGACAGTTTCTCTCTGGATTTACAGATTTCTTACTCCATAGGTGTACCTTGCATAATTTCATCAACTAATTCCACAAAAACAGGGCCTTACTTGGGAACAGTGCTATAGAAATAAAGCTGAGCAGCCTGGAATTCCCAGTGGGATGCCACAATTGCCCAGGTGATCTCAGGGAGATTGACCTGGGAATGAGAATTAGAGACTGGACTGAGCTGGTAGGAAGGAGGAATTGAAATGGGGGCTGAGCTGAGTTTGGCTTAACATCATTAGAAGTGGGAGCAGGATCATTAGGATGGCATTGGTGTATTTGATGTGTATTTGATATTAAAAAAAGATATTAGCATTGTGCTGTGGTTGTAAAGAGAAACAGCATAAAACCTGGGAATATTTACTGTAACATTTGTATCTCATTCAAGTAGAGCATAGCATTTGTGACTTTTAATCTGTAGTTATTGCTAACTGCCCAAAAAGACTTGAGCTCAGATCCTCCCTCAAACACTCATTAGCTGTGTGACCTTGGGTAACTCACTTAACCTCTATGTGCCTTAATTTCCTCAACTGTAAAATGGGGATAATAATAGCATTTACACCTCAGAGTTAATGAGATAATAATTGTAAAGATTTTTGCAAAGTACCTGGCACAAAGTAAGCATGCTATGAATGTTAGCTTTTTAGTATTTAACCTCAATGTCTCAGTTTCCTTAACTGCAAGAAGGAGATAAAACCTCTACCTCACTGTGTTGTTGGAGAATCAAATGATATAATATTTTTTTTTCTATTAATTTATTAGTTTAGTTTCAGTTAACAAGATTCAATTCCATAGTTCCTTGATTTTCAAATTTCCTTTACTTCCCTTCCCCACCCCCCACGACAGCATATAGTCCAGTATAGGGTCTGCAAATGCATTCATATTAGACATTATTCCAATTACAAAGGTGTGTTGTACTAGGTGGGATGAAAGATGGTAAGGAAGAAATAAAACCAAACAATGAAAAGAACAAGATCATTTAGTTTGCTTCCATCAGGATTCAGGCTCAGTTCTTTCTAGTTATATTTCTGGATGGCGCATTTCTCACTTTCTTGTCTTTCGGGATTAACTTACATCACTGCATTGCTGAAAAGAGTCCAGTCTGTCATAGTTGGTCATCACAGATATGGTATGTCTGTGATTGTATACAAATTTCTTCTGATTCTACTCTTCTCGCTCAGCATCAGTTTGTATAAGCCTCTCCAGGTAATTATGAAATCTGTCACTTCCTCGTTTCTTTTTTTTTTTTTTTTAATTAATTTATTAGTTTAGTTTCAGTTAACAAGATTCAATTCCATAGTTCCTTGATTTTCAAATTTCCTTTACTTCCCTTCCCCACCCCCCACGACAGCATATAGTCCAGTATAGGGTCTGCAAATGCATTCATATTAGACATTATTCCAATTACAAAGGTGTGTTGTACTAGGTGGGATGAAAGATGGTAAGGAAGAAGTAAAACCAAACAATGAGAAGAGCAAGATCATTTAGTTTGCTTCCATCAGGATTCAGGCTCAGTTCTTTCTAGTTGTATCTCTGGATGGCGCATTTCTCACTTTCTTGAGTCATTCAGGATTGACTTATATCCCTGCTTTGCTGAAAAGAGTCCAGTCTGTCATAATTGGTCATCACAGATGTGGTATGTCTGTGACTGTATACAAATTTCTTCTGCTTCTACTCTTCTCGCTCAGCATCAGTTTGTATAAGTTTCTCCAGGTAATTATGAAATCCTCCACCTCCTCGTTTCTTATAGCACAATAATATTCCATTACATTCATATACCACAACTTGTTTAGCCATTCCCCAATTGATGGGCACCCCTTTAGTTTCCAATTCTTAGCAACCACAAAAAGGGCTGCTAAAAATATTTTTGTACATATGGGTCTTCCTCCCACTTCTATGATCTCTTTGGGATATAACCCTAGAAGTGGTATTGTTGGGTCAAAGGGTATGAAATTATTTATAATCCTTTGGGCATAATTCCAGATTGCTCTCCAGAATGGTTGGATAAGTTCACAACTCCACCAGCAATGTATTAGTGTTCCAATTTGTCCACATCCTCTCCAGCATTTGTCACTTTCTTGTTTTGTCATCTTAGCCAATCTGACTGGAGAGATGTGGTATCTCAGAGTTGTTTTGATTTGCATTTCTCTAATTAATAGTGATTTAGAGCATTTCTTCATATGCTTATAGATATCTTTAATTTCTTTCTCTGAAAACTTCCTGTTCATATCCTTTGACCATTTATCAATTGGGGAATGACTTGTATTCATATAGATTTGGCTCAATTCTCTATAAATTTTAGAAATGAGTCCTTTATCAGAGACACAGGTTGTAAAAATTCTTTCCCAATTTCCCACCTCCCTCTTGATCTTGGTTACATTGGCTTTGTTTGTGCAGAAGCTTTTCAATTTAATGTAATCAAAATTATCCATTTTGCATTTTATAATGCTCTCTAATTCTTGTTTGGTCCTAAAATCTTCCCCTCTCCATAAATCTGTCAGGTAAACTATTCCTTGCTTTCCCAAATTGCTTATAGTATCATCCTTTACACCTAGATCATGCACCCATTTAGACTTGATTTTGGTATATGGTGTTAGATAGTGATCTATGCCCAGTTTCTGCCATACTGTATTCCAGTTTTCCCAGCAGTTTTTGTCAAATAGTGCATTCTTATCCCAAAAACTGGGGTCTTTGGGTTTATCGAACAATAGATTACTATATTCATTAACTGCTGGGTCTCCTGTGCCCAATCTATTCCATTGATCCACTACTCTACACCTCTGCCAGTACCAAGCAGTTTTGATGACTGCTGCTGTATAATACAGATTAAGATCTGGCATAGCTAGTCCACCTTCCCTAGCATTTCTTTTCATTAATTCCCTTGATATTCTAGACTGTTTGTTTTTCCAAATAAATTTTGTTATTATTTTGTCTAACTCTACAAAGTAGTTTTTTGGTAAATTGATTGGTATGGCACTAAATATATAGTTTAGTTTGGGTAAAATTGTCATTTTTATTATATTAGCTCGACCCAGCCACAAGCAATTGATATTTTTCAACTATTTAGATCTGATTTTATTTGTGTGAGAAGTGTTTTGTAGTTGTGATCATATAGATTCTGGGTTTGTTTTGGCAAGTAGATTCCCAAATATTTTATAGTGTCTACAGTGACTTTAAATGGGATTTCTCTTTCTATCTCTTGCTGTTGAGTTTTATTAGAGATGTACAGGAATGCTGAGGATTTATGTGGGTTTATTTTCTATCCTGCAACTTTGCCAAATTTATTTATTGTCTCAAGTAGTTTTTTACTTGATTCTCTAAGTGTATCATCATATCATCTGCAAAGAGTGATAGCTTGGTCACTTCTTTGCCTAATTTGATTCCTTTGATTTCTTTCTTCTTCTCTAATTGCTACTGCTAGTGTTTCTAGTACCAGATTGGATAAGAGGGGTGGATACCCTTGTTTCACTCCTGATCTTATTGGAAAGGCTTCTAGTTTATCCCCATTGCATATAATACTTGCTGATGGTTTTAAATAGATGCTATCAACTATTTTAAGGAAGGCTCCATTTATTCCTATACTTTCTAGTGTTTTTAATGGGAATGGATGTTGTACTTTGTCAAAAGCCTTTTCTGCATCTATTGAGATGATCATGTGGTTTCTGCTAGTTTTATTGTTGATATGCTCAATTATATTGATGGTTTTCCTAATATTAAACCATCCTTGCATTCCTGGAATGAATCCTACCTGTCAGGGTGTATTATTTTTGTGATAAGTTGTTGGAGTCTTTTGGCTAATATTTTATTTAGAATTTTTGCGTCTAAATTCATGAGGGAAATTGGTCGATAATTTTCTTTCTCTGTTTTATCTCTTCCTGATTTAGCAATCAGTACCATATTTGTGTCATAGAAAGAGTTTGGTAGGATTCCTTCTTCACTAATTTTCCCAAGTAGTTTGTAAAGTATTGGAATCAATTGTTCTTTAAATGTTTGATAGAATTCACTAGTGAACCCATCTGGCCCTGGAGATTTTTTCCTAGGGAGTTCTTTGATGGCTTGTTTGATTTCTTTTTCTGAGATGGGGTTATTTAGATAATTCACTTCCTCTTCAGTTAATCTGGGCAACTTGTGATTTTGTAAATATTCATCCATTTCACTAAGATTGTCATATTTATGTGCATACAATTGGGAAAAATAATTCCTCATTATTTTTTTGATTTCCTCTTCATTGGAGGTAGATTCACCCTTTTTATTTTTGATACTCATAATTTTGTTTTCTTCTTTTTTTTTATCATATTGACTAAGAGTCTATCAATTTTGTTGATTTTTTCATAAAACCAGCTCTTAGTTTTATTTATTAATTCAATAGTTTTCTTAATTTCAATTTTATTAATCTCTCCCTTGGTTTTCAATATTTCTAATTTAGTACTAAATTGGGGATTTTCAATTTGTTCTTTTTCTAGCTTTTTCAATTGCATGTCCAATTCATTGACCTCCCTTCTCTCTGCTTTAATTAAGTATGCACTCAGGGATATAAAACTTCCCTGAGAACTGCCTTTAGTGCATCCCACAAATTTTGGTATGTTGTTTCATTATTATCATTCTCTTGAATGAAATTATTGATTGTTTCTATAATTTCTTCTTTGACCCATCCATTCTTTAGGATTAAATTGTTTAATTTCCAATTAGTTTTTAGTCTATCTTTCCCTGGCCCTTTATTGCATATAATTTTTATTGCATCATGATCTGAGAATGATGCATTTAATATTTCTGCCTTTTTGCACTGGATTGTGAGGTTTTTATGCCCTAGTACATGGTCTATTTTTGAGTATGTACCATGCACTGCTGAGAAGAAAGTAAATTCCTTTTTATCCCCATTCAGTTTTCTCCAGAGATCCATCATATCTAGTCTCTCTAAGATTCTATTCACCTCCTTAACTTCTTTCTTGTTTATTTTGTGGTTAGATTTATCGAGTTCAGAGAGAGGGAGATTAAGGTCCCCCACTAGTATAGTTTTGCTATCTATTTCTTCCCCTAATTCCTTTAATTTCTCCTCTAGGAATTTGGATGCTATACCACCTGGTGCATATATATTAAGTAGTGATATTGCTTCATTCTCGATGGTGCCTTTTAGTAGGATATAGTTTTCTTCCTTATCTCTTTTAATTAGATCTGTTTTTGCTTTTGCTTTATCTGAGATAAGTATTGCTACCCCTGCTTTTTTCACTTTAGCTGAGGCATAATAAATTTTACTCCAACCTTTTACCTTTACCCTGTGGGTATCCCTTTGTTTCAAATGTGTTTCTTGTAGACAGCATATTGTAGGATTATGGTTTTAAATCCATTCTGCTATCCAACTCTGTTTTATGGGAGAGTTCATCCCATTCACATTCACATTCACAGTAATGATGACTATCTGTCTCTTCCCCTCCATCCTATTCCCTCCCCTGTTTATGTTTTTGTTTCTTCCTTCTCCCTTCTCCTCCTTGAAGTTTTCCCTTTTGGCCACCCCCTCCCTCAGTGTTCCCACCCAGTGACCCCCCTTCTTAACCTACCCTCTCCCCTTACTACTATTTCCCTCCCTTCTAATCCCTCCCTTTAGTCTCCTCCTTTTCACCTCCCCCCTTACCCTCCCACTATCTATAGGACACAATAAATTTTTATACTTATCAGAGTAAATTACTCCCTGTTTGATTCCAAACCAATGAGAGTAAATTTCAAACAGTGCTCCTCTCCCTCCCTCCTTTTCCTCTGTTTAATGAATTTATGTGTCTATTCACATTAGAATCTTAAACTTCACTGATTAATTTGATCCCTCTTTGAACCAGAACCAGTGAGAATAGTGTTTAAATGATGTTCTTCTCCCTCTTTCTTTCCCCTCTTCTATAGTGTGTTTTGATGCCTCTTCAGATGGCATATTTTACCTTTTACTATCTCATCCTTTCCTTTTTCCCATTACAGTCCCTTTGATCCCCTTAATAGTTTTTTTTTTAGACTTCAGGTTAGTGCATTCATACCCACACCCTCTGTCTAAGTATAACCCTTTTGAAGGTCATGATAATCATAAAGATTTCGAATATTGACAGTTATTAGCTCCACATATAGGGATGTGAACATTTTGTTCTTGTTGCATCCCAAGTAATGAGGGTGTGGATGTGTGCACTTCTGCATGTGTGAGTCTGTGTTACCCTTGTTTACTTTTTTATGTCCTTCTGGAGTCTTGTAATTGGAGATCAAATTTTCCATTGAGCTCTGGCTTTTTCATCAGGAAAGTCTGGAAGTCCCTTACTTCATTAAACGTCTATCACCTTGCCTGAAAGATTATGCTCAGTTTTGCTGGGTAGTTAATCCTTGGTTGTAGTCCTAACTCTCTTGCCCTACGAAATATCAAATTCCAGCCCCTCCGCTCTTTTAATGTAGAAGCTGCTAGGTCCTGTGTGATCCTAACTGTAGTTCCTTGATATTTGAATTGTTTCTTTTTGGCTGCTTGTAGAATTTTTTCTTTAATCTTGTAATTCTGGAATTTGGCTACTATATTTCTTGGAGTTTTCAGTTTGGGATCTCTTTCAGGAGGAGTCCGGTGAATTCTATCGATAGCTATTTTATCTTCTCATTCCAGGACTTCAGGACAGTTTTCTTTGACAATCTCTTGGAAGATGTTGTCTAGACTGCTTTTTTCATCATGGCTTTCTGGTAGACCAGTAATTCTTAAGTTGTCTCTCCTGGATCTGTTCTCTAGGTCAGTTATTTTTCCAGTGAGATATTTTACATTTTCTTCCAATTTTTCGATCGTTTTTTTTTTTTTCATTGAATCCTGCTGCATCATAGAGTTCTAAGTTTCAGTTTGATTGTATCTAATTTTTAGTGAATTATGGTCTTCAGTTAGTTTTTGAAGTTCCTTTTTTAGGGAGATATTTTCTTTTTCCAAGTTGGTCACTGCCTCCCTGATTTGGTCTTTAAAATTTTTCTTCAGCTCCTCCAGGAATGCTATTTGGGGTTGAGACCAGATCATGTTTCCTTCTGTGGTCTCAGGTGTGGGTAGAGAGTCTATATTGTCCTGTGTATTTTTTTGTTCTTGCCCTGCATAGTATGCTCGAATAGACTTTCTTGCCTTCCCCTTCTCCTTTGCAGCTTCCTTCCTTCCCATTGTGACTTCCTGTTTCTTAGTTTCTCAGGCTTTGAGTTTAGGGCCTGATCCTTGACTTTGAATACCCCTGGGTGGCTAGTTTATGGCTAAGTCAGGGAAGTCAGTGAGGAATGTGGATGTATAGGTGGGGGTGAGTCTGACCACTTCAGATTTCTGCCTCTATACCCTTGGGCTATAAGTAGGCTTTTGTTGGTGAGGTGAGGTGGGGCTTGTTGCGACCCCTCCCTCTCTTCTCTTCTGACTCCTGGCAGTTTCAGTTACACCCCTTTTTGTAGATTCTCAAGCCTGAGGCTATTTCCATTAACTTGGGATTTCAATCTGGGTGGGAGACTTACCTTTGGGTTTTCTGCTTCATGAAGGAAGGATGGGAGGATCGGAGCAGCTAGAATTTACTCTGCCATTCCAGCCCCTGTATTATACAGGCAGGCAGTTTCTAAACTTCCAGGCTGGGGGCTGAATGCAGCCAGAGAAGCCATTCTCTCCACTGGGGGCCTGACTCTCCTACCTGGCTCCAATGATCCAGTGACTTCGATTCGTCCTTGGTAAGTGCAGGCTGGGGCTTTTTCTCTCTCTGGTGTAGTCTGCTTGTCTGCTCTTAGGTTTGAGCTGTGCAGACCCCACGCGCTCTGCGCTCGACCTGTCCGGACACACTGGGCAACCTCCTGGGCTGGATTCTGCCACGCTCTGTCTTCCAGTGGGCTCCGTCACTCCGGAATCCGCTCAGATTCGCCCTTTGAGACTTAGTGACCGAGGAGCTCAGCGAGGTTACTGCTTCCTTTCCGCCATCTTGGCTCCGCCCCCCCCCATATAATATTTCTAAGGCACTTAGCACAGTGCTTGGCAAACACAGGTGCTTAAAGCATGCGTGTTTCCTCTATCCCTCCCTCCCTTCTTCTCTTTCATAAAACCCCACCTGATGATTAGCTCCCTAGCACACTCCACAGAAGCCTTTGTAGCCTACATTGCAATTGAAGTACAGTATGATTGAGCCTAGCCATAATATATAAATGTGTTTCTGTGAGAAAATGCGTTTAGTGTTCCAACTTGTAACCTTGACAGTGAAAATTGAGGACTCCCGCCATTCACTGCAAACCTTGTGCTGGCAATAGGGATGTCCCTAATGCCAAGCCTAGATCATGGGCTCCAACAAAACCAGGAGTAGGTTAGGGAGAGGGGTCCCAAAGGATTAGGGGGTGAGGAATGGGTACAGGGGAATAGTGTTCTGGAATGAGAAGTTGAATGGGGGTTAAGTGAGGAGAGGAGATAGAGTAAGGTTACCTTCGTGCCCTTTTTTTTTTGTTTTTTGTTTTCCCTTTTTCTCCTCCAGTAACTATTCCTTCCACTCCCTTCTCCCAAAAAGGTCAAGGAAAGAAGCACTGGCTTGCTTTTTCCTCTACTTTAAAAAAATTGAAAAATTCATTCATATTTTTATTTTGAATTTAACCAACATCAAATAGAACAGGCTTCTATGTGGTAGAACAGAGAAAAAGAATTATATGTGAAACTACAGATGACTCCGAGGTATAGCTTGCTTTTCTTTTTAAGTATGTCATAAGATCCGCTTACAGCTATCAAAGCTGTCCTGTATGTGTGACCTTCTTTCCACCCTTTTTTTGTTTTTTCAATTAAAAAAAAGATGCCTCAGTGACTCTTCTTTGTTTTTTTTCCCTTTCCCTTATTACTGGCTACTTTTTTTTTTTTTTAAGATAGACCAACCATTTTATTTTCCTCTAATTGGTTCAGGAATGTTGATGGACAGACAGCTCTTTACATGGGCTTTGGAGGGGGTCTGGGGGCAGCACCTGCGGGTCTGAAGCGGGGCGGGGGCGTCCGGTCCTTGCGAGCCTCCCGGGAGCGGTTCCTCACCACCTTGCTGTGGATCGCGCAGCTCACACAGTAATGCAGTTTCACGTACAGCTTGGGCAGCACGTAGGAGTCGAAGACACTGGCCTCGGAGATGTCTCTGACGGCCGCGGCCTCCACGATGTTGCGGATCACGAACTTCTTTATGGCCTTGTCCTTGGGCACGCAGCGGGCGCAGTTGGTGCAGCGGATGGGCTGCACGTGGCCGCGGCCCTTTTTGGCGCACCCGCCCGTTGTTCTTCCTCTTCTTGGTCATCTTGGAAATCCAGGAACCAAAAAAGCTATTACTGGCTACTTTGACCAATGCTGGTTAGTAGGATGAACAGCTGTGGCCAGAAGGGGTTTTCTCTTCCCCTTTCCTCTCCCTTTCTCTTCCTCTTCCCATAAGCATTCATTCCTCTTCTCCCTGTACTTTCCTCTCTCTGAAATATTCCTGACAACACTGATAGAAGGCAGGGAGTGGGATGAATTTAGTGTTTCTTAGCTAGAATATAGGTGTCAGTAGGTAAGTGACTCATTTAAGTTCTGGCCTACCTAAACTGGAAGGGCGATTTCTCCCTTACTAACAGTGGATGGTGCTCTAGGAATTGTTTAGTTTGTGTGTGAGGAAATTTGATTACTAATTGCTATCTTCAATGTGTATGGGTGATAGAGTTCATTTTTGAAATGCCCCTTTTTACCTCTACTCAGGATGTCAGTAACATTCTTATGACCATGTTACCTGAGAGTTTATGGGTAGAGATTTTGGAGAGCACTTAAACCAGTTGAAACTTAAGGGGACTTTAAGGAAAATAGAACATAATTATACAAAGTCTAAGTTTCTGCACTTTCAAATAATTTTCTTTTGGGTTTGGACCTCTCTTTAAACATTTTGTACAAAACTTTGCAATGATTACAGTATTGTTTTGAATCTTTTATGTAGCTGGACATCCCATCAATGGGTTTTTTCTTTTTTTTCTTTTTTTAAACAAGCCATCTATTTATAATCTTGAATCTGGGAGTAAAAGAAGTAATAAGGTGAATAAAATCTTCAAGCCATTTTGCTGGTCTACACTTCAGCCTTAGGTCTCAGGAGCCTGGGAATGACTTTTTTATTTTGTATGCACTCAGTTTAACTGGAATTGCTGAGAACATACAGGTTCTTGTGAAAATGCTTACCACCCATATGATATTAATAGTTCTAATTCCAGTGTGTAGTGAAGGTGTTTCCAGCACAGTATCAAGCACATAATAGGTGTTTAATAAATGCATGTTGATTGATGCCTACAACTCTCCACTCTCTTCAATAGTTCTTTAGTGTTCATTATATTTCTTTAATAGATTCAGGTGGTCAGAATGTTGGCTACATGATTATACCTGAGACACTTTGAATAGTGGATTTTTCTTAGAATTGCTGATATTTATTGATGCTTGGCTGAGGTTTTAAGCATAAGCAAGAGTAAGTGGTATCTATTGAATTCACCAGAACCTGACTGTTATTTGGAACTCTTTCTACTGGAGATCTCTGTTCTGTACTTCAATGCCAGTTATCCCCTAAGTAGACTTTATGTTCCTGAGTTTGAAATATATTGGGAGCAAAACTGTAGAGAACAGTGATACTTTTTTTTTTTTAAAGCAATTGGGATTAAGTAACTTGCTCAAGGTTACATGGCCAGTCATTATTGAACAGTGATACTTTTTAAAAGTAGTAGAAAAGGCATATCCTTTGCTGTGAATTGTCTCTCTTAACAAATTTGATATATGTCAGACAATCTGTATGTAGAGAGCACTTCTGTGCAGGTTCTAAGGCCATAGGATGCTTGTGTAAGATATGGTCCTTTGCAATGCCACCCACAAGCAGCTTTCCAGAAGAATGCTACTGTGAACAGCTTTTAAGATTCTGATTACACAGTATAGTGATCACTCTGTTTATTCCATAACAAAAGCAAAACATCCACAGAAAATCAAGGTACAGCATTTACAATATTACAACTTATCACAGAAAATCACAATATAATATTCACATCATAGTCTCAAAGTAAAATAGTCACTCTTAAGTTAATCAGTCACTTATCAGTAGTCTCAAAGTACATAGTCAAAGTCTTCTTCTCTTGGGGCAAAGTCTTGATTAACTCTATCAGTCACTTATTCAGTAATCAGTTGCTAAGTATCATATACAAAACCCTCCACCCCATAGGTCACTAGTAAACTATAATTCCATAATTACTCAGTACCCAAGGACAGGTCTTTTCATCTTGACTTGGGGGCCTATTCTGAGATTCCCTGGATCCCCTTCCATGATCCCAGATTCTACATGGATTCACCAGACTGTCACCTGGGTTCAATGGCAGACAGCTCCCAATTCCTTGACCAGCTCTCTGGGCAGGTCCTACTCCACACTGAAGTTCACAGGGCCTGGTCCATGTCAGATCCTTCACCATTTCTGCTCCAGGGAATTCAAGGCTTAACCAAGCCACAAACAAAGTCTCAGCATCCCAGCCATGCTTCCTCAGTCACCTGGGCTCCTGGCTTGTGGCTCCTGGGCTCCTGGGCTCCTGGCTCTGGGCTCCCATCCAGAAGAAGCTCCAACACCACAAGCTCCCAGGAAATTCTTGCTCAGTTCTCCATTCTTCTGTAGCTTAGATCTTAGTCTCAAGAAAATTCTGACTGTGCCTCTCTGGGGCTTTTCTTATGTACAAAGCATTAGCTACTTCCTGTCTCAGCCAACCCCTTCCTGTTACATCAGCAACAGGAGACAGGAGTTCATCCCTTCTGTTTCCCCAACAGAGGCCTGATCAGTTACTGACTGCTAAGTACCTGCTACCTTTGCCAACACAAAGGGATCTTTAAATTCAAAATTACATCACCATTACATCCCTGCACTGGGGGAGCTTGCAGTAAGAGGAAAAGACAGGAACATTGGTAGATATTTCACGCAGTTAAGTAGATCTGAGATCTCATCAATTCCTTTACTCCTTTGGTTCCATTTACTAACGTACCCCTTAGTACAGTACTGTGTTTCCATTTCCTTGTGACTTGCCAAACCAAAGCCAACATTCCCCTATACCTCTTGTCTGCCTCTATTAAAATGTAAGCTCATTGAGGGTAGGTTCCATCTGCCTTTTGTGTTTGCATTTACTACTTAGTACAGTGACAGGCATGAGACAAGTCTTTGATAAATTCTCATCCATTCATTCACTCATTCATTCAGTGATAACAACCCATCTGAGCTTGACCATCTTGTGCAGTGCTTGTCCACGTCCTCCCATGAAGTGCTCCCAGGAGACCTGCCCCTTTGGCTGCTCAGCATCTCGTTCACTTCCTCCTCACATTATCAGGATGCCATTGGAGCATCCCATTGTCTTTCTCCTTGCTATTCCCCAATGGTCAGCCCATCTTCTTGTTGGAGCATACATTTCCTTGACAGCATCCTTTATGAAGATTCCTCTTTTTAGCTTTGTATTTATTATGCATTGCAACCTGATCACATCCATCTTGTGCTTCTCCATTGTTCTCTTAGTGATACACATTTTTGATTCTTTGTGGATGAAAATATTCTATGATTTACAGCCCCATTAGAATGTCATAGGGTCCTAGATCTGGAGTTGGAGGGGACATGAGAAAGTATCTAGTCTAACCCCCTTATTTACAGATGAGGAAATGGGGGAAGTCACATAAGATCATTAAAAAAATGGGATTTGAATCCAAGTTCTTGCATCCCAGTACATTATTGTGTTTCTAATTAGTATAGTATTGTGTTTCCTTTCTGTCTTAAAAAGATAGACCTTAGTTTCTGGGGAAAATTTAGGTTTATTAAAGGAACTTTACAATTTACTGAAGATAAACCAATCTTCCCTAGAATTGTAAAACACAATGTAAGGTAAGATGAGGTTTTCCTCATTATGTTGCTGATCCTGTAGGTCCATAAATGATTCACTTAGATCCTATAATTGCACTATTTTATGAACACGGAGAAAACTTTTCATGTTTGTCTTGACAGCTAGCTAGGCCACTTAGTCACCTCAGTTTCATATAGTTCAACCACATAACCAATAACCAGTTTTTCCATTTTGTCATGAGGACAAGTTACAGTGAACTTAGTTGACTGTCTTTTGTGTCCCAGAGACCAATATATTTGCAGTTGTATCTATTAGGCGTCTTAAAAAGTTAGGAAAATTAGCTTATTTTCCCATATCTGTGGCAGAGCCTTTAGTGGGCAGGTGGTATGTATATTAGTGGTGATATGGACATAAATTGTGCATTTTATTTTATTTTTGCTTTTTTTCTGGAGGGCAATTGGGGCTAAGTGACTTGTCCAAGGTCACAGGTTAGTTTTTGCGTTAAGTATTAAGTGTCTGAGGATGGATTTGAACTCAGGTCCCCCTGACTCCAGGGCTCTATTCACTGCACCACCTAGCCTTCCCCTATAAATTGTGAATTTTAAAAGGCTTAAGAGGGCTTTTGCATCTTTGTAATAATTTTCAGAATGAAAATAGATTTTTGTGTCAAAATGATAGCATTCCATCTTTGTTTTGGTGCAGTGTTGCCACAAAAATACTCCTAAATTTGCAGTCAATGTTAATACTGTTTAGCAAATAGAAATAAGGTTTCACACCTTTGAAAAGGGACAGGGTCAAAGGAGAAAATAGAACAAATGGGAGGCAAGATAGGATGGAAGGAAATATAGTTAGTCTTTCACAGCATGATTATTATGGAAGTGTTTTGCATAACTACACATGTATAACCTATATTGAATTGCTTGTTTTCTAAGTGTGGGAGGGGATGGAAGAATGGAGAGAATTTGGAATTCAAACTTTTTTTTTTTTTTTTTTTTTTTAGAGCAATTGGGGTTAAGTAACTTGCTCAAGGTTACACGGCTAGTCATTATTTATGTGTGGGTGCTCATTTTCTGAGGCCGGATTTGATCTCGGGTCATCCCAACTCCGAGGCCGGCGCTCTTACTCACTGCGCCACCTAGCCGCCCCAAGGAATTCAAACTTTTAAAAACAAATGTTAAAAATTGTTTTTACATGCAGCTGGGAAATAAGATATACAGGCAATGAGGTATAGAAATCTATCTTGCCCCACAAAAAAGCAAGGGGGATGGTGATAAGGGGGGGGGTGAGATGATAGAAAGGAGGGCAGACTGAGAGAAGGGGTAATCAGAATGCATGCCATCTGGGGGCTAGGGGAGAGATGGGGAGAAAATTTGGAACTCAAAATCTTGTGGAAATAAATGTTGAAAACTAAAATGAAATAAATTAATAATAAAAAAAGAAATATGGTTTCAAATGTAATTTAGTAAGGAGAGTGAACCAGATAGGTCAGTTTTTAAGACTGTGAATTTTATGAACAAAGAAAAGATCACTAAGACTTTTATCAGAAGTTAGCATTAAGTATATGAGCAAAAGACTCCAAGAGGCAAAGTTGTCCTCAGGCTTTATCCATGGTCTGGACATTTGATCATTCTGTAGTACTGCTGTTGGTATAAGCATGTCTTGAGATCTTGAGATGAAGATGAAACTTGAAGAGAAGGCCAGCAATTACAAAATGCTTTATACTGGGCCATTCCATCCTAGACAGTATCCTTCATTCATTTTCTTTTCAGTTTGAAGGCTGAGTGGCTTTACAGTCAAGGCAAGGGAAGATCATATCGACCTGGTCAACACATTCAGCTGGTCCAGTATCTGGCAACTGTTTGTCCTCTTACTTCTACTCTGGGCCTTCAAACTGCAGAGGATGCCAAACTGGAGAAGATACTGAGCAAACAGAGGTGAGCATGTCAAATATGTAGCAGCTGATGGATTCCAAAGGAAAAAGCATTCTCAGCTTAGCCAAATGGTGTTAGTAGTTCTAATTCCAGCATATGGTGAAAGCGTTCCCAGCATAGTATCTAACACATAAGAGATGTTTAATAAATGCTTATTGACTGATGCCTACAAGAAGTGTTGCACCTTCTATTACTGAGCACTCAGAACTCCTTGTTACTGTTGGGGTTACAGAAGCAGAGACATCATAGTATGGGTCCATCCATAAAACTTAGGACTCTGTTGCCTTTCATTTCTGATGGGGAAGAGGTACTGGTAGGCAGAGAGTGAAAGGAAGCTACATACACGCATACAGAATCATAGATATAGTGTATATGCGTGTGTGTATGTAAATAATACTATGTATATATAGTATTGTTTACTATATATAATATTGTTTGCCTAATTAATGTTCCCAAATGTGAATTTAAATACTTGCTTATGAAGACAACAGAAAACATTTAGTTGTATCCTATGTAGAGATAAGGTTGTTGCTGGGTAAAACTTTAAAGGGTTTTGTGTATCTAAGTGCCATCTGGAGAATTATTTCTTTCTTTCTTTTTTTTTTTTAAACAAATGCTTTATTAACTTCTGTTTTATAACATATACTGAATTACTTATCTTCCCAGAGGGAATGGGTGACAAGGGAGGGAGGAAATGGATCTGAAATTCGAGGTCTTAAGATTAAATGTTTCAAACATATATAAATACTATTATTAATACTCTTTTGCTTGTAATTAGGAGATAAGATGTGCAGGCATTGGGACACAAAGATTCACCTTCCTCTAATGGAAAAGTCGAAGGGGGTATGGGAGAAGATATGGGAGGGAGCAGATTGGAGGAAGCGATATCTTGTGGGACTGCTATTCTGGGAGGGTGGGTAGGGGAAAAACAGGGGGAAAAATAATTGTAACTCAAAATCTGGCGGAAATGAATGATGTAAAACAGAAGTTAATAAAGCATTTGTTTAAAAAAAAAAGAAAGAAATAATTCTCCAGATGGCACTTAGATACACAAAACCCTTTAAAGTTTTACCCAGCAACATCCTTATCTCTACATATGATACAAGGCTGCTTATAATTCCCTCCCACTCATCCCACCCCCCACCTGGTCCATTCCCTACTTGATCCTGTCCCTCTTCTATAGTGGGTACTTCCAACCTCCATTCCCCCCAAGGATGCCCTCCCATCCATCATCCCTCCTCTCATCCCCCTTCCCTCTATTCTGCTGCAGGTTGAGATATCCCATTTAGTATGTATGTCATTCTCTCCCAGAACCATGGAGAATTATTTCTAACCTGTATTTTTTGGTTCTCCAAGATAAGGCTTTGAAATTTGGGAGGTGATAGGGCTGGGAAACTACCTGATCTGAAACAGTGAGCTGCCACATGATGTAAACTGTAATTTAAAATTGATATGTTACTGGTTTTTAGGCTTCACCAGAGGCAGCTGATGTGCCAAAACCAAAATGAAGAATCTTCATCTTTAGCTGCTAGTGAAACAGAGGTAGCCCTTGCACCTGAGCACTCAGATCCAGCTCCAGGTAGTCAAATAGTCCTGGAAAGTGGTAAGATTCCCATGTGCTTCTGTGAAGGGTACCTTTGGTAACATACATGTAATATGTGTGCATATATATACATATGTTTGGTTTTTATTAGAGTTTTGGTTTTAAAGTATAGATCAAGCTTTTCTATTTTTAAATTGTTCTAAAGTTTTTGTTGATAGCTTTTGTTATGTCATCTTGATTTCCAAAACTATCTCTCTCATTTCTTTTGCCCAGCAAACTGTCCCTTGTAATAAAGTATAAGAAAGTGAAGGAAAAAATGCCAGTTCAACAAAACTAACCAATTTTTCTGGAGGGGCTGTAGAACAGCCATATTAAAATGCACTGTTGATGGAGCTATGAATAAGTCTAGCCATTCTGGAAAGCAGTTTGGAGCTGCGTTCTAAAAGTTACCAAACTGCATAGCCTTTAACCTAGTGATATCATTATTAAGCCTATACCTCAAAGTGATCCAAGACAGGGAAGGACCCATGTGTACAAAAATATTTATTGCAGTTCTTTTTGTCGTTGTTGTTGCAAAAAAGTGACACTAAGGGAGTGCTCATCAGTTGGAGAATAGTGAACAAATGATGGCATATGGATGTAATGTACTGTAGTGCCATAAGAAATGATAAAAGTGACCATTACAATGAAACCTGAGATTTGTCTGAACTGATTTGGAATGAAGTGAACAGAACAAGAAGAACAATTTATGCAGTTAACAACACTGAAAAAAACAAATTTGAAAGCCTTAGGCTCCTGATTAAAGCAATGATCTACTATGATTTGAGAGGACCAGTGCTGAAGCATACTAATCACTTCTTGTCAGAGAAATAATGGACTCAGACTACAGAATGAGACAGATATTTTTTGGACATGACCAATGTTGGAATCTGTTTTTCTTGATAGGCGTATTTGTTAACATATTTCTCACAGCTCCAAGAGTCCATGAATGTGGCCAACTTTCCACAGTCATTCCAACAGCTGGCTATTCTTGTTTTTTTTTGTTATTTTTGTTAATTTTCTGGGTATAAGGTGAAATCTCAGAATTCTTTTTATTTTTATTTCGCTTTTTGGTGATTTGGAATGATTATATTTATGGTTGATTATTTGTTGCAATTCTTTTGAGAACTATTTGTTCTCTTGGTTTAAATTATTAAAAAAAAATTTTATAGCATCATTGTTTTGGAATAAGAAAATAATACCCTGTTTATATAGTCTGATGGCTCTTATTAAGAACTGTGAAGTCATTGGAGTTTTAGAAAACATGGTTTGGGATTTGGGGAGAATTGTGGGGAATCACTGTTATTTGATTGCTTGGGTTTTTTTTTAGATACTTGATATTAATGCAGAATTTGTGGGCAAAAATAGTAACATTCATATTCTTAGTAATTCATGTGAAATGATTATTATTTCTTCTAGAACCTGTCATTCAAGTAAATTCTTGGGTTGGGGCAAGTGCCCATGAGGATCACTTATATGCTGTTAAGAGTAACCTGACAACTTCAGTACAGACTGCAAGGTTTTCTCGAAATGACCTACACCTAGAAGACATACAGACAGATGAAGACAAGCTGAACTGTAGTCTTCTCTCTTCAGAGTCTACTTTTATGCCTGTTGCCTCAGGATTATCCCCAGTATCTCCTACTATTGAGTTGAGATTGCATGGTATAAACTTGGACCTGGAAGATGATGGCACTATAATTGAATCGCTGAAAGAAATGAAAAAACAGGATGTGGACAAGGAAGTAGAAAAGGCTTTGTGGCTTTCAAAAGAGAATTCTGTTAAACCAGCAAATGGTGAGGGGAACCCAGAGACTAGTGACAGAGATGGAATATTGCTCCACCCTGAGCTGGCCACAGCAAGTGATGTCTCGAGAGATGGTCTTAGTCACTCCCCCAAAGCCTTTCCTGGGACAGGTGGATTCAGGCTTTCTGGTGTACCCCTTGATAATGAGAGCACATTGTCTCATATCATTTCTGAAAAAGTTCCCTGCAGGCTTTTCTCTGAAGGATCTGTTGCTTTGGACAAAGATTCCACCATATTTCAAAGAATGAATGATGCAGCCACCAAACTCCAGGCCTGTTGGAGGGGATTTTACATCAGGAACTACCACCCTCGAGCCAAAGAAGTACGCTATGAA
This sequence comes from Gymnobelideus leadbeateri, assembly GCA_011680675.1. NCBI lineage: Eukaryota > Metazoa > Chordata > Mammalia > Diprotodontia > Petauridae > Gymnobelideus > Gymnobelideus leadbeateri. The sequence goes on from WOXC01004369.1 coordinate 233,246, forward strand.
ATCCGGCTGAGGAGGATGCAAGAGCACATTGTTTGCTTAACAGATGAAATGAGGAGGTGGGTTAGAAGTTCTGTTTCTGGTGGCACCTGTTTTGTGAATAGAGGTCTTATTTTGTCTTGGAAGATTGAGTTATCACTTTGTATCTGGGATACAGATAAGTATCTGGCATGCTATTCACAACAAGATTTTCTTTTTGGAAATATTCACTTAGGTTTTCTTCTGATGCCTTTTTGTGGTATGAAGATAACCTGGGCCCTTTTGAGGGCTGTGTCACTGAAATGTGTGTTTTGTCAGGCCCTACCATGCTGGAAAGACTTTGAATATGGACCAGCCCTGGTAGTGTGTTTGTAACCAAAGCTAGCCTGCATAAGTCTGAACATGCTCATCCAGTTTGGCTACAGGGGCATATGTTTCTCAGAGCAGCTCATGAAGGCCTGTAACCAAGGCATAGTAGTAGGACTTGTGATCTGTGGTGAGAGAGAGTGAAATTTCACACAGATGAAATTACATATCCTTGAAAATTAAAGTGTATTTGTTTCTGGACATGAAAAAGAACTGCAAGGGTGAGAAAACACTATCTTTATTTTTTTGAGAAAATGCTATTTCAAAGGGACCGAGTGAGTTGTTCACCAGATATTTATTAAGTGCCTACTATGTATCAGGCACTTGGCAAGTGCTGAGGAATCACATTGTTCTTTTACTCAAGGAACTTGTATTTTCTTAGATTCTGTATGAAGAAATGGAACTAAAATGAGTGCATAGCATAAGGCTTATAGAGAGAAACAGCAGGAAGCCAGAAGGTGCGATCATTTTTCAGAAAATAAACATGATTCTCGGTTGAATTGGCTTCTGTAGTAATGCTAACAATAATAATGTCACATTTTAATAGACTCTTAAAGTTTGCAGAGCCCCTTCTTAAGTCTCATAACTCACATGATCCATTTACTTTATCAGACAAAACAGTTAAAATTTCATAGGTTTGTGTCGAATAATAGTGATACATATTAAGGTGACCTAACTTAAAATGTAAATGCATCAACTTCTTTGTAGTTAAAGAATTCGAGTATATTACACTCACCTGGGTCATGGATGAACTATACCAAAATAAATATAAAAAGGTAGATTAAAATTATTGGGTATGTTAAAGTTTCTAACATATCCCTGTTTATTTTTATTAATGTTGAACTGGGAGACCTGTTAGTGATCTTTCATTAACTTTATTCTCTTAAAAAAAAATCTGTTAGGGATTCATTTTGTTTTGACACATCAATCAATTCCCACAAAACAACCCCTGATTCTTTCCCATTGTGAACGACAGTCTACTTTTCATTAACTTTAAAGAGGGTAAATTTAAAACTATCTCTATTTTTATCTCTGTCTCTATCTCTATCTATATATCATTGTTCAGCATCTACTAATTGGGACAGAATAATACTGAATTACTACTTCAGAATCAGTTTCTCACAAGCATAGTTAATATTATTTAGGACTTTGTTTTATGCATGACATTCTGGTTGTTATAGTTACTGTGATTGTTTTACCATTGTACACAGAGAATGCTATGTGAAAGTGAGTAAGATCTTTATTTATTAGTTGTGATATTAATTCATATTTACTAGGAGTTCACATAACTATTTTACTTCCATTTAAGATTTTCATTTAAGATAAGATACAGAAGTAGAAAGATCATTACTGGGCTGTTAGAAAATTAATCTCCTGAAACTGTGTAAATTGGCTGTGCTAACCAGAAGTTCATAGTTCTACCTTCTGTCAGTAATCTGAACATTTTTAATTGCAGATTGAAAAAAGAAAGAGATGAAGAACATATTCAAAAGCTTGTGCAAGAAGAGGCTGTCAGATTCCTCTGGAACCAGGTAAACTCCCTTCTACTGATTTAACTCTATGTGTAAATGGAAGATACATTTCTTTTTCTTTTTTTTGAGGGGAGAAGGCAAGGCAATTGGTGTTAAGTGACTAGGTCTAGGTCACTTAACTGCTAGTAAGGTGTGTCAAGTGTCTGAGGCCAGATTTTAACTCAGGTCCTCCTGATTCCAAGGTCGGTGCTCTATTCACTGTGCCACCTAGCTGCCCCAAAAGATACATTTCCAAGGGAAGAAGGAGTAAGTCCTGTACACCCTGGCATCGTAGCTACCCTTTGCAAAGATTAAGAATAGCAAATGTGTGAATTGCCATTTATTTTCCTATGTGGGAGTAGCAGATTAATTGGGTGACATTTTAGTTTTATTTTAAATGAAAAAAATTTCATTTTCTGAGTAATTTGAGAAAATGAAGAAAAAATTCAAAGGAGAAAGAAAATGGCTAATAGAGTCTCTATGAAAACATACCATTAGGCAGAATAGCATTACAGGGGTAAAGTTTGATTACAATTTATTAATGACTTTTATTTCAAACTTCAGGCACACATCCTTAGACTTTTTGCTTTGCACTCAGGACACAATGAGTTGGGTGCCATAGAGCCTGTCTTTATCTCATATTGCTCTTGTCCCTCCTATTCTGTGCTCCGGGCAAAAAAACTTTACTTTCTATCCTTTGAACACTTTTTTGGCTTTTGTTTACACTAATTCCTATCCATCCTTTTAAGTTCAAGCTATTAAGTTTGATTAAGTTAATACTGGCTTCTCCACCAAAGCCTCTTGAACCACTATCACAGCCCCCGTCTTTCCCTTCCCCTTGTCTATAATGACCCTGCCCTGTAGAGCTCACATGGTACTTTGTTTTCTATCTTTCCTTTTCACTTACCGTGTAATCGTGTGTAGTGTCAGCATCCCTGTTTGTGTCTTCTCTCTCTACTAGACTGTAAGTTTTATCAAGTACTTTATTTGAATTTTGTGCCATCTCTAGTGGCTAGCATGGTGTTATATATGTAACAGTTATTTTTTCCCTGTTGGATGAATGAATGTTAAAATGACATTGGTTAGGATAGTAATTGCTTGGGACATAATAGGCACTTGATAAATGTTTGTTGACTGAGGGACTGACGTGTAGGTAGAATATACTTATAAGGAAAACATTTCTTTCAAGAAATGGCAACAACCAAATTTAAGGGATTTTTGTATCTATCTACTTTGTCAGATACTGTTTAATTTACATTTGACTGCAAGTTGAGTTTTTTTTAAAGTGTATGGCTACATGATTGTATATCCTGAGAAATATAGCATAAGCTGCTTTGTCAAGTGAATACAGGTTGGTTCTTATTTACAGGAGACCATCTGAATTATTTTCTATCCTGAAATTTTACTGTGTCAAATACTGCTTGATGAACTCTGGTTGATTATCCAAGGCTTGGAAATCCTTTTTGTGATGTTATTTGTAGCAGGAATTTGACCTATGAGCTTTTAAAAAAAAAATAATTGGGGTTAAGGGCCATTTTGTGTGTGTGTGTGTGTGGGTGTGTGTGGGTGGGTGTTAAGTATCTGAAGTTGGAACGATCTTGGGTCCTCCCAACTCCAGGCTCTTACTCACTGTGCCACCTAGCCCTATGAGCTTTTTAGAGTCTTCATATGATTTGAGTCTAGTAGCCATGAACTGGAAGTTACTGAGATATTTTCAGAGAATTCATCATTGATTTGCATTTAGGAAACTCTTTTGCCTGCCTGTTCATTCAAATCATGGTTATAGTTGTGTATATTGTATAGTGTTTTCTGCTTTCACATTCGCTGTATTTAATCTGTCATATTTAATAGCTTTGTCTCCCATTTAGAAAAGGTATATATCATGTTTCACATAGAAAGATAATACATTGAATTATTTTTCCACTTAGTTCATCCCTGTTCTCTCACCCAATTCTCTTTGGGACCAAGGTACTCATACTGTGGCTGAAAGTTGGAGTATGTTCTGCAGTCATTAAACATGGCAGATAAGGCCCTCAGATGCACTGAGTTTACCACTTGGATTTCATTAGTAACTGGGCTAACTGGATATTGACACTGTTCCTTTATAACTACTGGAAAAACAACTTAAGTGCATGCCCTACTGATGGTAGTTTGTTTGTGGTTTTTTTGTTGTTTTTTTTTGTTTTTTTTTTGCTTTTTGGAGGGTAATTGGGGTTAAGTAACTTGCCCAAGGTCACATGACTAGGTTTGTGTTTTAAAGTCCACTGCATAATGATGAGCCTCCTATTCCATAATGAGACTTTATTCTGTGGTTTGCAGGTGAGATCGCTACAAGATTGGCAGCAGACGGTGAACCAGCACCTCAGTTCTGCCTGGCAGTCTAGTGCTCCAGTCTCCAGTACCCTGTTGTCCTCCCAGTCTTCTCCATTATTTATCTCGAGTCAGGAGCCCTCTTCAGCCAGTGCTTCTGACTGGTTTATTTCAGATGCTGAAGCTCCCCAGGAGAAAGTCTTACCTGAATTCCCAGACTCTGGCTTTCACTCCTCCCTCGCAGAACAAGTTCATTTGCAGTATTCATTTGATTCTGAAAAGAGTTCCATGGGAGGGAGCGATAGTTCTTTAATGGGGAATTCCTTAGAAACAGTTAGACATTTCAAAGATACAGATACAGGGGATGCCAGTGAAGAGCACATTGAATGGAATAAAGATAGCTCTAATAATGAACAGGATAATAGTCTTCTCGAACAGTATTTAACTTCAGTACGGCAGCTTGAAGACGCTGATGAGAGGACCAGTCTTGAGGATGGCATAGAAGATGGTAGCCTTCAAATTACTTCGGCCCCAACTTCATGTTCCTTGTCTGACTTAGCTGCTGCTGCTGATATAGCTGATAACAACGCTGCTCCTTTGCAAGATGACACCACTCAGACACCAGACACTTGTAAATCAAATGCAGAAGTTCAAGGTCATCAATCAGAATGTGACTCTGCATTTCAGGTGCTGCCCCTTGGTATTGCTGTGTAGTGTAGCTGGTGCCATGGAAAACTGAGGAATTATTTAATTCTTCCTAATTTTCACTTGTTCTTATATTTTCTTTCAGGTGCGTTTTTTAGGGGAAAAAAATCCATAATTTATATAGGATTTATATTTTCATCTCTTGTTTTCCAGATTTCAAATGCCATACTGAGGCTTCATTTTGACAGCATTTTGCTAATCTCATAGGTTCACATACTCAGCAATATGATGCAGAGTAGTATTTATATTGAAAGCTATATGCACTTTATTTCTTAATAATTCAACTATATCAAAATAGCTTTTTCTTCTGTGAAATGTGCTAAGATTATGTTTTCCTCCAAAGAGAATTAAAATCTTCAGATTTAGGACATTTTATCTAAATGGTTGTTGCATAATTTTAGAGAACTTCTGTTCTTTTTTGTTAATGTAGAAAATAATTATGTAATACATTCTATATAAAAAGAAATCCAATGCAATGAACCAGTTATGTACAGGACAGTGAACTGTTGAGAGGGGAACTAAAGCTAACTGCTTCGCCTTCTGATGCAGCAGGAAGGTTCCAGCCTTGCTTTGTTTTTTCTCCTTTTGAGTCAGGAAAAAATCTTTGCAAGCATTTCCAATAGGACACAATGAAACTACAGAAATTTTTCTGTAAAGATGATTAATTGCCTTAAGAAACGGATCTTTAATGAATATCAAAATATCTTTAAAAGAACAGGATCTTCAACAGTGAAGTGTTTCATCCAACCCTGTAGCTCGGCTTACTTAAAGGAAGCAATAATAGAAACCCTTTTCTCAGACAGGAGAAAGCAAGCACAAAGATCATTCCATTTGTTAATAATACCACTGTGTATGTCTGTGTGTTCTTATTCTTTGATTTAAGAACCTACTGGAATGAGGTTTATTTTTATTTATAAGCACTCTTGACATGTTTCCCAATTGTGTACCTTTTCAATATTTTAAATAATAGTTGCTATTTATATGCCCTTTACAGCGCACTTTTCTCATATTAACCCCAATTTTAATTTTTTGTCCCCAACATAGTGCCTTGCATGTAGTAAGGACTTATTAAATGCTGATTGGATTTGGAGATAGCAAAAATATTATTAAAGCCATTTTATTTTATTTTGTTTGTAAATACTTGATTAATATCACTGTCACTTCATTCTTGCTCCCTCACCCCCTAGCATTACTCTTTCCTGTAACAAAGAAGTGCAGCCAAATCAACACATTAGCCATATCTGAGAACATACTTTGTTCTGTACCCATTGCTCTTCTCTGAGAAGCTTGAAGCACACTTCACACTTAGTCCTCTGAAGTCACGATTGATCTCTACATTTATCAGAATTCTGACATCTTTCAAGTTATATTCACTTTACAGATAAATTATTTTGTGAAATCTGTTTTTTTTTTAAAATGATTTACCCAGGGTCACACAGCTATTAAGTTATGAGAGCTGGGACCCAAACCTAGGTATTCTGACTCCAAATATTTCCTTTTTTACCATTATACTATACTGCTTCACCTCTATTTAAACAGGACATATTCTCTCCCTTTATTGAGGGATGGGGGAGGAATTAGTACTTAAGATTTAGCTATGGATGTCAGTAGATAGCCTATACACTGTCACCTTTTAAATTTTGCTCTTAGGTAAGGCATGTACAAACTTGAAGATATATATTAACTGAAGAACTTGAGCTGCCCTCCCCCGCCCCACCCCATCTTTGTATTTAGGGAAATATTTCTCACAGCTTTAAAAAAGTCTCACATTTTGGAGAGATTTGTGGTGGTGGTGGGAAACCATCTCTTTTGCCCTTTATGTGGTTAAAAAACATTCCCCAAATGTACAAAGAAAATATTTAAAGTCATCAAAAGTAGATCTGTAAGCCAAAATATGCATAATCTAACTTTGGGGAAATGTTTTGATTGTTGGAAAGTCATCAAAAAACATTCTAATATCTTTTAACCACAAGCATATAGAATCATGGTATCTATGGAATGTTAGAGTTGTGATTCAATTCCATTTAACAACCATTTTTAAAGCATCAACTAATATGTGTAAGGCCTTAGTGGTACAAAACCCAAAATGAGACAATTGTCATTCTCACTCAAGTTTACATTCTTTTAGGAGATTTTATGTGCACAAGTAAATTAATACAAAGCATATAAAAAGTAATTTCAGGAGGAAGACAGTATTAAACTGTGCTAGAGATGATAATTTCTAATCAGATTCCTAGGATTACAGCAATTTAGAACATTAAAATAGTCTGAGACTTAAGTTAAAAGTCAAAAGACCTATTTGTCATTCCCTGTAACTCACTGGGAATCCATTCTCTAGAGTTATGTAAAATAAACACTGAAACCTTCCAGAATTCAGTTAACATTGATAGTATTTATGCTGGAATTATTTTTTCTGTGTTCATAAATAAGTAGCACTCAAGTTGAGAATTCTTATGGATCCAGACTGTTTTGCCAAGGACAATTTCCATCTGCTTTCTTTGGCTAGCAAATCCTAGAGTGAACACAGTAGTGATATGTTTGTAGGCATTGAGTGGGCTTGTTACATTGTGTTTTACCCCCTCTAGTGATAACATGTCGTCTTGGTCTCTTGTTAAACAATAATTGAAGAATTTTTCAAGCTTTGGATGATGCTAATTTTTTTTTTTATGGATCATTTTAGATTTCTTCTTAAATGCATCCTATTTTTCTATTTTTACAATTAAGTGCCTAATTTCCTACCAGGAATTAGACAGAGAAAAACCACCCTGTGTTGCCCTAGTGCCAAAGTTCTACTTCTCATAACATTAAAATTTTCATAAAAGCTGCTAAAATTTCCTAGTTCAGTATCACCTAATCAGACATTAGCTTGTTCACACCTTTTTTTTTTCCTTTGTTAAGCTCATGTGTGCACTAACATTTAGCCAAATTATTTTCTTTCTTTTGATATATGAATTTCATTACTCATAACTAACCTTCAAAAGAATTTAATTTCGTGAAGACTTAGCAAAATGACACATCAACTAATATTTTAATTTTTTTACCTTTACTAAAGTTTTGAAGTACAAGAATATTAAGACATCCCTTCCTCTTCTTCTTTTGGACCTTTACAATTTATCTTGCATGTAGTTGAGATTAAAAGTAATTTAAAGTTAGAATGTAGGAAACATGTGGACCAGGCTTAATATGTCCTGAGGGGTTTAAAGTAGTTAAAACTAATTTTTATAAAATTTTTGGTTTCAAAGTCACAGAGTGTAATAGCAGATTGGGTTAAGAGGCTATTGTAGTTTAGCAAGATTTGGTAGTTGGCAGAAAAGGATGGATATGAGAGTTAGTTCTTTGAGTACATTGGCCTTGTTCTAAAGTGTTTTTAGTCAAAGGGTAGGAACAATTCAACAATATTGCTTCACTTCATTTAAATTTTTTTCTAGTCTATAGAATTATACAGATTTAGTTCACTTCCATTAGAAACAATTACAAACAATGGAACTTGTTGAAATTTGGTTAAAAATTTTGATATAAAAATTTTGTACTTTACATCAATGAGTAGACAATTTCCCTGTGTTTATTTTTCTGTCTTTGAAAGGAAAACAGTTTTGCCATTGAAGGTGGAGCAGTCATTAAAAAAATAAAAAACAACAAAATAAAGGATTCTGTGATTTTTTTTTCCTAAGAAACACAATTGTATTAATTACATGTTATAAAAATGAGTGGAAACTAAGTAAAAGTTTAGTAAAGGATTCTTTCTTCTATACGTCAATGATCTGTAATTTCTTCAGTATGAATAGGTATTCCTGCCAATAAGATCTCTCCACATCTTAGTAAACGTTTCATAAGTTGCTAGGGCCAAAAAAATTTATCCTTTGATGGTCAGCTCTCTGAACTTGACTGTTTTAGTCCTTAGTTAATGTACATTGCTGAATCTGTGCTAGAAACTTTTCCAGCTTGGTTAAAGGCCTATTAGTGTTTATGGCTTAGATTTTGAGAACCCAGGGACATCTTGATACCATGATGAGATATAATTGTACCTTATCAAAGAACTTCTGATAATAAAAAGTGACATGTTGTTATCAGAATAAAGTTCTAGTAAATCTTTGAATTTGATCACTTCAAACCTCAAGGTTTACTGAGCCAACTAGGCGTGAAAGTCCAAAGTATCCTAATTATTACAGAAAGCACTTGTCAAGCTAGTCAACTAATACGTAAGTTAGTTTGATTTTGTATATTTGATTATAAAAAGCCTTATGCATGCTACAGGTAGAAATATAAATGACATATGACAAAGCTGTTCTTGTGAGTATGCAGATAACTTTTTTCACTCTGATAATGTAGATATCACAGATCTTGCAAATTGTAATATATTAAAGGGGTTTGTGGGGAGGGATGGTATATTTTTTAAAATAACAAAAAACCCTCTGTAGTGGTGTGTTTTTGTGTGCTTAATTCCATCTTATTCCCACTTTTGTCAGTGTTTTCAGGAATTGGGCTCAATTGTCTAATTCTTGGTGGTCTAGTCTGATGATTTGTGTTGTTGTATTTACAGTACGTTAAATACCACAGTGCTTTCAGGTAAAGATAGGCAAGGACAGAAGCAATAGTATCTAAAAAATGAAATGCTGTAACTGTAGTGAAATGGATATGGTATAAAAATATAGAAGGTATTCCTAGGAAGTGGATACAGCATGAAAAAGATTAGTGACCCATTCACGAACCAAGTGGAAAGATGGTTTACTTATTTAATAATTTTTATTTTGATGATTATATATCTAGTTGAAGTAAATTTGCTAAACCATGGTCCCTCCTTATAGTCACTTCTAGGAAAAGTTTATGATTACTTTGCCATGGAGTTAAACAGAAAATTTAGTCAAAAAACACTTTATTTAAAGGTTTTCTGAGTTTTTTTTCCAAGATAGAACCTATTGTGCCATATTAAAATTTCATAAATAGAGTAAATGATAGTAAAAAAAAAAACAGCCTTGGAAAGTATCCATGTACTTAATTGTATTTTTCCAAAAATGAGGTGCTTTTTTAACCTTGCATACCATTCTGAATCCAATTCACTTCATAAGTTATAGTACATGGGGGAATCATGCAATGGTGGCTTTGTTCACTTTACAGTTCCATTTCTTTGTTTATTGGGGGGAGTAATGTTTTATGTAGATAATAGAATTTTAGAAATTAATTTGTGATTTATTTTTAGTTTTTTTTCTCTGAAACCTGTAGAAAAAGTATGTTAAAGTGATTACAGTGTATATTTATATATATTTTTGACTGCTGACTTCTAAAATTGTGCTTAAATGTTTAGTTTGTATTTCTGAGGTTCTAATTTTAAATAAATTATTTGTATCTTTACTTTATACTTAATCTGGCTCTTTTTTAAACTACTACTAATGATTAAAGGATATATGTTGTTGTATTGTTTCAATCATGTCCAACCCTTCTTGACCCATTTGGGAGGTTTTCTTGGCAAAGATACTGAAGTGGTTTGCAATTTCCTTCTCTAGCTTATTTCACATATGAGGAAACTGAGACAAGCAGGGTCACACAGCTAATAAATGTCAGAGGCTGGATTTAAATTCATGAAGATGAATCTTCCTGATTCCATGCTCAGTGTTCTATCCACTTGCTGCTCCAAAGAATATACACCATACAAAAAAATTGTATGTATAATATTGTACTGAGTGGGTTTTATTTTTAACGTGATTCAGTATAGTGATAGAGGTCAATGTTTACTGGGAAGTGGTCTGGCATATTGATACTTGACATTTTCTCATAGTAACTGAAAAGTACGTAGGAAATGACATGAATAATTATGTGTACTTGTAGACGGAAAGGACAGGTATATAAATGTGTTGATAAATATATATTTGTGTCAATTGTATTAATAATACAATTAGTACAAATAATTGTATTAACAGTTTTAATCCACATTTTGTCCTTTTTATGAAGAATTCAAAGCACTTTCAAATACATCTTATTGTTTAAAAATTTTTTCCTGACAGTCCTTTAGGTAGGGAAGGGTGATTAATCATTTTATAGGTTAGAAAACTTAGATACTGAGGGATCTGATTAATGTCAGTGAAGAATGTGACATAACCAAACAATTTTTAAATAATTTAAATAATTATAACTTTGATAGACTGGGCTCCTTTCAGCAATTTATTCTTATAAACAAAAAAGTGCCAAACATTGAAAACAAACAAAAAAGGAAAAGCCCTCAGATTACAATATTTTTTTTAAAACCCCCCTTCTACTGCCAGTGCACTTTCCCTCCAAAGACAGGGTTTTCTCAAGGTATGGTCAAGCTCCACTTGGTCTTTATGCCAAATAGCTCCTAAATTCCATATGAAGCAGAGGTAATACTAGGTTGCACTAGATATTTTCAGCAATTTCTTGAGCCATTATATAATTATTTCTCTTATTTTGTACATGAGCACATAGTTCATTTAAATCGATAGACAAACAAAACCAATGCAACTCAAATTAGAAGAGAAACAAAAAATTGGGAAACAATCTTTGCAGTAAATTTCTCTGATAAGCATTTCATTTCTAAGATATATAGGAAACTAATTCAAATTTGTAAGGATAAGATCTATTCCTAAATTGATAAATAATCAAAGGATTAAAATAAGCAGTTTTCAGAGGATGAAATCTAGGCCATAAATGGCTATATGAAAAAATGTTCTAAATCATTAATAATTGCAAATGCAAATTAAAACAACTCTGAGATACCCATTAACAACTCACACCCATTAATCATATTTTCAAAGTTGGCAAAAAAAAAAATGACAAAGGCCAGAGGGACTAAGGGAAAATAGCTACATTAATGCATCATTGATGAAGTAGTGAACTCATCCAGTCATTCTGGAAAGCTACTAAATTTTGCATTTTCTTTGACCCAGGAATGCCACTTTGTTGTTGTCCCGTCATGTCCAATATTTCGTGACCCCATTTGGAGTTTTCTTGGCAAAGATACTGGAGTGGTTTCCATTTCCTTTTCCAGCTCATTTTACAGATGAAAAACTGAAGCAAATAGGGGTTAAGTTATTTGCCCAGGATCACCAGCTAAAAAGTGTCTGAGGCCAGATTTGAACTCAGGAAGATGATTCTTCCTGATTCCAAGCCCAGTGCTATATTCACTGCCTTTTAACCTACTCCCTGAGGATAGCAGGATCCCCATCATTGACCCAAGTCTCTGACTTTGAACTCGTTTGAACTTAGGTTTATACCCCAAAGAATCCATTAATAATCATTACAAAAAGAAATATGATTAGTCTCTCATGTCCTGGTTACAAGGCAGATTAAATTCCTGAAGGTTTAATTAGCTAACTATGTGGTGTGGGTTCCAAAAGAGTTTAGGTTCTAGAGACTAAGATTCTGGGAAATGACAGATCGTTAGAAAAGTGGTGAGCAGCTAAAACTCTGGGAAATGATTGATCTTTCTGTTATTATAGAGAGAAAAAGTGCTGAGGATCTTTTTTTACTCTTGTGACTAGGCCTGCCTTTACTACTAAAATAGCTCTCTCTGGTTTCTAGGCTAAAAAAGAGATTTTATTTTTAATCGAATGAATTGTGTTCTCTTGCTGACTAGTAAAAATAAACAGGTCATGCATGGCTGAACTATAGTTTTGAGTGGATGCAGCCCCACAGATTACGTTGCATCTAGGGTAGTTTTTCTGGGGGGCCTCCTCCTTGTGGGGGAGAGGTAAGCATCTAAACTGAGGCCCAGTTGAGCACAGCTGGTGAAGGAAGAGGGGACGGAAACAGCAGAGGTGAGAGACTCAGAAAAAAAAAAAGCAAGGAGCCACAGAGACATGCAGTGCCCAATCCAAATGTGACAGAACCAGTGGGGAACAGGTCCAGCAAAAATCACAAAATGACATCACTAAAGTCCTCATTGACCTTGTAGAAGCTGAAAAATGAGTTGCTTCTCAATGTGTGTACTTTGGCCACATGTTTTTTTCCATGTTCTTCCAGGTGTATGCTCTGGCCACACATGTTCCCTATATATGTACCTTCTATTCTTTTACCCTAATCATAGGTGTTCCTACATGTGTGCACTCTATATTCCTGTGTGGGACAAGATGACCCTTGTCCAAAATAAAATAAGCAGAGATATCTCCAAGTAGAGACAGAAAGGATTTATTTAATTATTTCTTCTTACAGGAAGGGTGGTCTCACTGCTAGAGGCAGACTAATAGGAGAGGCAAAATACAAAATGCAAAGCTTGGTTATATACCCAGAAGACTACCCCATTCTTCCCCCACTTTGTCCTGTCCTGTTCCTGTTAATCAGGAACTGAGGCACATAATCTAACCACAAAAGAATCTGCTGGTGTTTGCAGATGAAATGTCAGTAATGTCAAAATGCAGAAGGTACATATCTAGCAGACATGAGAACAGACAAATATGTCATCGGTATCAACTTAGATATGAAAGCAGGCAATATTTTATGAATCATGGAAATTTTAGGACTTGGTGACCTGCCTGGAGTTCTGCAATAGGAGTTCCAAGGACATGGTGACCTGCCTGTTGAGCTGCCTGGAGTTCTGCAATAGAAGTTCCAATTTTATAGTTGTACAGGTCAGATGGTGGTCAGTGGAAACAAGTCTGGAACATTTGGGTCTGTGGTTAGATTTGCAGGGTATGTGTTTTCCCCTCCTACGCTTAACTAAGGTTAGCAAAAACTTAAACTTATGACCAGGGAAGCAAGGCAAGGGTCCCAGCCCAGGTTACTAAGTCTTTGGTACTTTATTACAATTCTATTCAGATTTCTGGAATGTTACCTGAGAATCTTTCACTTTTATTCCATTCATTCCTTTTATCTGACCCTCTATTGATGCACCTTGGCCAATATGTGTGCTATTTCACATGTGTTCCCTCTGTGTGTGTGACTACTCTTTACACTTGTGGCATATGTATTTGGGGAGGTCATAAAGCCAAGCATGCACAGTTCTCTTGAGGACTGCAGCTGTGAATAGCTTTAAGGTTCTGATCACATAGTATAGTGAGCTCTCGATTTATTTAGCAATAAACTAAAGCAAACCATTCACAGAAACCAAAGTTCAACATTCACAAATGATACAACATAACAACTTATTACTAAAAGTGACCCCATAGTCTTAAACAAAAGATATCATTCAGTAAGTCACAATCTGAATTAATCAATATAAAGTACCTATACAAAGTTTTCTTTCAGCCTGATTGGAGACTGGCTTCTACTCATCTTTAACTCAATCATTCTTCCACCCCAGACCGCAATCCAGATCCAAGAAGGTAAAGCAAGAGTGCTAACCCCCCAGACTGATTGCCGGATCCCTCTACAGTTCACAGGCCAAGAGCTGAAGCTGCCATGCGGCAGTGTGGCACAAGCTGTGCTGGCTCCTCAGCAGCTTCTTGCTCCTAGGGGAAGAAGCTGATGCATTCTCCCAACCACTCCCAAAGTCCACAGGGCACTAACCTCTCACTTTGTCCCAGGCATCTATGTGTTGATAATTCTGGAAATGCCACAGCTCCTGGTGCTCTGGGGTCCCTCCAGCCACTGCTGGTCTGGCCACCCTTTGGCTAAAACCTCGACTCATGTGGGCCTGGGCTCGGCTCCCAGAGCTCTGCACTAGCAGCTCCCAGAGAGCTGTGCTGACTGCTCCCTGCGGGGCTGCCGGGCTGTCCTCAGCGGGAGGTTAGATTCTCTGTGTCATTTTGTGGGTTCTGGAGCTCCAGAGGTCATTCAGAGTTCCCCTTTTACATAATTTTGAACTGGTGTGGGTTGGAGCTCTGCGGAAGTGCTGTTTCTACTCTGCCATCTTGACTCCGCCCCCCTAACTCAATCATTCTTAAACAGCAATCATCTTTAAGAGGTACAAAGTACAAAGATCTCCCACCCCTAGGTCACAGTAAGTCATAATCTTGTCAGTCAGCACTAAGTACCCAAGGAAAGGTCTTTCACCTTCACTTGAGGCTGACTTCCAAACTCCATGGCTTCTCTTCCATGCTCCCAACTCTTGCTTTTACAGAGGTTGTGCCCCACCATGTGGGAAATATTGAGGCTGCTAGGTGGTTCAGTGGATAGAGGGCTGGCCCTGGACTCAGGAAGTTCTGAGTTCAAATATAACCTCAGATACTTATTACCTGCGTGACTCTGGGCAACTCAACCTCTGTATGCCTCAGTTTCCTCATCTCTAAAGTGGGGATAATAATAGCACCTAAACCCCAGAGATAACAATCATAAAGTTCCTCACACAATGCCTGGGCCATAGTAGATGCCATATAAATGCTAACTTTACATATAAATGCTTTATTGCCACTTTTCTTACTGTGCTCTTTAATTAAATATTTTTTCACTGAATGTGTCCTCTTGCTGACTAGTAAAGATAAATATGGTGGGGGCTGAACTGTGGTTTTGAGTGGATGAATACCTACAGATTACCTTAAATCTAGGTAAGTTTTTTGGGGGCCCTATAGGTGAGGAGTAGGGGTGCTGCATGTAAGACATGATACCCAATTCATCTCCATGAGTTACTATCTAGTAAGGATTTGAGGCAAATAGAGACACCAAATAAGGTATAATGTTACACAGCAAGTATATTAGATACTTACAAAATGGAAGGCTATGTAAGGCCAGAAGGGGTAGGTTTTGCTAGAAAGAGGTAGCATTTGAGTTGAGGCCTTAAAGGGAGATTAGGAATTAGGTGAAGTGGGAGGGATAGGAATGAGCAAAGGCCCAGGTAGGAACCTACAGGATGGCAGAAAGGGGCAGAAATTAGCTTAATAGGGCTAATTATAGAGTGCCTGGAGTAGAGCAATATGAGATACCACAAAGCACCACAGCCAACCTGGTGATGAGATGCTCTGAATTTAACCAGGTTGCTTCTCAGATTACAGACACACACAGTTGTTTGTCACGGGATCTATACTTGAAATGTTTCCAGGTGGTATGACCTGTTAGAATTTGTATTCTTCTCTCATAGGCTTAAGGATCTGGAATTATATCCATGCCATGATGTAGCCTCAGAAGAAGACTTTAATGGAAGCTAATTATTACTGGTTCTAACCAATTAGAAGCTACAGAGAAGGCAAGAAGATTACATGCTGTATGTCAACAATGGCACTGTTGAATGTTATAATAGAAAGAATGATTATTAGAGCAGAAGATAATTCTCCTTGGGTTATACACACTACACACTAATGCATATTGGAGTACTTTGTGACACTCAACATCAGGAGCTGAGGAGAAAGAAGTTAGGAGAGAGGAAAGGGAATAGAAAAGGCAAAGGGATATGTTATAGTGACCTTGCAGGGACTCCAGACCCTCCCTGGTCTGTCATTCTTGGATGACAGCTCTGCTGGGCAATTATTTGTGAGGTAGTGGGCTCCTGCATCCCATCCCCTCAAACCCTTTGGAGGGAGTGTCTTCAAACGGAGATTAGATGAGGGAAATAATTATTGTTATAAAGGCTATGACTTGACTAAATCCTTAGCCTTGTGAGAACTGCACCCCTAATAGCAAAGATAAACCCCTCTACGACCATCAATATGATCCTGCTTTCAGGTGGAAAGTCATTCCATCTTGTTGGGAAAACTGAAAAGCAGTCAGGCAGAAGTCACCTTAACCTATTGGTTTAGTTTTTACAACAGGAAGCAATTATAAAGGACCTTGATACTTCTGAAGATAAATGTGACATCTTAAGTACAAAAGACTAAGAAAGGGGATATAAAGCAAATAAGGGGCATTTAGGTGGCACAGTGGATAGAATGCCAGGCCTGGAGTCAGGAAGATTAATTTTCATTAGTTCAAATCTGGCCTCAGACAGTTTCTAGTTGTGTGACCCTAGGCAAGTCACTTAACCCTATTTGCTTCAGTTTTGTCATCTGTAAAATGAACTGGAGAAGGAAATGGCAAACTACTACCAGTATCTTTGCCAAGAAAACCCCAAATGGGATCAGGAGTCAGACATGGCTAAAAACAACTGAACAACAAAACAAATAGATTATGGCTCTTATTTTTGTGATGAAAGGTATGTCATGTAGCATACTTAAAGTTGACTCTCTTAGTTCTCTTTGGCCACACTAGGTACTTTGGGACCCACTTCTGATTTTGTGGTGACTCAGCACTGGTGTATGGTATGATGCATCATATGACACATCATACATGGTGTGATGTATTTCCTTGGTCCCTATCCCACCCTGGCCATTGGTAATAGCAGGGATAGGGTGCTGTGATAGTTAAAAAGAGAGACAGACTGCCTGTAAGTTGTATGCTCTGTCTCTAGACTCTTCATGAAGGGGGTGGGAGGAGTGGGTTGAGTTCTTTCCCTTTATTCCCATTTGGAGCAACTCAGCTATGTGATTTCCAGTCTGGGACTGACTGCCTTTTTCTATTTGTGTTTCCTTTCTTGAGTAGGTGATCAAATATTCTTCTTGAGGTAGATGTGTCCAGGTTGGGAAGTGACCCTGAGTATTCAAGAGATCTAGTGGTCCATTTTTGAAGCTGACTAATGGCAAGGAAAGTTTCTGCTTTGGAAGGGATGACCATAGACAATAAGAGGAATGATGCGAGGCTGGCTGCTTTTACCAAGTGGATGGTTACTGCAAATTGTTTGAACATTGCAGAGCCAAAGTATAATATAAAATGCTAAATCAACTGTGCTTTATGTTCTGATGAGGTTTACATATCAGTTTCTCAGTTGATTATAACAGTAGACGAGTTAGTGAATCTTGCTTTAAGTGATTTTGTTGAATGCATGCTCTGAATCTTTTGTGTTAAGCATTTCTTTTGTGTATGGAAGTAAAATACCTATCCCATACCTGATTCATACTGTAGACTGAGTACCTTTCTACACTCTCATTTGGGGAAATCTTGAATATGAGCCTAAACTTAAACTTTAAATAATTTGACCCGTCAGGGCACCAATGGAAGGGTGAACCTAGGAAAAAAAGAGGATTTAGCATTCTTCTCATTAGAGAACTTTCCCTGGGACTGAACCAAGTGGGGACAATGTCCCTGGATCTACTGTAAAGAGGACCTTTAGAGAAAGGGAGTAGGTGCTTTTTCCAGGATCCTGTGAGCCCAAGAGAGGTTTCTCGTTGTTAGAGTTCATTAAGATTGATATTACATAATAAAGACAAAATGTTTTAATTTTGCAGTGCTACTTATACTATTAATACTTAGTGTTTGTTAGTATTTATCTAGGATTTTTTTTGTAATTACTTGAGGATTAAAAAAGGTGCCTCAGCCTGCACTGCAAGAGTTCTTGAAGTAGGACCTAGAAGGGGGTAAGTGCATATAATAAAAAAAGGAGATGAGCCCAGCAGCTTAAGGTTAGCATAGCCTGGGCAGGCACAAGAGAAAGCAACTGCCAGGAACCACTGCAGCAGGCTGATTTTATTAGCACTATTGATGTCATAGCAACATTCCAAGATTATACAAAACATAAGCAGATATAATCAAAGACATGTAAAGATTACAAGGGTACACAGTTTTTAACTTTATAGGCCTTTGTCCTATTTAAGTGGCTCATAGAATTTGTTCAGAGTTCCCTGTCCAGCTGCATTCCTATACAAACATACTTGACTCCACTCACAGTCACACCTCTGCTTTTGCAGGGAACATGTTCCTCATCTACAGCTTTTGCTGTTTATGAGTTTAGTGGGATCGAGCTAGGGTCCTCTGGTTTGCTGAAAAAAGGGCTTTAGATACAGTTTTCCAAGTGCTCCAGGTACAGTTCCTGGCCAAAATCTAGCAAGAGTAAACGACAAAGAAGAGGAAAAGAAGGCAGCTGCTGAAGAGGACTGGCTTCAAATCAAAAGATGCTGTTTCTTCACGTGTAAAACAGAGACTTCAAAAGTGCTCTTCGAGCTCTAAGCATGACTTGGCCAGTCACTTGTGCTTGTTTTGGGAGACAGTAGGAAGGGGGTTAAAATAAAAAGCTGCTAGTTCTTATGGAGACACATACAACCGGGAGATGCATTTCTTTCGGAAATTAACAACTCTCCCAGCGGGGCAAGCACAAGCAAGTTGTCCACCCTGAAGTCTTCCGCGGGCGAGGATGAGATGAAACCCACACCCGGAGCTCAGAGAAGGGAAAGAGAGCGACTACCATCCAGAAGCAAGTCAATGTGGCAGCAGCGGCTGCAGGAGGTATGAGGCTAGTAGCTAGGTGGGGAGCTGCGGATAAAGGTAGTTCCAAGGAGAGGAGGGAAGGCCTGCGGGTTGTTGGGGTGGCAGAGAGAGGGGCAGCAGCAGCAGCAGTGAAGCCTCAGTTCCACAGACTTGTACTCATAGATCTTCACCCATTACTGTCAGTCACCGTCCCAGGCTCCGCCTCTCCCGAACCCGACCAATGCTAGACTGCGGACGGGTGAGGGGAGACGTATTGGGGTCACAGCAGCTGAGGTACCTGGAAGTAGAAGGAGGTTGGAGGCTCGGGGAGCTCTGGGTTGACCCTGGACGCGACTCTGGTTGGTTTTGCGGTACCCGAGCTTCCCAGCAGTTATGTGAGGGGCTGCAGGATGGAGGGGAGCTGGGGACCCCCCAGTGGCGGCGGCGTCTGCAGCGGCTGCTCTAGGTGGTGAGTAGCGGGTCCCCAAGACAGCAGATGAAGAGCTTTGCTTGAATGGCCTCCTCCCCACCCCACGTTCTCCCTTCTACGACACCCCCCTCCCCTTATCCCCATATGCAAACTCCCTGAGTTTCCCGGCCCCTTCTGCTGTTTCCAGCCCCATATCCCTCCCCCTTGTCGCGGCCGCTAGAGACTCCGGTTAGCTTTCTCCTTTCTCTTTATTCCTATTTTTTGTCCAGTCTCCCTGGGCTAGGGGCACAAGTAGCCCCCGGGGCCCGCTTGCTGCTGCTACTGCTGTTGCTGTTGGGGTTGCTGCTGCTGCAGGGCCGGCTGCGGAGGACTGCTGGTAGTTAGAGTCTCGCCTCGCGGTTGACACACCAGCTAGGCGTGATGTGGGTGGTTTCCTTCGGTGTTATAGTACAATCTTGAGAAAAGGATAATTGCAGTGCCGGTTTTACCTCCTCAGCTGGAGGAGAGACAGGGGATGGGAGTAAGGAGTTGTGGAATGAAGGCAGGCCTTAGGACACCCTTTGGGAGGCCAGGACTTTGTGACCATCCCTCAGTTGGCTAGGACCTTCTGAGATGGTCTCCTCCAGCTGCCTTCTTTTTTTTCTTCGGCAGCGGGAATCCCCTCTCTCTGTTTTCTCTAGGGCAAACACATGCCCCTGCCCACACTGTTTTTCTAAAAGCAGAGTTGTCCCTTGGGGGAAGCAGGGTTAGGGGATGCTGTTGATGACAGAGAAATTTGAAGGCGAGTGTGTCTAAGAGTCAGTGCAAGAGTGTGTCAAGGGAACTGAGCAGGGAAGAGCTGTGCCGTACTAAAAGATATGGATTTGAAGTATCCTTGACTTACCTTTGTCAGGTCCCACACGTACCAGCAGTCGACCTGCCTTTCCTACATTTTTTGAGACCTTAGGATAAGCTTGCTGCCAATACCAGCAAGGACTCCTAAAACCCTGCTCAAGTTTAATTGACCTTACTCCAGAAAGTGGGAGGCAAATTATATTGTTATATCTCCCTCCTCGCTCAAAAAGTGTTGTGCTATAGGATTTAGAATTGGAAGGAACCATAGGAATCATTTCTTCAACTCCTCCCTCCCCCCCCCCCGCCCCCACTCCATTTACAGAAGAAGAAATTGAGGCCAAGAGGGCAATTTAAATAATTTGTTCAGGATTACATTTATTGTCTGTAGTAGAGGCAGCATTGGAACCCAAGTGTTGCTGCTGCTGAGACCTCGTGCTATTCCCTGATATCATTATGAAGCTGGATTGTCTAATTTACTTAGTATATTTCCTTAGTCTGCCTATTATCTCTTGTGTGACATTTTTAGGTTGGCAGTTTAGTATATTTGTAAGTTCTTTTAGAGGTACTTCATATATCCTCTGGTCCAGGAGTTCTTATTTATTTGTATATGTCATGGACCTCTCTCTCAGTCTGGTAAAACCTATGGACCTCTTCACAGAATAATGGGTTTAAATGCACAAAGTTTAAAAAAAAAGGATTTGAGGAAAAAACCCATTATGATGAAATTCAGTTATCAAAGTACGTATTAAAAAAAAAAAGTTCACAGAGCCCAGGTTAAGATCTCTTGCTGTAGTACAACTCTTCCTGAAACACAAATCTCTTCAATAATATGTCATTCAGTCTGCTTGAAAATTTCTTTTTTTTATATTAATCCAAGTAAACTTTATTGCAATAACATTGGCAAACACTAAATGTCATACTAGATTCTCAAAGCATATCACCTTTTAAATAAAAAATGGGCATAGAATTTAACCATAAATTAAATAAATAAGTCCCAGTTCTAAAGCACTTAGTAGGTAGTGTGAAAAACACAAAGTCCAAATACAAAAACCTCTCCTTGCAAAACAATCCCTTTGCTTGAATATTTCAGTGATAGGGAGCTCACTATCCATTTGTCAGCCCATTCTATTATTAGGCCTTGTTGTTGTTCAGTCCTGTCTGACTCTTCATGAGCTCATGGATTAAGTGATTTGCCCTGGGTCACACAACTAGTTAGTGTTTGAAGCATGATTTGAACTCAAGAAGATATCTTCCTGATAACAGGTTGGATACTCTATCAATTTCACCACCTACCTACTATTATCAGGCTTTCTTTATATTAAAATGAAATTTATCTCCCTATAACTTTTATTTGTTGGTTATTGTTCTTTCTGAACTGGATTGTCTAATCTCTTTTCCATGAAGCAATTTATACAGTTTGAAATCCTGTCATCCTAAGGGACTGCCTGAGAGGGAAGGTACCAAAAAAGAAGAGTATATAATTTCCCTACAGTTTTGTTCAAGGTTGACTTTGTTTCACTCTCCAGTAGTATAATCTCTCACCCTAACTAATCATTTAGGTAAAGTCCTAACAAAATTTGCTTTCAAGTAAAATCCAAAACATAATAACCAGATACAGAGAAGAAAAGTCAAGATAAATGCTGTCATAGATCAATGTTTCCCAACTTTAAGATATACCTAAATTAAGGTCACCAACATCTTTAAGAGTTATCTGTAAAGCCTCAAAAATCTGTAAAAGGTGAGAATATCTGGTTAGGGTACTTCCTGGGCCATACATAGGCCGGGGGGTCTGTAACTTCTCCTGTACCATTAAGGCCCTTAATCCTCCCTTAAGTTTTACAGGAACAAGAACTATTTGAGGATCCCCCAAGTATGTCCTCAATGATGCTCACTCATCTTGAAGAGGCAACTTTTGGAAGGACCTCTAGAGGAGGGGCTCCTGGGATCTGATGAGACCAAAGGCTTATCATGTTCAATAGTTTTATATTAACTTGGAAAATAGGTAGCTGGCACATGCCAATTGTTCAGATGGCAAGATGCCAGTAGGAACAATTATTATAGTTGATAATAAAATTATTATTTAAAAAGTTGTGGCAGCCTAGAATAATGGGATCAGCACCATAGCTAGTCATAGTGGTGATTTGGTAGTAGGGACCTGGGTCAGCTCCGTGGCAAGCTGGGGGCAGATTGTAGAGTGTCAATTAGAGAAGGAGAGGCTACTGCCCACAGTTAGAGAATAACTGCTGTTGTGGAGCATTATGACAATTATTTTTTTTTCTTTTGGGAGAACAACTCCAGATCCAGGATTTAGGAAGGTGGGGGGGGGTAGGGGAACCTTCTATAATATGAGTGTTTCTCTTTTTTCCAGAGTGCAGGACTTTGGGAATGTGCCCCCCAGAGTCACATGTGGTTCTCTGTTGTCCATCTCTCTGGATATCTAGTGTATTTTGGCTACTCTTGGAACTTCCTGTTGATTTTTGGGTTGGTATTGGTGGTTAGACTTCCTATATACAGAAGACCTTCTTGACAAAGCCTACTACTGAGTGTCTCAAAAACCCTGCCTTGGCAAAATTTGAGAACTTCATAAAAATGTTTGATGATGATGATGATAACAAATTCTTTGGACTTTGCCATTAGGATGCCTCAGTTGCTGTCTCACCTTGGAACTTCCCTCAGAACCTGGGGTCTCTTCACCCTGGAACATCCATTATTCTTCTAATGCTTTCTCATCCTTGAACATCTCTCTGCTGTGCTGGCCCCCTTCTCCTATTGGTAAGTTCCTCCCAGGGCCTACATTTTGGAGAAGGACCCAGGCCAGCCAGTTTTCATACCCTTGGTGGTTATGCTTTTGACTTTTTGGAATTCAGCATCAGGCTCATGAAGAGGTACTCCCCTCATCCCCTTTACAACACTTTTTTTGTGTGTTTTCTTCCCCCGTTAGAATGTAAGCTCCTTGAGGACAGAGACTGTCTTTCCATTTGCTTGTATTTCTATGGCCAATGTTTCTTAGCACAGTGTCTGGTTCATAGTAAATGCTTAATAAATACTTCTTGTCTTGCTTCCTTGAGAGTAAGCATTCATTCATCCTTTGCATTTGTATTTACAGCATCTAGCACATAATAAGTGCTTTAAAATGCTTGTGAATTGATTGAAATATGAAAGTTTGTACTTGGTTTAAAAAATCAGTTACTTAAAAAACAGTATAGGAGAAAATGGCTTTTTTTTGAGTAAAAATGTTCTGATGATTATTTTGGAGCAGTAGGAAGTCAACACTGATTTTATATTTTAAAAGTTAAATGGATTTGTAAGCTCATTATTTGTATATACCTTTCAGTAGTATAGCTCATAAACCATCCATGCCTTATTAACCTATGTGACTTTTTTCCAAGTCATACTATAAATCCTCTATGAGGGGCTCACCCCAAGATAGGGGCTTGTCTCTAGATTTCTTAACATTGTATAGATATCAGTGCAGCATTCAGATTCTCTCTTATTCCCTGTTATTGTTACATGACCAGTCAACCCCCTTTTCTGGTCATACATGTCTTTGATATCTTTTATGCCAGTACTTACAAGAAATTTATCATTGGTAATATTTTGTACCCACCATGTGTCTCTTTACTGACTTTTGGGTGACCTATAGTTTTGATTCTGCCAAGATTATAGTTACCCTTGATTTGCAACCATCTAAATATCACTGCAGGAATAATGATATAAAAAAAGAAAGGTTTTCATTTTGGGGAAAAGCTTGGGATCAGTTAAAGAACTTTTCAGTTTCCCAAATGTAATCCAGAGAGGCAGTATCATGTGGTACATAGAGAATGATCTCAGAGTCAGGAAGACATCTGTTCAAGTTACACTTATTGATATACATACTGGTTGTGTGATCCCGGGCATGGTTCCCCAAACAGTACTCCAGGACTATAAATTATAGAGCAGGTGCCAGTTTGCCTTGGAAGAAGGAATTTCCTTATTAGCAGCTCTCTATACTAGTAAAATGGATCTTCACCACCTCTCCTGCTCCTAGCATTTAGCCTCTTTTCCTCCTATGCAATTCTAGGTCCAGCTAATTGTCCATTTGCAGTGCCTGTGTGAAGTATATTTATGGATGTATCTACTGAATGAGTTGTTCAAACAAATCAAATAAGATCACGTCAGCAAACATTTATTAACTACCTCCTATGTGCCAGGTACTATGGTAAGGGCTGGAGATGTTTCTCTCTGTGTCTTGGTCTCTCTTTGTCTCTATCTCCCTGTCTTTCTATCTCCCTCCCTCTCTCTCTCTCTCTCTCTCTCTCTCTCTCTCTCTCTCTCTCTCTCTGTTTCTCTCTGTCTCTCTCTGTCTTTCTGTCTCTGTCTCTCTCTCCCACCATTCTTTCTTCTCTTTCCTTCTCTCCATATATATCTGTATAATTTTTAGAAATACGTTGGGCAGGGGTGGCTAGGTGGCTCAGTGAATAGAGCACTGGCCCTGGAGACAGGAGGACCTGAGTTTAAATCCAGCCTCAGACACACAAAAAAACTAGCTATGTGACTTTGGGCAAGTCACTTAACCCCAATTGCCCTGCCTTCCTCTCTCCAAAAAGAAAAAAAAAAGAAATACATTGGACATAATCTCATAAGGGGAGGTATTAGCATTAAAACGTATTGGAAAAGATTTCTTGCAGAAGGTGAGATTTTAGCTGAGACTTAAAGGAAACCAGGGAAGCCAGGAGAGAAAGATGAAGAGGAAGAGGATACTAGGCATAGGGGAAAGCTACTGAAAGTGTCCCAGGTCTGGAGATGGACTGTATTCTGTGATGAACATCAAGATGGCCGGTTGTCACTGTATTAAAGAGTATGTGGAGGGGAGTGTGATGCAAGAAGATGGGAAAGATAGTAAGGACTTAGTTTATGAAAGATTTAAAAATCCAAACAGAGGATTTTATATTTTATCTTGGAGGTAACAGGCAGCCATTTTTGGATTGTGGGGGACAGGGTCAGATCTGCTCTTTAGAAAAATCAGTTTGATAGTAGAATAGAGAAAGATGGACTGGGGTGGGTCAAGACCCGAGGAAGGGAGACCAGCCAGAAGGCTGTTGTGATAGTCCAGGGATAAGGTGATAAGGACTTGTACTAGAGTGATGGCAGTGTCAGAGGAAAAAAGGGGGTGTAGGTAACTCAGGATCTACTAGTAAAACCAGTTTACAATTAGGTATTATTAAGGATGGAAATATACTAATAAGATGAATATATTAGTACATACAAACAAATTTTATTGACCATTCAGCAATACACGGTGGTATCAACCCCTCTAGGAACAAACTACCAACCTGATTTCCCAAAGTGTAACATACTGGGGCTCATAAAAATATTCTTTCTCTGCTTAGCCAGAGGCTGTGTCTCCCTCCAAGGCGGTAAGTTTTAATCACTTAGTACTGTTCTCAAGTGAACAGGGAATGCCCAAACTTCTGAGTTTGGGGAATACAGGAGCTCTTCTAGTCAGACTCAGGAGCAGGCTGATCCCTGGAGTGTCTGGTGAGTTATTATGGTTCTAGCTAAGGGTGTTTATAGATTATATCTAGGTTCTGATAGGTGATCAGTTACTTCAACTTCAAATGACAGGAAACTATCCATCAGAGCTTTAGTTTCCTAAAATCATTAGCAAACATTTATCAGTCACTTATCACATTTGGTGGATACACATTCATATTTGCTTACAAAATGTGGGGGACAAACACTTCATTAGTTGTTTATCATCCTTAGGGAACCCATGCATTGTTAGTAGTTATTTAGTAAAAGAGACACATACAGCATCAATAGTTGCTTACCAGATTTGGAGTACAATTGTCAAACTATATCACTCCAATGTCATTTGTCCTCACCAAACTATATTATTCAAGTCCTTATCTTATTACAGAAGAACAACTTGCATAACAACTACTTAGAAAATGGAAGCCTAAAACAAAAGAGAGCCGTTTATTCTAAATTAACGTATTTATTACCATTACAGCATATACAAGAGATATTTGGAAGATAGAATTGACAGGTTTTGGCAGCAGATTGGAAATACAGAGAGTGAGGAGTTGAGTATGGTGCCCTGCTACAAACCTAGGTGACTAGGAGGATTGTTATACCCTCAACATTAATACAGAAGTTATGAAGGGAGAAGGGTTTGGGAGAAAAGAAAATGAGTTCAATTTTGGATATATTGAGTTTAGAATGTCAATAGGATATCCAGTTCACAGATGTCCAAGAAGTTGGACACATGAGACTGGATGCTGGGAAAGAGGTTAAGGCTGTATAAATAGATCTGAAAATGTGTACATAATATATAGATAGAAGAGAGCCTAGGCCAGAATCTTGGAGGATGCTCACCTTTAATAGGCATGACCTGGATGAAGATTCAGCAGAGGAGACTGAGGAGGAATGTTCAGATAGGTAAGAGTAGAACTAGGAGAAATCTGTCACAAAAACGGAGAGAAAAGAGATTATCTAGGAGAAGAGGGGGGTTCAACAGTGTCAGCATTCAGAAAGGTGAAGAAGGAAGAGGATTTGGAAAAGTTCATTAGTATGGCAACTAAGAGATCACTGGTAACTTTGAAGAGAGTTGTGTCAATTGAATGATGAGGTTGCAAGCCAGATTATAGAGAACTAAAAAGTGAGTGACTGGTTAGGAAGTGGAGGCACCGATTGTAGAAATCTTGCTTATGGAGTTTAACCATGAGAAGGAAAGATATAGGATAAAAGCTAGCAGGCATGGAGAGAGCAAATGAGGTTTTTTTGAGGATATGGGAAATACGAGCATGTTTTTAGACAGCAGTGAAGCAAACACAAGACTAGTGAGAGGGTGGTTGTGGTGAAAGAGGCAGTTCTGCTGGAGAAGAGTAGATGGAATGAAATCACTTTTTGTAGTTAGAACAGTCAATGTTGTCAAGGAAGAAGGGCCACCTCTTTATGTGAAACACATGTGAAGGCAAAGAAAGTGGAGGGAGGTATCTGAGTGATGTGAGATGAGGACCATGGGAGAAGAGGGAGCTCTCAGTGAAAGATTTTTTTTTAAAGTGAAATATGAGGCAAGGTTCTTAGCTGAGATGGTAGGAGGGGGAGCCATGAGAGTCTTGAGGAGGGATGAAAAGGCTTGGAAAAACCATTGTGGTAAGTGGGATACTAAATCCATTAGGGATGTATGAAAGGATTGCCTTTGCTACTGTGAGGGCCCAAGTGAGATTTCTAAAATCAATCTACATATCATAGGCTGCATAATAGGCATCATACATTTCTCTTGGTTTTTACTATGTGGATAGTTAGGTAAGATTTTTTTGCGTGACTGTTGATTTCATTAAGAAGAGTAGAATTTCTTAGGGCTTGAGGCATTCACCACAATATCATCTACAAAGATGGTCTCATGTCAGTACTTCCATCATCTGTAAGGAATCTTTGCATTTGGACTCTGTGCTGGATATCCTCCATGAGAGTGGCACGCATATATAGAAGTGGGATTTAAACTTAGGTCTTCAGAGTATAAATCCTTTGGATATAACAGTAATAAACTAAAAAAATAGTATTCATCTTGAAATAATAAGAATTATGACTTCTTTTTGTCTTTGACCTAATAGTTAATTTTTTCTTGTCTTACTGCTATAATCAGCATTATTAGAATATCTTTGCTTTACCCTTAACTTTATTAAGATTTGTTTTACATTATGAGTAATACTAGCTTTTTATTTTAGATAGTGCCTGTCTATATTCTTATTCCTCTCAGTGTTTTTAATGTAAAACCATGACCATGGCTTTTTCTGCATCTGTTGATGTAATTGTGTTTTTCATTATTTATTAGTGTGATTGATTGATCACATTTATAATAATTAGGTCACCAAGTTATTTCTGTTTCGTCTTTCAAGAAATCTTATATAATTATCATATGGGAGACAAATTTTTTGGAGAAGAGCCTTTAAGACTGAATTTTGCTGTCTAATCAAGGCCTTTTTATAGCCAACAATGAGTAAAAATCACAGAGAAATTTATATTCTCAACAAATTTTAGCCAGTAATGTGATTGGAATTTTTAAAAATGCAATAAAGATGTTGTTTATTGGAGAATTTTTTCCCCCTTAGCCGGTCTCTTCCCTTATTCTACTCTAATGAGAGATCACCTCAATAGATTATTCTAATGGTTTTGTAGAGGGAGGGAATAACCATTTATTAAGTGCTTACTGTGAGCCACAGTCTGTAGTAAATACTTTATAGATATTATCTCATTTGGATCCTTATGAGAACCCTTTGAAGTAAATGCTGTTATTATCCACATTTTATAGTTGAGGAAACTGAGGCAACCACACAGCTAGTAAGTGTTTGAAGCCACCTTTGCACTTACATCTTCCTGACTTCCAGGCCCAGCACTCTATTCACTATGCTATCTAGCTGCCTGCATGGAAGCTCTCAGATGACTATAAAATTACTAAGGTCTCGTGGCTACTTCCTACCTCAGATTTGTCGAGACCTGAGCTGTCTGGATCCATATCCAGAAAACCCTTTAATTCCAGCCTACTTCAGCTTTTATGACTCATGATTCTGAAGTGAAATGGATTGTTTTCTTGTTCAGAATTAAAACTTTAACATAGTTATTTATTTGATTTCTCATTTTGCCTAAGCACTGTGAAATATTCTTTTGTGAAAGTCCCTCCATGATTTGTTGTAATTGTAGGAAAGTCATAACTTCTCTGCACCTCAGTTTCTGCATCTATTGAATAGATACAATTGGTGCCTCTGCTCCTATATACCTATACTGCCTTCCTCACAGGGGTGTAAAGATCAGATGAGATTAAGCACATATAGGACATTGTTATTATTACTACCTTAGCTTCAATCTTCTGCTACTGATATTTCATTCTTCTTTCTCCCTCAGGAGCTATTTGAATGCTATTTGCTATTTAAATCTACTATATTAATAGAAGAAACTCTAAGTGTCCTAACAGAGAGAAACAAATGATACCTGCAAATTTGTTTGTAATCCTGAGAAACAATGACATTGACCCCTGTGGAGCAAAGGCGGCATGGTGTCCACCATGACTGATGGAGACACAAATAGACAATGTGGACGAATTTCTGCAAACCATGGTTTTTCTGCTGTCTCCTGGCAGCATTGACCATTGTGCTACTAGTCCTCAACGTTAATCAGTTAGAGGTGAGTTTCATTTCATTCCAACAGAATAGAGACCCAAAGATTCTTGGGATATAGATCGGGTGGGTTAGAGGGTAAGGACATGGGAGAATGAGAGAGTCATCAGAGAACTTACTATGGTTACATTTTTCTGCTTTAAGATTTTTTAAAAATTGTATCATCAGAGGTATTCTTATGCACCTTTCCTCATTAGTTATGTGTTCCATGTTCTATGTCATATGATTCCCTGGTTTTGTAGGTAATCAGGACCCAAGATTGACAAAATTGATTTGTACAGCAGTGTGTACAGAGGTTGGAGGGACATATAGAAAACTGAGCAACACAGAAAATAGTACAAATAATTACCATATTGTCATTCTGTAAAAGTGAAAGGGTATGGAAGAAATTCTAAGACTGATGGACTGGTTTTCACCACTGGGTAGAGTTAGAGCATTTCGCCTTGTTAGTTGAAATTCTCTTCCCCTTCAGCAATTTCAACTCATTTTATAGAGATCCTAAAAAAACAAAAACAAAAACAACAAAGCAAAGAAAACCAACCCAAAACCAAAACCAAAATTCCACAGCAAAGGGAACCACAGGTGCATAGTTTTAATTTAGGGTTTTTTTTTTTTTGAATTACTGAACAGAACAGTAGTACTATGTTAATGCATAGTGCATCTGTTGAAAAACTGTCTCCCTGTAACTAACCATCCCTTATTTAATTTCTCTCCTTTCAATCTGGTCAAAGGTGGACAAAGGATATTCCTCTTTGTTGAATTTAGCAAAGATTCTTCTAGTCTTTATTTGGTCACCTCAGATTCTTTTCTTTTTTTTGGCTTTTTGGAGGGGAGTTGGGGTTAAGTGACTTGCCCAAGGTCACATGGCTAGGTTTTCTGTGTTAAGTGTCTGAGGCTGGATTTGAACTCAGGTCCTTCTGACTCCAGGGTGGGGGCTCTATTCACTGTATCACCTAGCTCCCCAATCAGATTTTTTTTTTTGCCTTTTGGAGGGCAATTGGGGTTAAGTAACTTGCCCAAGGTCACATGGCTAGGTTTTCGTTTGTGTGTGCTTTAAGTGTCTGAGGCCAGATCCGAACTCAGGTCCTTCTGATTCCAGGGCCAGCGCTCTACTCACTGCGCCACCTAGCCGCCCCCCAATCAGATTCTTAATTTCAAGAAATTATGATCTTTCCCTGAAATTGATTGTTTTCATTCAAGAGCACCTGATTATGTCTCAGATTCAAGTGAGATGGAAGACTTTAGACTGACTGCTGTTGGCCTTAGACATGAACTGTGTGACCTCACTTAATGTCTTTGTGCTTCAGTTTCCTCAACTATAATAATAATATAATTTCTTAATATTTCAAGGGAGGATTGTTATGAGGATGAAATAAGATAATATTTCTAAGGTATTCTGCACAGTGCCTGACATGTAGTAGGTGCTATGTAGTTATTATGAATAATAATTTCTTAGAGTGAGGAAGATCCAAGTTCCAATCCTGTCTCATATACTTTCTAGCTTTTGTTACCTTGGATAAGTCTCTGTAAGCTTCAATTTCCTCATCTATAGAATGGGGATAATAATAGTACCTACCTCACAGAGTTGAATTTTTTTTTTTTTGCTGTTTGGAGGGGGAAAGGGAGGGCAACTGGGGTTAAGTCACTTGCCCAAGGTCATACGGCTAGTTTTTTTGTATTGTGTCTGATACCAGATTTGAACTCAGGTCCTCCTGACTCCAGGGCTGGTGCTATATTCACTATACCATCTAGCTGCCCCCAACAGCTTTTTAACTCAAATGGGTAAAGTGCTTTGCAAACTTTAAAATGCTACTTAATTGCTTGTTATTAATTATTACTGTTATCATCTATAAGCCTCCCCTATCATATTATTAAGGTCGTGTCCTATATCTCTGTTCAATGTCAGCCTTAATTAGCTCCTGGCACTTATAACAGCAATGTCAAACATGCAGCCTGCTGGCCTTATGCAATCTACAACACTCCTGAGTGAGGCCTGAACCAGATTAAAATGTAATTAGTATCTCATTTTAGTGTGTTGATATATTAGTAGAAAATTATGTAAATATAAACATATGTAAATAAAGAATATATAAATATAAATACATTTTATAAATAATTTACATATAATTCCTTATTTAATCCCTCTTTTTCAATTTGGTCAAAGGTGAACAAAGGAGTTCTCTTTATTGAATTAAACAAAAACATTTCTTGTTTTCATTTGGTCACCTCAAATTCTTAGTTTATATACTATATATAGAGTATAAATATATTTATAAAAAATACACACATACACATCAGCTAGGTAGAGTGCCAGGTATAGAGTCAGGAAGACTCATTTTTTTGAGTTCACATCTGCCTTTAAATACTTACTAGTTGTGTGACCCTGGGCAAGTTACTTAACCTTATTTGCCTTAGTTCCTCATCTGTAAAATGAGCTGGAGAAGAAAATGGCAAATTACTCCAGTATTGTTGCCAAGAAAACCCCAAATAGGGTCACAAAGAGTCAAACAGGAGGGAAATAACCAAGCAACAAAATTTCCGTTCTCATATTGTTCCAAGATTCCTGAACTGTATCCAGTTCCTTCCTTCCTTTTTCTTAGTTAGTTTCTTTAATTCTGTAGGTGTAGCTTCTACTTCTATGTTTGCTCTTAACATTTTTTCAAATGCAACTGCTTTTGTTTTCACTATATCTTTCTGCTCACACTTTTTTCTCTGCTTATTTTATTCTATAATATTCTTTTTTTTAAACAAATGCTTTATTAACTTCTGTTTTACATCATTCATTTCCGCCAGATTTTGAGTTACAATCATTTTCCCCCCGTTATTCCCCTACCCAACCTCCCAGAATAGCAGTCCCACAAGATACCGCTTCCTCCAATCTGCTCTCTCCCATATCTTCTCCCATACCCCCTTCGACTTTTCCATTAGAGGAAGGTGAATCTTTGTGTCCCAATGCCTGCACATCTTATCTCCCAATTACAAGCAAAAGAGTATTAATAATAGTTTTTATATATATTTGAAACATTTAATGTTAAGACCTCGAATTTCAGATCCATTTCCTTCCTCCCTTGTCACCCATTCCCTCTTGGGAGATAAGTAATTCAGTATATGTTGCACATGTCTAGCTATGCAAAACATTATCATAGTAAGTATATTGTACAAGGCTGCTTATAATTCCCTCCCACTCATCCCACCCCCCACCTGGTCCATTCCCTACATGATCCTGTCCCTCTTCTATAGTGGGTACTTCCAACCTCCCCTCACCCCAAGGATGCCCTCCCATCCATCATCCCTCCTCTCATCCCCCTTCCCCTATCCTGCTGCAGGTTGAGATATCCCATTTAGTATGTATGTCATTTTCTCCCTGAACCAAATTCAATGTGAATGTGGTTTTGCCTTTTTAGCCTTCCTTATTCTCCCCCTCCTTTGCAACCACTTCCCCTTGCTTCTTCTACATGGGATAGTTTACCCTACCCTGTCTCTCCCCATCTCCTCTTGCCACTTTCCTCTCTCACCTCATAATTTCATCCCTTGAGTATTCTCCCTTCCCAACAAATTCAACCTATGCCTTCTATCCATATATAACTGTAACCATATACACACACATTCACATATGTATTCATATGACCACACACCATTCTTCCATTATTTTCCTAGTGAGAAAGATATCATCAGTCACAGTTATTGCTTTTCCATATAGGAATGTAAATAGTTCAACTTTGATAAGTTCCTTTTGATTTCTTTTCCCTGATTACCTTCTCAGGCATCTCTTGTTTCTTGTGTCTGGATGTCAAATTTTCTATTCAATTCTGGTTTTTTCCTCAAGAATGCTTGAAAGTCCTCTATTCCACTGAATGACCATATTTTCCCCTGAAACAAAATACTCAGTTTTGCTGGGTAGGTGACCCTTGGGTTCATTCCCAGTTGTTTTGCCCTCTGGAATATCATATTCCATGCCCTTCGATCCCTCAGTGTAGAAGCTGCAGGTCCTGGGCTATTCTGATTGTGTTTCCACAATATTGAAATTGTTTCTTCCTGGCTGCTTGTAGTATTTTCTCCTTGATCTGGGGATTCTGGAACCTGGCTATAATATTCCTGGGAGTTTTCCTTTTGGGATCTTTTTCAGGAGGTGATTGGTGGATTCTTTCAACCTCTATTTTGCCCTCTGGATCTAAAACATCAGTGCAGTTTTCCTTGAGAATTTCTTGAAGGGTGATTTCTAGGTTCTTTCCTTGATCATGGCTTTCAGGTAGTCCAATAATTTTTAAATTGTCTCTCCTGGATCTATTCTCCAGGTCAGTGGTTTTTCCCATGAGATATTTCGCATTGCCTTCTAATCTTTCATTTGTTTGGATCTGCTTAACAGCATCTTGATTTCTCATAAAGTCATTAGCTTCCATTTGCTCCAGTCTAACTCTGAAGGAATAAATCTCCTCAGTGAACTTTTGAGATTCTTTTTCCATCTGGCAAATTCGACCTTTTAAGGCATTCTTCTCCTCATTGCCCTTTTGGGCCTCCTTTGCCATTTGAGTTAGTCTATTTTTTAAGGTGTTGTTTTCCTCAGTCAGGCTGTTGACCCTCATTTCATACTTTTCCTGCATCCTTCTCATTTCTCTTTCCAATTTTTCCTCCACTTCTCTTATTTGATTTTTAAAGTCCTTGTTAAGGTCCTCTATGGCTTGCAACCTGCTCATGTTTTCCCCTGGGGCTTTTGGAGCAGGACTTCTGACCTCACAGTCCTTTTCCTGCTCTATGCCCCCAAAATAGGAGTCTAGGGTTGCATTTTTCTGTTTCCTTTGCCTTGGCATGTTGCCACTTAATTACTTGACTTTTGGGCTTGTTGTCACACTATGGCTTTAAGGCCAGATAGAGGAATTTTCGTCCCGAACGTGTGGGGGGCAACTTCTGTTTCTGGCAAGCTGTAAACCCACCCACGACTTCCACCCTAGATCACAATCCAGATCCAGGGAGGTTAAAGCAAGAGCAATTACCCCCCAAGACTGATAGCTGGATCTCCCTACAAATTTGCAGGCTGGGAGCTGGAGCTGCCTCTGGAAACTACAGAATGGCGTTTGTCCTCAGCGGCTTCTAGCCCCCCAGGGGAGGGAGCCGACGTATTCCCTAAATACAGGTCCCAAAGTCCATAGGACACTAACCTCTTACTTTGTCCTAGGCAAGTCTTTGTTGATAATTATGGAGTCGCCACAGCTGCTGGTGTTCTGGGGTTCCTCCAGCTGGCTGCTGGCCCTTCCGCCCTGGGGCTAAAACCTCGGCTCACCGGACCTGGGCTCAGCTCGGCTTCTGCGCTCTGCGTGCTGCGCGCTGCCAGGTCCCAGACCACTGCGCTGGTCCTTCCTGCAGGGCTGCTGGGCTGTCCTCAGTGGGAGGTTAGCTTCTCTGTGTCGTTCTGTGGGTGCTGGGGCTCCAGAAGTTGTTCAGAGTCCCTTTTTACATAGTTTGGGAGGAATCTGGGGGCAGAGTGGCTTGGACGAGCTGTTTCTACTCCGCCATCTTGGCTCCATCCCCCAACATCTGGGTTTTCAAAGCCGGGGGGCTCTCAACGGCTTCCCAGAGTCTCATCTGGCCAAATCACACAACACTTCTCAAAGTGAGCCCCCTATTCTATAATATTCTTTCACTGCCTTAAAGTTCTTTGGTTTGTTCATTGTTTTAGATAATTCTTAAAGTTTGTTTTGAGGATTTGGGATCATCTTGCTTCTTTGGAGGCATTTCTCTATCTCTTAAGGAGGGGGGTTTCCTCTGATTTCTTGCTTTTCCATCTTTCTGGAAATTTCCACATTTTCATTTTATCATGCACATCTAGTGAGGCATGGAAGTTCCTTATCTTTTTGTGGAATGGATGCAGTGAAGCCATTGAGAACAATATCTGTGAAAGTGCTTTCATCTTTAGTTAGAGTGCTCTGTTAATCAAAGATACAGTATCAGTTGGCATTGGGTTGCATAGTACAGTGAAAGCTAGTCTTTGCAGTCAAGAGGCCTGGGAACAAATTCTATCTCTGATCCTTAGTAGCTTTGACTGTGGGCAAGTCACAACCTTCTGAATCTTAGTTTCCCCCCCTCGTCATTGTTCAGTTATTGCAGTCATGTCAGGTTCTTTACCACCCCATTTGGAGTTTTCTTGGTTAAGATACAGGAGTGGTTTGCCATTTCCTTCTCCAGTTCATTCTACAGATGAGGAAACTGAGGCAAGCAGGGTTAAGAGATTTGCCCAGGGTCACACAGCTAGTAAGTGTTTGAAACTGGATTTGACTTCAGGAAGATGAGTCTTCCTTATTCCAGGCCCAACACTATCCACTGGGCCACCTAGCTGCCCTTTCCTCACCTCTAAAAGGGAGATAATAATACACTTACTACTTTCTTCACAGAATTTTTGAAGAAAGCATTTTGTAAGCCAGGGAGAACTTTCCAAATGTGAATTATAGCTTTATTTTGTAAAATTCAGTGGAGTCCTCAACAGATTTTAAATCAGAATTTAAGGTTGGAATGGAATATAAGGGAACCAGAGAGACATTTTAGGAAAGGGGTTTTCAACTATTCACAATTATAGACTACTTCAACCCCTAATTTCAGTAAATTTTGGCTAATACTTGAGTAGGCTTTAAAAATGTCTGCCAGCCTACTATAATCTTAAATATGTTTTGTGGCTATAAGAATCAGACCCCTTTACTTGTCTGACATCTCTGACTGTCCTCATTTGTGGAGTTTAATGTGTTGTTTTTAAAATTAAAATGAGGCAGGAGTTCCCAAGCTTTGGCTGTATTCTCTCCCTTTTAGGGAATTTTTTGGGGCATTTTCTTATAAAAAAAATTACTCCTTCCTATGTTCTGTTCAATTTTGTTTGCAGGCATCCATTTTAATGTGTGACTGTAACTGTGTGTTTCAGCAGAAATGTTGACACCTCACATTTTGATTGGTTGGAATTTATGTTTGCTGAGGGTCAGACCACCATCCTTTTTTTTTTTTTTGCCTTTTTCTCCTTTTCTCTTACTTATCTCATGGTGCAGTAAAAAGGGCATTGGATTTGGAATCAGAGGATGAGAGTTCAAATCATGGCTTTGCTGGGTCTTCTCGACTATAAAATGAGGGATTGGGCTAGGTAGTCTCTGAGACTCATTCTAGCTCTAGCTCTGTGATTCTTTGGATCAGAAATGTCACACATGCAGCTTATGATTTTTGGCCCATGAAACTCCTAAATGCAACCTGAACCAAATTAAAGGGTAATGGAGAAATATTTAACAACATAACTAAAAATGCAACAAAGCATAGGTAAAGTTAATTTGTGGTTTTCTAGGTTAACATGAGGCTCACAGGGATCCTGGTTAGTGGCCTCTGTTTTTGAGCTTGATGGCACTGCTCTAGATCAAGGGTTCTTATCCTGTGGTTCATTAATTTTGTTTATTTTAAAAAAGTACAATGTGTTCTAAAAGTTTTAGTGAAGTTTATGATTTAATACCTTTAAAGCTAAACTTATTAGATCAAAATGGACAGACTGACATAACTATGTATTGTCTGGCACCTCAACCTTGAAATAAGGGACTGAGTACCAAGAATTTGGGCAAAATCTCTACATCTGTCATTATTGTTAGGTACCTCAAATGGACACATTTATATCTCATACTCTTCAAATATGCAGATATGATAAGATGGTGAGGTTTCAAGCTAATGGAGCTTAAAAATCAGACAAATACTTTTGGGTTATCATGTATTTTAGTAACTGTTTTCAATATAATTGTTTTTTTTAATAATATATATTTTATTTTATGTTCTTAAAACATTCTGAGAATGAGTTCAGAGGCTTCACCAGACTGTCAAAGGGATCCATGAACTCCCTAAAAAGTTTAAAACCCCCTGCTCTAGATCTATGATTCTATGATCTGGAAAATGATAATTTGTGGATACTCTGCAAGTAATAAAGTCTTCTTGATTTCACGGGGGATGTTTCTCTATCCCCAGTGGAGTTTTTTTTTTAATTTTTAAATAGTATTTTATTTTTTCCAATTACATGTAAAAATAATTTTCAACATTTTTTTAAAATAAAAATTTGAGCTCCAAGTTTTCTTCCTCCCTCTATTCCTCTCTCCTTAAGATGGCAAGCAATTTGATACAGGTTATATATAAATGCCCCAGTCATGTAAAAAGTATGTTCATATTAGTCATGTTGTGAAAGAAGAAACAGAACAAAAGGAAAAAAATGAAAAAATAAAGTAAAAATAGTATGCTTCAGTCTGCATTCAGACTCCATCAGTTCTTTCTCTGGATGTGGATAGCATTTTCCATGATGAGTCTTTTGGAATTGTCTTGGATCATTGTGTTGCTGAGAAAAGCTAAGTCATTCATAGTTGATCATTGCACAGTGTTGCTGTTACTGTATACAGTATTCTCCTAGTTCTACTCACTTCCTTTTGTATCAGTTCATGTAAGTTTTTCCAGGTTTTTATTAGTCAGCCTGCTTGTCATTTCTTACAGCATGACAGTATTTCATTATATTCATATATCACAACTTGTTTAGCTATTCCCCCAGTCAACAAACATCCCTTCAACTTCCAGTTCTCTGCCACCACAAAAAGAGCTGCTCTAAATATTGTACGTATAGGTCCTTCCCCCCACCGTTTTTTAGTGATCTTTTTGGGATATGGACATAGAAGTGGTATTGTTGGGTGTAAGGGTATAGTTTGATTGCCTTTTGGTCATAGTTCCAAATTGCTCTCCAGAATGGTTGGATCAGTTTACAACTCCACCAACAGTGCATTAATGTTGTACTTTTCCCACCTCTCCAACATTTATCATTTTCTTTTTCTGTCATAATTGTCAATCAGATAGATATGAGGTGGTATCTCAGAGTTGTTTTAATTTGCATTTCTCTAATCAATAGTGATTTAGAACACTTTTCATATATCTATAGATCGCTGTGATTTCTTCATTTGAAAACTGCCTGTTCATATCCTTTGACTATTTGTCAATTTGGGAATGGCTTGTATTCTTATAAATTTGACTCAGTTATGTATATTTTTGAGAGATGCCTTTATCAAAGACATTTGCTGTAAAAAATCTTTCCTAGCTTTCTGCTTTCCTTTTAATCTTGGTTGCACTGGTTTTGTTTGTACATTACCTTTTTAATTTAATATAGTCAAAATTATCCATATTATATCTCATCATGCTCTTTATCTTTTGTTTAATCAAAAATTCTTCCCTTCTCCATAGATCTGACAGGTAAACTATTCCTTGCACTCCTAAGTTGTTTATGGTATCACCCTTTACGTCTAAAACGTGCACCAATTTTGACTTTGATATATGGTGTAAGATGTTGGCCTATATCTAGTTTCTGCCATACTGTCTTCCAGTTTTCCTAGCAATATAATTGGTCAAATTTTTCTCAGATAGTTCAGTGGAACTTTAAAGGGGTCAAATGAAACTTGTTATGTGTTGATAAGTGGGAGAAAGGATAGTGCCATAGAGAACCTTTAGGATTGATGAGATTGGAGATGTCAGTTCCAGGAGGCTTTGACCTGTGTTGTGCTACTTTGAACAGGTTATTATTTAAAATAAGATGAATAACTAGTATGGGGAAATAAAGGGACAAACTTAGTGGGATGGAAAAAAATGAGAAGTTTGTACCTTTCCTTTCTCCATAGTATGCATTTTGTCCCATATCTACAAAGACTGCAGAATATTTTAATCCTTTGACCCAATTTAATGATAGAATTTCTTTGACTGTTTATTGATCCACCACACATATTTTTATTAGTTTAGGTTGGTTATGGTATAGGACACAGAGTGATTCAACTAATAAACCACAGACTTTGTAGTCTATCATCCTTCTTTCCATTGAGTGAGTAATCTTTGCTAAGAGATCTGACATCACTATTTTTACTCTTCTGTGAAATGGGAACTTCATTTTATTTTGTTAAGATTGTTTTATTTGTTAAGATTGTTAAGATAATTCTTGTGAAGATCTGGTGGTAAAAATGTTTGTGCCCTCAGTAAGAAATAAAATGATTCTACTAGCAATTTCTTATTAGACTAATTATCTTGAAATCTTTCATCTCTCTATAGTCTCATTTTCCCTTGATTAAAATGTTTGTACCTGTGTTACAAGGAAATAGGCTTTGCAAATTCCACACTCACAATTGCTGCTAAGTTTGTGAGGTATCATCAGATCATCTAAACATTATTAGGACAGGGATAGGGACTGGACTTGTGATTTCAGTATTATAAAGAATTTCTTGCTGAAAAAATTCCCTGTTCCAATGTAGGTCAAGCACTTTCCGTGCATTGCTTAGATAATGACAGGTTTTCTGTCATTATCTAATTCTAACTTTAATTGCCCAGGGTCACATAGATAATTTATGTCATATAGCATAAAAAAACATTACCTCCTAACCATGCTGTTTGCCTAATTGTTTCCATTTCTGTTTCAGGTTATTATTTTTTAATCCTGGGGCTTTGGTGCATATATATCTCCATTATCTTTCTTTTCTTCCTTCCTCCCTCCCTTCCTTCTTTTCTTCCTTCCTTACGTCTTTGTCTGTGTCTCTCTTCTGTCTTTGAAATAGGCAAGAATTGTTTTTTCTTCTTCTGAGTTTGACATGACATTCAATATGGATCTCAAAGTATTTATGACCTAATCCAAGAATACTTAACTTTTGTTTTATCTTGGATCCCTTTGGCAGTCTGGTGAAGTCTGTAGTTCCCTTCTCAGAATAATGTTTTTAAATTCACAAAATATGTAAGGTTACAAAGGAAACGAGTTATATTGAAATAAAGGGTTTTTTTTTTCCCCATCCAAACTCTCAGATCTCCAACCTATCCATGTATCCCTTTGGGGTCTGTCAACTGCAGTTTAAAAATCCCAGTTCTAGTCTAAATCCCTCATTTTATAAATGAATAAACTGAAATGTCCTTTCATGCCAGTAGTCAGTAATAGATCTGGGATTTGATCCCAAGAATTCTTACTCTAGGTCCATTAATTTAATAATGTTATGGTAAAACCTCAGTTATATAGAATCCTACTATTTTAGGGCTCTCAGTTAACCAGAATTGTTATTCTGCATGCATAAAAAACAGAAAAAGACAAATAACAAGAAAATAAATACCAAGGATTTATTCTAAAATACTACTTCTAGGTCTATGTTCTGTTTTCAGGACATATTTATTACAACTTCCTACACTTTCTCTAGCTATGTAGTGAAAGTTTACAAACAGAACAATGCCTATGAAGTACTGTATAATCCCCAGTCAACAACAACAACAACAAAAACAAAAACATAGCTAAAACAAGTAGGGTATGATAAAAAGCCTTCCAGGATATGTTTAGGAAAGGAAGAATATATTCATAGGCAGACCTACTTCCTTAGCAACCCTAGCTTTTGTGGTCCCCAAATAAGAAGTGGCCCCAGGATAAATGGTCAGAGCCAGGGTTTTCAACCTGTAGTCCACAAGTTTATTTTAAAACTCCTTTGACAGCTTATTTCAATATAATTGATTTCCTTAACAAGATTATTATTTTATTCATTTAAAAATATTATTCTGAGATGGGATCCATGGCTTTGCCAGACTGCCAAAAGAGTCCATAACACAATAAAGGTTAAGAGCTCTAAGAAAGGTTAGGAGCCCTAACTTTAGGGCTAGAGTGTTTCTGGGGGGAATGAAAGGGCTGACTAGAGTGAGGGGAGAGAAGGTAATAAGAAAGCTTTTGCAAAATTTTCCTTCAAGGAATAAAACTTATTCTACTGAACAGATGTCATCATCAGTAGATTCAGATGGCCTTC
The DNA here is from genome assembly GCA_011680675.1 of Gymnobelideus leadbeateri. Taxonomy (NCBI): domain Eukaryota; kingdom Metazoa; phylum Chordata; class Mammalia; order Diprotodontia; family Petauridae; genus Gymnobelideus; species Gymnobelideus leadbeateri. Next base: position 274,419 of record WOXC01004369.1, read on the forward strand.
ACTTAAGGGAATTCCCTAAGGAGAGCTAGCTTGATTGAAGGACCATTTACTACAAGGATGCCAGAGTGTTTTGGAAATGTCTAGAGAAACAGATATGCCATATCATCCTTTTTTTGTTTGTTTTGCTAAATTCACATTTTTTTTAAAGCTAGAAAGAAGGATGGAAATGTTTTGTTAATCCTAGTGATAGTATTTGCTAAGTCTCTGGAATGTACATTAAATAAAATCTGTAATCATCCTAAAAACAGTTGAATTGAGCATTGGATGGAGGGGGATGATGTGGGTTTTGTTTTTTTTTTTTAATAAATCCCATCAAGAGAAATCTGATAGGATAAAAATGAACAGAAAAGTAGACGGATATGCTTTTTGTAAGACTGGTAGAGCATTTTTGCTTTCAGAATGAGGTTAGTTTGGCCAAGATATGAACAGTGTAATGCATTGGAGACTCCTGGAATTTCAGTTGTAAAGACAACTGGTAAGCAGAATAGCTCCCCACCGCCTTTTATCCACCCATCTTCCCTATTTTCTATACTCAGCAAATGAGATTCCATAAAGGAATTTTAGCCAAGTGGGTTCTGTAGGCCAACATTACCTAGTAAAACAAAAATCATAGAATTCCATTAAAAGAATTTAGACTACTAGAGTTGGAGACCTCAGAACTCATTTTGCCTGATACATCGCTAAAATCACAAGTCCACTTCCCAATATATCTAATATATGACCATTTCATTTCTACTAGAATACATCCTATAATGGGGTTACTTCTCTCCTGAGACAACCCATTCCAGTTTTAGACATTTCTATTTGCTATGAGGTTGGTTTTTCAACCAGTGCTGAATATAATTAACATTCTGGGTCACACAGTTAAATAGACTCAAAATGGGGGAATGGGAGCCCAGTTCTTTCTAACTCTAGGCCCAATACTCTAGCCATCTCAGTGTTCATCAAGGTGAGAATAAATGAAGTATCACAAAATGTTAGGTATTTTGGGAAGGGCAGCTTTTATATGCTGTATTTCTGTGATTTCAACCAATTTTAGCTCAGTGAAGTATTAAATTTCCAGAGATCACATATAAGTTCTCTGGACAGGAAGGAAACTATTGCAAGAAAACTTTTAAATTTCTCAACAAATTATGTACAAAATATCCCAATTTCCTTCCCCTATTTTTACTTTCCCTGCAAAATACACAGTCTTGTTTTGATGACCAAAATTATTAAGAATATTACGCACACACATTTTTTTTTGTACTGTAAATGAGATTTCTCTCCTAGGGCATCTAAGAATTACTATTTTATTGCAACATACAGTCTTTGTACTACTTTCTTCCCTCTAAAAGAATACACCTACCTCCTCCTAACTATGGGCTATCAGGTGGTGTTTTTTCTTTTAACTGTAGAAGACTGCCTCTAGTTACTTGATATTCCTCTTTTTGGCCTTAATCACCTACTAGTTCTAATTATCTGTTTGGTCTTTGAACTCCCAGGGGATTATCTCAAGCCTGCCCTAAAAAGAAGAAAACCTTTATAGTGTCTGTTAGTTTGGTCTCTGCAGGGAGCCTCTGGGACCTGGGACATTGTGAGACTGCCCTTTTGGACAACAGGTCATTTACTTGGTATCTGTGAGCTTACACCTACATTTAAAATTTCTCCAGGGCTTAGGTAGCTGGCTAGCTCTGACTGCTTAGGTCAACAGGCTAGGTTTTCTCCAGGTGTGAGTAACCGAGTAACCACCTTGGAGGCACTATTAAAGGAGATGGAGGTGAATATGGAATCCCCAGGATCTCTAAGCAATAATAATAATTATGGTAGCTAATGTTTATATAGCAGTATCCTTAGAGTTACCTTGTGTTATTGATTCTACTACTATCTCCAGTTTACATTTGAGAAAATTGAGACTTAGAAATTTTAAGTGAGTTAACCAGGGTCACATGCTAGTAAGGGTCTGAAGTAAAATTTGAACTTAGGTCTTCCTGACTACCAACTTCAGCACTCTGTCTACTATGCCACCTCTTGACCAGGTGTAATGAGAGTTTGCCCATTTTTAGGGCCAACCCTAGTGTAGGTGGTTGCTTTTATGGTATGCTGAATCATCTGAGCAAAACTGTTTACTGTGTTATCTGAAACCCTTTAAGTGTCAGTCTTACGAAGACTTGCTTTTATGCTGGATTATGGTTTCACTTTATCTGGGTTCGTATCACATTCACTGGCTAACACATTAGCAGGAATTATTTTAGTTTATCTGGTAACTAGAAAAGCTTAGGTCCCCCTCCCCGTCTTCCCTCTCCTCCATCTTCCAGCCAGCATGCTACTATGGTTAGAGCATTGGATTTGGCATCAGGAACGTGTGGATCAGACCTTGGACAAGTCACTCAGTTTATCTGGGCCTCAGTTTCCTCATCTGTAATGACCTCTGAGCTTCCTTTTCCAAATCTGTGATCAGTCCTGTGCTCTACTGCATTCTAGTCCTCATGCTCTGCCCTCCCTCTGATCTCCACACCTACTCTTGTCCTTTTCCTCTCTTCTTCAATTTCTGTGATGTGTCCTAGATTGTCAGATCATTGAATTTGCTCTGTCATATAATTAATAGTATACCTCAAGTTTTACAAAGCCTTTGATGTTTCCTTCTAGACAGTATGATACTAACTCAAGCTGTGGACCCTAGAGAATGGTGGGTCTTAAAATGTCTAAAAGTGAGGGGAAAACTGATACCCTTTCCAAAAGTTACATACTTGACTTAAAAAATAGAAGCAAAGCTTCTTAGACTTAATTTCATTTTCCCTTTTGAGTTACTTTTAATTGAAATGATAATGCTACCTACTCCATCAAAGCCTTACCCCTGCTCCAACTTGCCTCTCTTTGCCATACAAGGACTATACTTGCTTACCTCTATTTCAGAGAATCCTTTTCCTTATGGGACACAGCTCAAGCTCTGCTTTCTACTTGAAAACTTTCCAGATCCCCTCAACTGCTAGTTTCCTTCATTCTCAAGCTAACTTTTATTTAACTACTTTGTATTCATTTGAAAATTCTTATTTATTCTGTATGCATTTATACATGTTCTTGTCATTCCCATTAGAATGTGATGTTAGGAACGGATTCATTCATTGTGTTTATATTCTCAGCATGTAAACAGTGCTATGTATGTAATAGGTGCTTAATAAATATTTGTCAGTTAATTGATTTAAATGAACTAATTGTATACATGCCCCAGATAAGAGAAGTCATTTTATAATACCTCAGTTGCTGAAAATCTTTGCTGCAATCTGGGATTACCTCTGCTTCATATGTAATTTGGGAGCTATTTAGTAGCAGGGGATTTGACCAAATGACCTCACACCTTGAGAAAATCCTGACTTTGGGGGAAAGTACATTTTTTTTTGCCTTTTTTAAGAGGGCAATTGGGGTTAAGTGACTTGCCTAAGGTCACATGGCTAGTTTTTGTATTAAGTGTCTGAGGTCGGATTTGAACTCAGGTCCTCCTGACTCCAGAGCTGGTGCTCTATTCACTGCACCACCTAGCCACCCCCTGGGGAAAGTACATTGACAGTGGAGGGGAGAAATGTGGACCTTTAGTGAATTACCACATTTTCGTTCATGTCTTGGGCATGATGGGGTTTGCTAGATTGCTTGATGTCTTTTATAATCCAGAGAATGATTTATCATACCCAAAAGACATTCATCATAAATTATCAAAATATGTCTGTTGAATTAACAAGTCACAAAATTGAATACAGGATTTAAAATACCTTGAAGAACTATACTATAAAAAGAGAATTTCTAAGAAAGATAGCTAATATCTTCCATAAAATCAGATAATAGTGTTTCCTGGGAAATTAGACTATGGGATTATAGATTTTGGAGTTAAAATGTACCTTGAATCATTGAATCCAACTCTTTATATGATGAGGAAACCAAGGCAGAGAGAGGTTAAGTAACTTGCCCAGGGTCATATAGCTACTTAGGATCCGAGGTAGGTTTTGAGCTGGCTCTTTCTGACTCCAAGTCCAATGCCCTATTCATGCTGTTTCTCTTTTGTTTATAATCACTTTGCTTCTAGATGTATTTATGAAAGATTGTTCGTGACAATAATACTCACATTGGAATGTAAAGAGCTTGGTATTAGCTGGTGCTCTGTAACTCTAAATAGCTATGTGATGGGGCAAGTGTGTGTCACCTGGGCTGTGATTAACTAATCATTTACCTCTGGTGACACAGACAGGGAGCTAGGAAGTACTGGCCAGGGGGCAGCTCCCTGCTGTCAGTCAAGGGACATAAAAGTTTATAGTATAGAAAGTTGTGATTAGAGCAGATATAGCCTTTCACAAGAAAAGTGAGACCAGGAAAAAAAGAACCACGGTTACTGCTGGTTTGCATTTGACCAAAACAAACTCCACATTCCCTTTAAGAGAGAAGTCATTTCCAAGTAGCTAAAAACTAAACTATATATCTATAAAGCATCAAATCATAGATCACAACTGAAAATGACCTTGATAGGTTTAAGACACCATGGCATATATAGTCAGTAGAAAGAACACAGGACTTAGAATGAGATAACCTGGGTTTAAATACCACTTCTGTCATTTATTATCTGTATGACCTTGAACAAGTCATTTAACCTCAGTGTCAACATTCTCTTATTCTACAGATGTCTAATATAAGGGTGGTAGCAGACATTCCATTCCTTTTCTCCCATCTTGAATGAATAGCAATATATTAGATATCACCATAAAACTGGACCTTTTGTAAATATCTTAAACTCAGGAGACACCTTTTATTCAAATCACCAATCCTCTTTTCAAACACAATAGTTTTTTTCCCCAAAATTTATTAATATTACTTTAAAATTTAACCTCAACAGTGTTAGAGGTTTGCTTGACTGAATACAAGGAATTTTTTTTTGTTTGTTTGTTTTGTTTCTTTGTGTTTTTCTCTTCAGCACTTGGATCATGAAAGTGTTTTAGCTACTGTCATTGATAGCAGTGGGCAGGATATTTCCCCTCAAGCAACAGGAGTTGGCAGAAAGCCCTACTGCGGTTATGAACATCAAACCTTGTCTAAGAGGGAGCGTTTGGAAGAGGACTCTTTGTTGGCAGCCTTGCAGAGCCATGAGCCATATACGGATTTGGTCCCATTTGTGAAGAGCACTGACCCCTCCTCTAGCTATTTTGTGATATTGAACTCTGGAGCATTCTTCAAGGTGGGGAGCCAGCTTGAGGTGCTGGTTCAAGTACAAGATTTCCAAGGGAGACCCAAAAAGTATGGTGGAGACTACTTACAGGCCAGAATCCACTCACCCAAACTGCAAGCTGGTGCAGTGGGGAGAGTTGTAGACTACCAAAATGGATTCTACAAAGTTTTTTTTACTTTGCTTTGGCCAGGCAAGGTGACCGTATCTATAGTCCTGGTTCATCCCAGTGAAGCAGTCCAGGTCCTTCAGCATCTACAGGAGGTGAGGCCAGATAGGGTCTATTTTAAAAGTCTCTTCCGGTCAGGGAGGATTTCAGAGACCACCATATGCAATGTATGTCTACCAGGAAACCTTCCTGTGTGTAACTTCACAGATCTCTACACTGGGGAGCCATGGTTTTGTTTCCGACCGAAAAAACTCCCTTGTAGCAGCAGAATCAATCATTATAAAGGAGGGTACCTCAAGGGTCTTCTAACTACTGCCGAGAGTGCTTTCTTCCAAAGGTATGTGGTATAAAATAGAGCAATCACTTCTGATTTGGGCCAGTTCTTTATAAATCTACCCTTTGTTATTAGAAACAATTATTAATAATCCTCATTAACAAGGATTATTAATATATCAATATAGAATACAACATAATATATAATAAATGTAATACTAATACAATAAAATGTTACATGTAATAATACATTAATATTAATATATTATTACATGACTAGAATGATAATTATTAGTAATAACTATTAATAATAGTTTTCCTGCTATGGTTATGCTTTCTTTAAATCTCACCATACACAGCTCAAAATAAAAGGTAAGCATGGAAGAGCATCCAGATTTATAGTCATTACTATATACATATACACACATATATACAAATGCATACATATATATGCATATCTATATAGATATATATGTGCTTTACATATGTATATTATCTATTTTCATGAAAATTAAATGGATCCTGGTAAATCCATTTGATCTCATTTTGTTGCTATGTGTACCTCCTGATTTGATATTTGTGCATATGAAAACAATGCCAGCAGAGCATATTGATATTGATTTTTTCTAAGAGATATAAAATATAATATTCATTAAATCTTCATTGTTTAATGGTGGGAAGGGAAAAGGAAGATTGACTTTGGTGGTAGTTGGAGAAGGCTAGTAACTAAAATAAAATTACACTTATTAAAAAAAAATAGAGTTGAATTTTGCTTCTGTCATCTTCCTTTTTAAAATTAAATTTTCTTTTTTTCCAATCATTGGGCATTAATTTTCTATCCCTTCCACCTCATCTCTACTGAAAAAAAAAAAGGAAAACAAAACATTGTAACAAATATGCAAAACAAATTCCTGTTAGTTTCTAAAATATGTAGTGTCTCATTCTATGATGATGTAAAGTTGACAGGGAGAGTGCTACTCATAGGATCATGGAGTGGAAACTAGATGGAAACTTAGAGGTCATCTAGTTCCCTTTTCCTTCCCACTTTGCAGATGAGCAACTGAGGCCCAGAGAACTTAAAGAGACTTGGCTAAAATTACAGATATTAAATCACAGAGATGGAATTTGAATATAGGTTTTTTGATTAAAAAACGATTATCCTTTCAATTGTATCTCTCCACGTAAATTAAACTTTTTTGCAGTTTGAAAATTGAATTAGGGGTGGCTAGGTGGCACAATAAATAGAGCACCAGCCCTGGAGTCAGGCGGACCTGAGTTCAAATCTGGCCTCAGACACTTAACACAAAAAAACTAGCCATGTGACCTTGGGCAAGTCACTTAATCCCAATTGCCCTCCAAAAAGGAAAAAAAAAGAAAATTGAATTAAAAATTTTTAAAAGACTACTTGACTTCATGGACTGTGCAATGGGAAAGCACATGAAAAACCCAGAATGCTACATTAAGGTAACTTGATCATTATTATAATAGAGCTGGAAACAAATGGACTTTAATCTTTTTTTTTTCTTTTTGGAGGGCAGTTGGGGTTAAGTAACTTGCCCAAGGTCACACGGCTAGGTTTTTGTTTGTGTGGGTTAAGTGTCTGAGGCTGGATCCGAACTCAGGTCCTTCTGACTCCAGGGCTGGTGCTCTACTCACTGCGCCACCTAGCCGCCCCTAATGGGCTTTGATCTTGGGTTCATCCCAGGTGTGCAAAATGCTTTCTTCTTATCTAACTGTGGGAAATTTATTTTTTAAATACATCCTAAAATTAGCTGATCATTGTGAACAGTGTATTACTTAGAGCTATGTTTTCATATTTCATTTGTAAGTTTATTTGAAAGTAAATTAAGTTCTGTGAATTTGTATCTATGCCTTTGCAACTGAAGGTAAGCAACTGGGAAAAAACTGAATGTTTATCACTCTCAGCTCATAATTATTTCTCTTCCTCTTCAAGTGATGTCAATATAAAAATGCCAGTTCAATCCAGTGGACCTGATTGGGTGACTGTGATTCCCCTAGGAGTAAAAGGTAAAGAAGGAATGAGTCCAGTGACATTCCTTTTAATTGTTCAATTAACGCAGAAAATAGAATATGTATTTTTAATTTAATTTACTTGCTTTTTTGAGGGCAATTGGGGTTAAGTAACTCGCCCAAGGTCACACGGCTAGGTTTTTGCTTATGTGTGTCTGAGGCCAGATCCGAACTCAGGTCCTTCTGACTCCAGGGCCGATGCTCTACTCACTGCGCCACCTAGCCACCCCAATTTAACTTACTTGGGACTCTTTTTTCACTGCTGTCATATAACTTTTTTTCTCTCTGTTTGTTCCCTGGGGACAGATAAAGATACAAGTAAAGACACTGAAAGAGCATTTAAACAGAGTAAACAGAGCAAACCATTTTAAACTTTTCATGTAAACTCCGAGATCTTGTTGTCTCTGTTTATATGGAAAGCAACTTAATTTCTTCTGTTTCACATGAGCATATGAAGGTGCTCATGAGATATGTGGGAGAATGGAAATTTTTCAAGGAAAAGTGGTATTTAAAATGAGAGTATGGACTAGTAAAAAGAAAATAGCCCCAAAGACAGTAACAAATAAAATAAGTATTATTAGTTGTAGAGACTTTGAAGAGGAATGCATGGATATTATCCAGGGAGCTTCCATATATATTAGAAGTGACAAACTTCATTGTGCAAGAGGACAAATGAGTAATAATGTCACACACAATATCATATGTAACAAGGATCTTTTGCCGTTTCCTCCCCTCCCTCCCCAATCTTCTGAGTATATCAGTTTATTTAGTAATGTATACCATTTGTCCAGCAGACTGGGACCAGACCTCTTCATTAGGCCTGGACCCAAAATTCAGGGTGGAGAAAGACTTGTATACATTAAAAACAATCAAATAAGGCCAATCAATAAAAAAGAAACAATATAACCTTAGGTAATATGACTTCTAATTGGATGAAAGATTAGAGAATTTCTAAGTTTGGATGGGGAGAGTGAGTAGGTACAATTCTCTGAATTCAGAAAAAGTTGTGTCCCTCTTCCCAAGTATCTATGAATATTCAAGGTACCCTGGAAACAATAACTGACTGATTGGGAGGGGCCAGTTTTCAGATAAGACATATAGGTTGCACTCACTTTAGGTTTGCTGGAAAATTACTATACATCAATGTACATTCTGTTGAAAAAGGAATTATTCAAATAAAACTTACCATTAATGAAAATGGGTTAGTACGATTTTGGGGGGGGCGGGGTTCGAAAGATTCAGGAAATCCAGATCTAGTCTGTTTTAGGTGAGAGTTTAATTTGGATCTTGAAAGAGTGCTCAGTGATTGGCACGGCATTAATGAAGCTCCTTGAAAAAGGCCTTAGGAGAATGAAATTCTCCCTTCTCATACTGGGTTATCTTTGCTCAAAGGGTTCAGCCCAATCTCTCTCCTTATTAAGATGCTTTCTTACTCTTATTGCTCTCACATGCCATTCACTTCCCATGTGATCTGATTAATGATAGATCCTTCAAATACCTTCTCTAATAGGGTTCTTTAGTGTTTCCCCTCACTAATAGAATCTCTAACAGTCCCCTCTCTAAAGGATCTTCCCTGCCTCAGACTCACTTACTAATTGGGTTTCTTGTCCTCCTGCTTACAGGAGTTCCCTAACATATACACAGACACGGACAGACAGACACACACACACAGTACACAAACCCCTTGGCTCATTACCTTGTCTCATTTCTTTGACCATCTCCATGCCCTGTTTTACCACCTCCTTCCATCAGTACTTAGCTTGGAAGTGTTTTTTGGAAATATTTTCTTCCTGCTTCCCAGAGAAGTTCCAGAATGAGATGACATTGCCTGCCAGTAATGCATACTTACTGTTCTCTCCACCAAATACTCTATAAAATAAATCAGTCAAATTACAGGTTTCCTAAGACCTCTTCCAGCTCTGATTTCCTATATGAGTAAGCTCCCTGCTCTTTTTAGTTTGGAAGAGACTGCCATCTTTCCTCCATGCTGATAGGTAGCTTTGTGAGGAAAACCCTTAAGAGGAATGATTTGGTACTTTATGATAGGAATATCTATATTCAGACATTGTTTAGTAGGAAGTATTAGGAGGGCTAGACGTGACCTCAGGAACTTGTGGAGATGATAGTGGGAGTTCTGATGAAAAACCAAGATGAGGATAAATAGGAGAGTTTTGTAAAGGGGAAGCTGGTAGTAAATATAAATAGAGTTGACAAGTGCAAAGTATAAGCATTGCGTTATAATAGTAAATTTTAGCATGAATGAGCTTGGTTGGGATTACCTGCATGACATGTGTCCTAGTGACCACTAGGGGGCACTGCAGCTCAAACTAATGTATACTTCGAACTAGTGATTTGGAAGCCACTAACAATCTAGCATAGTGGTTATAGGGTTGCAACTTTAAGAGGCGCGTCATTCACATTTGGCCTTAACCTTTGGGCACACCTAATGTTCCCCTCAAGGTAGGTCAGGATGACTAGCCACAGTCTAGAGTTGTTCCAAGAAGGTCCCAGAAGATCCTGGAATATTGTAACTGGGAAAGGACATTAGAGTGAATCTTTTTCCTTTCACAGCTGTGGAAATTCAGATGTGTTACTTGCCTACACAATTAGTGGTGTAGGAAGGATTAACAACCAATTTTCCTTGAGGTTACTAGGTGGTGCAGTGGGTAGAATGCTGGGGTCTCTCTAGTAAGGAAGACCTGAGTTCATATTTAGCCTGAGGTAGTACTTGCTGTGTGACCCTGGGCAAGTCACCTAACCTTTGCCTGCCTCAGTTTCTTCAACTGCAAACTGGGGATCATAATAGTTTCTGCCTCAAAGGGTTGTTGTGAGGATCAAATGAGATCCTATTTGTAAAGTGCTCAGCACAGTTCTTGGCATATGGCACATGCTTAATAACTAAGTCCTTGTTCCCTCCGCTGCAAGTTTTGGTGCTCTTGCTCCACAGCCTCTCAAAGGCTTCTGTAGAGTGTCTGATCTTCAGGTTGGGGAGGGGGCCTGCATTTAATTCAATTCAGTTTGAATTCATAAAGCAGTTGCTATGTGCTGTGGGCAAGGTATTATAATAGGCATTAGGATAGTGATTCCTAAAAGATGTACCACAAAATCTGTAAAATCAGCTGGAAAAAGAAGACTTCTTCCTCGGAAGACTTCTACATTCCTCACATTCCTCAGCCTCCACCCCACCCCACTCCACCCTGAGCTGAAGTTTGCTGCTGCTGTCTGCTTTTCCTGGGCTGGTGTTGGAAAGTTGGTAGTTGAAGCTTTATCCCCAGAAGTGTTCTTTTTGCCAACTTAAATATTTTTTTGCTTTTTTTTTTTTTTTTTTTTTGGAGGAGGTAAGGTAGGGCAATTGGGGTTAAGTGACTTACCCAAGGTCACAAGACTAGTTTTGTGTTAAGTGTCTGAGACTAAGGTCCTCCTGACTGCAGGGCTGGTGCTCTATTCGCTGTGCCACCTAGCCACCCCCTCAACTTAAATATCAAACATGCCACAATTTCTCATGACAAAGAATGTTGTGCCATGTACACAAGAAGTTTGAGAACTGCTGTGCTAGGGATACAAAGACAAAATGAAAGACAATCCTTGTCTTCAGTGAGCTTACATTTTATGGGGAGGATACAACTTTTTGTTGTTCAGTTGTATCTGACTCTTCATGACCCCATTTGGGGTTTTCTTGGCCAAGATTCTGGAGTGGTTTGCCATTTCTTTCTCCAGCTCATTTTACAGATGAGGAGACTGAGGCATATGGGGTTAAATGACTTGCCCAGGGTCACACAGCTAGAAGTGTCTAAGGCCAGATATGAATTTATGAAGATGAGTGCTCCTGTCTTCAGGCCTGGCACTCTATCCACTGTGCCTCCTAGCTGCCCTATATAACTTTCATCCAGGTAAATAAATACATTATAGTTTGGGAGGGTGAGAGCACTAAGTCCTCCAGAGGACTCAGGCTGGATCAGAAATTCCATAGCTAGACTGTGATCAGGAAACGATGCAAACTTATCATGATAATAGTAACAACTGGGGCCAGAAACTCCTGAGTTCAAATCCTACCTCTGACATACACTGGCTGTGAGGCCTTGGGCAAGCCCTCCGTACCTCAGACAATTCTCTGAGATTACAGTGTTGCAAAGAAAGTGTTGATTTGCTTGGGTTTTCTCTTGGTAGCAGTGATGAATACACACCACCAGTGCCCCTTAGGTCTGCAGATATCAGTCCAGCATTTCACATTCCTTACTAGTGGTTTCAAGGTTCCCTTTGGCACGATCACCATGATCTTTCTCTTGCATCACCAAAAATGTGTATTGTCTAGCAGGTTTAGCAAGTGTTAAGAAGTTCTCCGTCATATATTAGATACATGCCCTGGAAAGATAGCTTACCTATGTATTGCTAGTGTAATAGCCCCTCTTGGTACCCCACAGTACCAGCAAGAAAAATCGTGGGCATCTAGGTGGTACAGTGGATAGAGTGCCAGGCTTGAAGTCAGTAAGACTCATCTTTCTGAGTTCAAATCTGGCTTCAGACATTTATTAGTTGTGTGACTCTGGGTAGGTTATTTAACCCTGTTTGCCTCAGTTTCCTCATCTGTAAAATGAACTAGAGAAGGAAATGGCAAACCACTCCAGTATCTCTGCCAAGAGAACCCCAAGTGGGGTCACAGAGTCAGACACAACCGAAGAACAACTCAACAACAATAAAGCCCCTCAGTGGGTACCTTCCACCATCACTACTTATCTTTTGACCCTTATTGGTTGTTCTCTCTCCTGATGGCATCCACATGGGTCATGTGAGCATGGTTTGAATCTCAAGTAGCTGTTTCTTCTTTAGAATATTCAATTCCTCAAAGAGAGCCTCAGATATTACTTAGCTTTTTGTGTTTAAATGTCCCTGTTACCTTTTTTCTCCCTCTTTAAATCTTCTTCCTTCCTACCTCATGACATAGATCAGGATTTCCTTCTGCTTGTTTAGCTTGTTTTTCCTCTGTTTATTTTTTGTTTTTACTCGGTTTGTGCCTATTTTCTTGACTTTCCCAAGGAAAATTTCCCAATTTGCTCAACTCTTTTTGATTGGCAGTTAGCAACTTTCTGCCCATGACCTAGTGCAAAGACATTGCCTAATCCCTTGGGCTCGGGAATGGATGGGATATAGGCCATCCATGAAAAGGATTCACTCTAATGTGGCTTGCAGCTACAATATTCCAAGAACCTTTGATTCTGTCTTTTGGGACTCTTCTTGGAGCAACTCTAGACTGTGGCTAGACATCCTGACTCACTTTGAAAGGAACATTATGTGCTTTAAGGTTAAGGTCAAATGTGAATGAGATAGACAGATGAGGGCCTGAAGGAAAGGGAGACAGTATTGTACCAGTATTGTTTTCTACCATGTTCTATTGCATTTTACAATATATATATGTAAGTCTATATAGACATGCACACATATATATTCCTACATATACATGCATATGGAAACTCTTAAAGAATTCTTGCTGTTTCTCTTTTTAAAAATATTAAGTCATATTTTCTCAGTTTTTGTTTAAAGTCTTTGGTCTTGACATAATGGAAAACCTTTTTTCAGTACTTAATCAGTATCTTCATCTGAAGTCCTTTTAACATTCTTTTTAAACTACCTTCTAAAAGGAAACTAAGTCAGCATTCAAGGAGGAACTTTATTCTCCCTTAAGACAGAATTATTGTTGTTGTTTGTCCTTCGTTCTTGCAGAGGAACAGGTAGCAATAACCCAAGGACTGGGGCAACTAGATGGCTTTGTAGATAGAGCTTTGAGCCTGGACTCAGGAAGACTTGAGTCCAAATGTAGCCTCAGACACTTACCAGCTGTGTGTCCCTGGGCAAGTTACTTCACCTCTGTTTGCCTAAATCTACTGGAGAAGGAAATGGCAAATCACTTCAGTATCTTTGCCAAGAAAACTTTGTGGACAGTATGATCAACAGAGTCCCAACGAGTGGGACATATCTGAACAACAAGGACTGGAAGACCGTGATTAATTCACTTAAAAGCTGTAAAGTGAGTGGTGAGCTTGATTGATATAGGCTTTTTATCCTGTTCTGGAATAAAATGAGACATTCCTAGGTCATTCAAGAGTTAACAAAAGGTTTATTTAGCCATGACATAGAAAGGATACCCAATAAGGATATTCCAGCATTTAGCTTGTGTAGATATTCCTACTCCCCCATTGGAAATGGATCATCTGGTCAGCAGGGCTAGGTGTTTCTTGGGACTTCCTTTCATTCCAGGGTGACTCTTTTTCATGTCTTAAGTGACTAGGAAGATATGTTAATTTAATGGCTACCAGGAAGCTGTATGTTGGGTGCTACATGTTATGCCTTAAGACGTCCTACCCCCAATCAAGTTTCAGGCTGGAGGGTGAGGTAGAAATCAGCCCGACCCATGTTGGTAGGGGAGGTGAGGAGGACCCATGGGTATACAGTGGTCCTAGCACTACTTGCTTCCCTTCGTCCATGTCTTGACTGGGTTACAGAAATAATTCTCCAGGATGCACCCAAAGTTGTTACTTTTGTGATAGAGCTACTGCTTGGATTTTGTCTTCCTGCTTAATCTTGATAGTGAAATTTATCTTTGTTCTTGAACCTTGAAAATTGTAATTCAAAAATGGTTTGGTTAGGGAGTTTTTAAAATAAAAAAAATCCATAGCTTTTAAAAGGCAAGATGGAACTCTTTCCCTTTTGATTTGTATCTGTCTAAACACAGATACTTAGAATTAATTTCTTAAATTTTATTTTATATTCAGATCTGCATTCTCTTTCTCCCCTCTCTGTACTGTTAAAAAGGCAAGAAAAACAAAACCCATTATATACATGCATAGTCAAGCAAAACAAATTTTTAGAAGTCTCATTCTGCACATCTAATTAATTTAGTTAATAAATTTAACTCTGCAAAAATATGCTCAATATGCAGAATACTGTTTTTCCCCCACAAAATACAAATCAGTTATATTATGTGTTAAATAGGCTTTTGTGGAATAGATTGGGAACTGAACCATTACTTAAAACCTTATTCTTCTGGGCAGATAGATGGCTTAGTGGATAGAGCACTGGGCCTGGAGCCATGAGGTCCTGAGTTCAAATTCCACCTTGAATACTTATTAACTGTGTGACTCTGAGCAAGTCACTTAACCCTGATTGCCTCAAAAACCTTACTCTGGGAATTTTTCCTCTGAGTTCTAAACAGCTGACTTATAAATGAATCACAACCTAATTATAATTTGACTGAAATAATAATATTGCATCCAGAATATAACTCCTGCATCAGATGACCAGCGGGGGGCAATATAGGCATATGTTTTCACTTTTCTGTTATTGTCACATCCCTGAAGAATGAGTGTCATGTACAGTAATTTATTTGATTTGCTTGACTTACTTCTGATAGTAAATATAATTAACATTTAATTGAAATAGTTATTGTTTCCAATGTGAAATGCAGTATTCTTAATAATGCATCTGATATATAGTAGTGAATAATGCCTCCAGTTAACCAGTATGAAACCTTAGATGTGTAAATTTAGATTCTGAGTCCATAAAAAATTGTCACATGTCTAAGGAGGAGCTTTCACTATATATCTGGCACAATAGGACATCTTTAGCTAAAGTTCTTTGAAAAGAATGAGAAGCAGAAGAGTTCTAAGTAGCACAGATAATACCAAGAGCTCTAGGTAGTAGTTTAGCAGTTATACATTTGTTTCTATGAAAGAAGATATATTACATTTTATTTGCTGACTCTTAAAGAGTTTGGATTTCAAACACTAGACAGTGGGTGGACATTCAGAGTGTCTTTTAGTGTGGAACTCGGATTCTGGAAGGAAGTGAAGAGAATTCAAAACTGCTCATTAAAAAAACACAACTATTTGAATGAGTAATATAATCAAGTGTAAACCTGCAACAAAAATCCAAGGAAAAATAAAAAAAATGTCTTGGAAGTATTTTTGTTTTCAAAGTACATTGGAATTTATTCTATTCATACCCCCTTCAGTCATCTGAAGCTAGAAAAGTACTTGGTTCTAGTTAGGGAAAATTTTCTGAAGGGGGCAGTTGATCTGGATGTCAAGGGATAGGGACGAGTAGGATATAGATGGAGGGGGGAAGAAGGATAATACATAAAGCTGGATGAGCAAAGAGAGGAGGGCATGGGATACACACACACACACACACACACACACACACACATATATATTAAGGGCATGAGTAAGTCCAGTTTCTCTGGAGCACAGAGTATTGAAGAAAAGTATCGTGAAATTAGGTTGTAAAGATAGGCTGGAGGGTCTTGAATGCCAGGCTAAGGAGTTTGATGTATATTTGGTGAACAGTGGGGCATCTTTGAAGGTTTTGAGCTGTGGAGTGCTATGATCCCTTCCATCCACCAGAGGGATGTAAGGTGTGTATAGTATAGATTAGATGGAGGCTGGACTGGAAGCCTAGAGACTAGATAAGAGGCCGTTGCTGTAATCCAGGTGAGAGACTACACGTGTATAAAACGCTGGACAATAGATGGGCTACAAGAGACAGTTTTATGCCCTCATCACTGGTTTACTGTGGACTAGTTATATAATTTCTCTGCAATTCAGCTTCTCTATTCGTAAAGTACCCGTATAAGTTGGCATCTGCCTCTGGTGAGAAATGAAACATTGCCTGTCAAATGTTTTGAATCTGATGCTTCTGTTCACATAATTGCTTCTTTTGATCTTCTTCCATTTCCTTCAACCATAATGAGAATGTACATACCCAGAGGAAAAATTCAACTGCTTTTATCTTCCTTTCTCCTCAGAGTACCCATCATAGTTACTTCACACCTGTAAGAACAGTACTTGTGTGTAATGAAGAGCCTTCTGTGGGTGACTGGACAAAGTAAGGGGGATTTCTTTTAGGTGTTAGAGCAGGAATAAAAAGTTACTTGTATATCAACACATCTATGTCATCACACTGGGAATTTTTTTGTTCTGTTGTCTAGGAGATTTTCAATGTCTTTTTTTTTTTTGTCTTTCCAGAAGCAAATGACCCTGAACCCTCTCAAAGCATGGAAAACTTCCCTTCTGGTTATTATTACAAAAACCAGTGGAGGCCTAGAAAGTTCAAGATGCACCAGTTTAATGAACCCGACAACATTACAGAATGCTTACAAGGAAAAATGATCTATTTATTTGGTGACTCTACCATAAGGCAATGGTTTGACTATCTGATCACATTTGTTCCAGGTTGGTACTTTGGTTTTTCTAACAGATACTTCTGAGATATAAGAAATACTTGTACATATAGCCAGGTGTTTGCGGGCAGGGTAGGGAAAGCACTCATGTAGGCTAGAAAGGTGATGGCCTTCCCTCCTCACCAGAGAGGTGGGGAACTATGGGTACAGAATGTTGTACATGCTATCAGAAGAGATCGATGTCTTAGCTAGTTTTGCTTAACTGATTTTCTTTGATACAGGAGAAGGTTCTTAGGGTGAGAGGGGGAGAAGAGAATATTGGAAAGTGATTGTGATAATAACAAAAAACATCAATAAAATGTTTAAAAAAACAGAAAATAGTTGACAGGTATCTAGTCTCAGTTCAAGAAAAAAATATTTGGCAGCTGATGTTACTAGGGAAAAATACAGTGTTTTGCAGAGAACTGTGAGTCAGAGAACAGAGTTCTGATTGTAACTGCCACTAACTAGATCTGTGACCTTGAAAATGTCAGTTTCTTCCTCTTTGAAATGAGATGAAACGAAAACATTATAAGAATAGTATAGTTCCTCACATGCATTCTATTGTATATAAATGCTTTTCTCATAACAGCTGTGGTGGGGAGGGTTGGGGGGAGGATTGATTAATAGCCTACTTCTGGTGCAGTGGATTCCTCAGACCCAGAGCTTTTAAACAAACAATTCTTTTACTAAAATCATTCCAATACCCTCAGGTAGAAGGGATTTTCAAGATGCTTTTTAAAACAGTCCAAAAGGTAAGAACCAATAAAAACCACTGGCAAAGAAATTTAAAGAAAAGCAGCCATTAAGGAGGTTACCTGGGGTCTCAGGAGCTTCTCAACAAAGTCTCAGAAACCTCTTTGACATTTCTGTTGCTCAAAGGATCCATAGCTGGCTGTCAGATCAGTCCACCTGGAAGCAAAGTTAATACACAATTGCTCCAGGTCTGCAATCACAACTTTATTGTTTACAACATTGCTGTCTGGTGTTGTGAGAGTGTGGAGGGTTAACTCACACCTACCAATTTCCGTCCCACAACAGTAACCCTGTGAGGTTGTCAGGACATTATTCTCATTTTACAAGTGAAGAAACTGAGGCATAGAAATGTTATATGAGGGACAGCTAGGTGGCACAGTAAATAGAGCACTGGCCCTGGAGTCACGAGGACCTGAGTTCAAATCCAGCCTCAGACACTTGACACACTTACTAGCTGTGTGACTTTGGGTAAGTCAATTAACTCCAATTGCCCTCCAAAAAGCAAAAAAAATGTTATGTAATTCATCCATGGTTATAGCTAGTACTAGTAAATGGCAGTCAGGATAGGAACTCAGACTTTCTGGCTGCATGTCCTGTGGTCTTTCTTTTGTACTCCACAGCTTTTCAGATGATCTCTTAGTCTAAGTCTCTATGATTTGATTATGCAAAAATGTTGGCATCTTCTAGACCTTTGATTGGTTCATTTCCCAGCTTTACTTGGGAAGCAAGCAGGGAAAAGCATTGACATTAGATTTGTAAGCTCCTTGAGGGCAGGGACTGTCTTTTGGCTCTTTGTGTATCCTGGTGTTTATCATAGTGCCTGGTGCATAGTAGGTACTTAATAAATGTTTATTGATTGATTGACAGTTTCATGGTGACAGTGATACAGAAAAGCTCTCAGCATGGTCCCCCACCATTTTTTTTTCTTTTTCAACTGCCCTAATGCTATATCAGCTAGGGAGAGGATTAACATGTACTAGAGAAATCTCTGGCTTCTGCATTCTTCTAAAGACCACAGAGCATCTATCCAGGATCAAGACTAGACATAGTAACTTTTTTTATTTGCCAACCATATGTCTTTTTTTACTTCTTGCCTCATGGTGCTTTGGGTAAATGGAAACACTGCCCTCCATTAAATAAGATGCTAAATGGTTTAGGAGGGCTCTGTGTGTGTAAGAGAATGAATTTGGGATTAGATTGGGGATGTTGTGAATTCCAAGGTTAGTTTTGAACCTCTTTCTAGTCTGATGTGTATGGTTATCACTTAATTTATTGCATCATTCAATTTATTGAAAGAGGCATACTCTCTGTTGCTTGGGGGGGGGTGGGGAAGCTGCAATTACTAATTTATTTTTACAAAGGGAAGGAAGAAGTAGATCCTACCATAAAAGGAGAAAGAAACTCAGGCTTTTTTTTTTAAGATAGTGATACAGCCTGGTCTAGTTTCAGAGAGCACAAAATCGAGAGTTCAGAGCTGGGGAAAACAGTATGATTCCTCCCTGTTTTCCCTCCCACACAGTCCTTCACTCAATCAATCACTAATCACTTTTCCCTCTCAAGTCTCTCTCTGAAGCATCTCATTACATCTGTCTTTTCCACTCCACTGGTACCATCACAGATCAGCCTCTCAATCTCACTTGAATTGTTGCAAGTCTCCTCACTGGTTTCCCTGTCTCCTCTCTTATCTCTCCAATCCATCTACACACAGATTTCTGTGCTTCACTACCCCTTGAAGGGAATAAGCATTTATAAGGACCTACTATATTGTATTTATTCTGTGCTAGGCACTATGCTAAGAAGTTTACAATTATCTCATAGGATCCTCACAATAACCCTGGGAGAGAGGTGCTATTATTTTCTCCTCATTTTTACATTGAGGAAACTAAGACAAACAGATGTTAAATAACTTCTAGGGTCACATAGCTAGTAAGTGTCTGAGGTCAGATTTGAACTCACACATTTGTCTCCAGATATAGAGCTTAATCCGTGTCACCTAACTGTTCAAACTACACTTGGTAGAGGAGCACCATCATCACTCCACTGCTTATCAGCCTTCGATGGCTCCCCATTACTTATCAGATATATAGTAGAATCCTTTACCTTATATTCTATATCCTTCACAATCTGGCTCTGACCTATTATTTCAGACTTAACTTTTCATGTACTTTAGGCTACTGGACAGCTATGTGGCACAGTGAACAGAATGCCAAGCCGGTAGTCAAAAAGACTCATCTTCCTGAGTTCAAATCTGGCCTCAGACACTTCCTAGCTGTGTGACCCTGGGCAAGTCACTTAATCTTGTTTGCCTCTGTTTCCTCATCTATAAAATGACCTGGAGAAGGAAAGGGCAAACCACTCCAGTCTCCTTGCCAAAAAAACCCCAAATGGGGTCACAGAGTTGGATATGACTGAAATGACCTAACAACAACAATGCCCTAGGCTCCTGCCATCTTTCAAAGACATTCCATGCTTTCCCACCTCTGCTCATGCTGTTCTCTATGGAATTCCTTACCTCCTTCCTGATTTCTGTCTGTTGGCAGCCTACCCATAATTCAAAGCCCAGTCCAAATGCCTCCTCCCTCAATGAGGAAAATTTTTTTTAAATTTATTTTTCTGATTTACATAGCTTATAGTATTTTCTCCTGTACCTCATCTCAAAACACTTTATAAAAACTTCATATGTTAATTTGTTTTAAATTTAACTGTGCCACGTATCTCAGCTCGGTGTGATAGATTGCCCCAATTATCAGGATAATATATAGATTATCCTATAGAGGCCCATTGGCTCACAGATCCAAAGCTGGAAGAAATCTGATATTATTCCAGCAACTAACTTTTACTAATTCGAAAACAGAGGCCCAGGGAAGTTAAGTGACTTGCCCAAAGTAACATAGGTTAAAAAGCTTTGAAGATAGCATTTGAACTCAGGTCTCTTGGTTTCAGAGCCAATCTTTATTCTGCTATTTCACAGCACCTTCTTTGGGGTGTGTATTTGTCTCCACTACCTAGTACTACTGGGTACTGTTTGTGGAATGATTGAAAACATGAAAACCATCAAGAAACATTCACTATCTACAATGGAAGTTTGTTTATAGTACAGATGCCAGGTACTAAACAAAATCTGTTGTCATAGTCCAGGTCTGGTAGGAGGTTAAAAGCCTTTAGCTTTCTTCCAAAACTGGTTGGTCTTTTCTTTTATGACTGAGAGGCATCAGAACCATCTTGGTTGGTTTTGTGTTCTCTAGCCATCAGTTGTTATCTAGGTAAAGAAAGCATAGTCCTGGTAATCAGACATGATCCATTCAGAAGGAAGAATGGGATTTATTAGTTTTGGGGGACTTCAGCTTTTATTCCATTTAAGTGTGGCTGGAAGATAAACAGTAATGAATTAAGTGGGAGGATTAAGAGAGGCCAAGGACTGCCTAAGACATTTTCTAAACTAATTTGGTCACAGAACACTGTTGTGTTTGAAACTGACTTAATAAATACTGATCTAGGGAGACTGAGAGTATAAAAGGTCCCACAAATCAAATGGGAGGGCTGGGTAATTTTGGAAGCATAATAGAGGAAATGAAGTGTATTTTCAATGACCCCTCACCCCTGCCAATTGATGTCAGTACTAAAAGTTTTTATTATGGACCCATTCTTAAAGACATTAAATTAAATATCTAGGATTACAAAGGAAAGCAATGATATTGAAATACAGTTATCAAAAGATATTAAAATAAGACCAAGAACTCTTGTATGTAGGAACTCAGAGGAGGAATACTATGGCATTGCTGAGGGCTGGGGAAACCTGAGGTTTTGAACAAGAGATACTATGTGAATTGGATCATGACAAAAGGGTAGAGTTTAGATAATGAGACTGGAAAGAGAAGAGTACTTTTTTTTAGCTTGAGAGTTACTAATCTTTTTGCACCTGTGTGAGAGACATATTTCTCTTTAGGAAAATTGACCTGGCCATAGTATGAAACCAACAGATGAAAGACATCTCGTTACTTGCTTGTTTCATTTTCTTTTTCCTTTATTAGTCTTTTGTTTTTATATCCCTTTCATTTCTGAATGTATCCCTCCCCCCAGCACCCAGCAAGCCAGCCCCTGTAACAAAGAATTAAAGAGAAAGAGAACATAAAAAGCAGTTCAGCAAAACCAATCAGCTGTTGACCATGTCTGCCGTATATGCAGTAGTCCAGACCCATAGTCCCTTCCTTTGTAGTGAAGGGAAGGAGGTTCATTTTCTCAACTATTCTCTAGGGTCAAGCTTAAGTATAGTCAGATAGTATTCATTTTCATTATTCTTTCCATTCACATGATTGCAATCATTCTTTATATTATTTTCCGAGCTCCGTTTATTCCACTCTATATCTTCCTTTGCTTCTCTGAATTCATCATATTTGTTATATTTTATGATGTAGTAATATTCCATTATATCAATGTACCACAATTTGTGTAGTCATTCTCCAATTTATACTCCTCCATTTTCAGTTCAACGAGCAGTTCTTAGCATTTGCTGTGTGCCCAGCACTAATTCTCTGCCCTTACTTAATACTAGTGCCTTTTCTCTGTTGAATATTTCCAGTTTGTCTTGTATCTATCTTGTTTCCCCCATTAGATTGTGAACTCCTTGAAAGTAGGTACTTTCCTTTGCCTTTCTTTGTTTCCCTAGGGCTTAGCACAGTACCTAGATTATAATTGGTTCTTAATAAATGCTTATATAAATAAATGCTTAATAAACCTAACTTACAAAGTTTACATTTCACTTCTTGGGACAATGAAATGAAAGTAGCAGGCAGATTTTCTTGAATACAGTAACCGCCTAATACAGCAAGGTTTCTTGGTCTGGTGGACAGTGTTACACTTAAATGAGCTTTTTTTTTTCCTCTAAGGAGGAGCCATGGATGCAGAAAACCTCAGTGGTCACATTTCTTACAATTGAACTTTTTTTTTTTTAAGTAAGTTCAGTCTTCAGTCTTTTATTTTTTTTTTAAGTAAGTTCAGTCTTCAGCTGTATTAGAGTAATAAGGTAATAGGTTTAAAGGGGTTAAAGCATCGTAATTTTGGAACTGCAGGGAACCTCAGAGGCTTATTGATGATGCTAGCCCAATAATTTTTTTTTTTTACATATAAACTGGAAGTCACCTGACTCACCCAAGATAACAAGTAATAAGTGGCAGAACTGATATTTGAAAGCAGGCTGTTTCAATCCAAATTAAATGCTCTTTCAACTACCATCCCAGTGAAACATTTTCTTCTTGCATTTCCTTTGTAAATAAATATATACTATCCAAGCAAACCCTTCCTCTTTACATTTTAGAGGTTCCTAGTAGAAAACTTTTATTTTGTTTTCGTTCAGATAGACATTCTTTGATTCTTTTAGATAAGTAGGGTAAGAGAGAAAAGTATTCTATTTTTATCGTTGAACGTCTTTATGCAAATATATGTTTCAGATTTGGTGGAGTTTAACCTGGGAAGTCCTAAAAATGTGGGCCCCTACCTCGCAGTGGATTTGAAACACAACATTTTGCTGCGGTACCGCTGTCATGGGCCTCCCATCCGATTCACTACTGTCTTAAGCAACGAGTTACACTATGTGGCCAACGAGCTGAACAGGATTGTGGGAGGGAGGAGCACCGTGGTGGCCATAGCCATATGGTCTCACTTCAGCACCTTCCCCTTAGAAGTTTATATCCGGCGATTGAGGAACATTCGCCGGGCAGTTGTCCGGCTCCTAGAACGAAGCCCAAAGACTGTGGTAGTTATCCGAACAGCCAATGTCCAAGAACTGGGGCCTGAGGTTAGCCTTTTCAACAGTGACTGGTTCTCCTTTCAGCTGGACACCATTCTAAGGAAGATGTTCTCGGGGATAGGTGTGTACTTAGTGGATGCCTGGGAGATGACACTTGCCCACTACCTACCACACAAGCTGCATCCAGATGTGGTGATTGTCAAGAACCAACTTGACATGTTCTTGTCTTTTGTGTGTCCAGCGAAGACTTAGCTTCTCCCTTTGGGGAGTCCTTCTAGGGGTATTGTTGGTATTAAAAAGAGTGAAAAAGTGTTTCGTACTTGTGTTCATATAGTTCCTGGGTTTGTCTTGGCAGGTAGATCTCCAAGTATTTTATATTGTCTACAGTTATTTCAATTGGAATTTCTCTTTCTATCTCTTACTTATGGGCTTTGTTGGTAATATATAGAAATGCTGATAGTTTATGTGGGTTTATTTATATCCTGCAACTTTGCAAAAGTTGTTAATTATTTCAAGTAGTTTTTTAGTTGATTTTCTAGGATTCTTTAAGTATATCATCATGTCATCTGCAAAGAGTGATAGTTTTGTTTCCTTACTGCCTATTCTAATTTCTTCATTTTCTTTTTCTTCTCATTGTTAAAGCTAACATTTCCAGTACAATATTGAATAATAGAATGATAATGGGCATCCTTGTTTCACCCCTGGTCTTATTGGGAAGGCTTGTAACCTATCCCTATTACAGATAATTCCTGCTGATGGTTTTAGAGAGATACTACTTACCCATTTTAAGGAGAGCTCCATTTATTCCTATGATCTCTAGTGTTTCTATTGAGATAATCATGATTTCTGTTGGTTTTGTTATTGATATGGTCAATTATGCTGATAGTTTTCTTAATATTGAACCAGTCCTGCATTCTTGGTATAAACACCACATGGTCATAGTGTATGATCCTGGTGATATATTGCTGTAATCTCCTTGCTAATATTTTATTTAAAATTTTTGCATCAATATTCATTAGGGAAATTGGTCTATAATTTTCTTTCTCTGTTTTTGCTCTTGCAGGCTTAGGTCATATTTGTGTCATAAAAGGAATTTGGTAGGACTCTGCCTATTTTCCCAAATAGTTTATATGGTATTGGCATTAATTGTTCTTTAAATGTTTGGTAAAATTCACTTGTAAATCCATCTAGCCCTGGGGATTTTTTCTTAGGGTTCATTGATGGCTTGTTCAATTTCTTTTTCTAAAATGGGGTTATTTAATTATTCTGTTTCCTCTTCTGTTAATCTGGGCAATTTATATTTTTTTAAAAAAATATTCACACATTTCACTTGGATTCACTTAGATAAATGCCAGATTTATTGGCATTCAATTGGGCAAAATAGCTCCTCATTATTGCTTTAATTTCTTCTTTGGTGGTGAAGTCACCTTTTTCATTTTTGATACTTACTATTTGGTTTTCTTCTTTCTTTTAAAAATCAAATTAGCCAAAGGTTTATCCTTTTTGTTGCTTTTTTTTCTCCTTAAAACCAGATCTTAATTTCATTTGTTAGTTCAGTGGTTTTTTTACTTTCAACTTTATTAATCTCATCTTTGGCTTTCAGGATTCCTAATTTGGTGTTTAATTGTGCATTTTTAATTTGTTCTTTTTCTAGTTTCTTTTTAGTTGCTTACTGAATTCGTTGATCTGTTCTTTCTTTATTTTATTGCTGTAAGCATTAAGAAATATACATTTTCCCCTAAGTACTGTTTTGGCTGCATCTTGTAAATTTTGGTATGTTGTCTCATTATTATCATTCTCTTTGATGAAATTATTGATTGTTTCTGTGATTTGTCCTTTGAACCCCTCAAAGTTTTAGTTTCCAATTGATTTTTAATCTATCTCTCCTTGACCCTTTGTTAAACATAGTTTTTATTGCATCATGATCTGAAAAGGATGCAGTTAATATTTCTGTCTTTCTGTATTTGATTATAAAGTTTTTGTGTCCTATTACATGGCCAATTTTTGTGTAGGTGCCATGTACCACTGAGAAAAATGTATATTCCTTCCTATCTCCATTCAGGTTTCTCCAGTGGTTTATAATTTTTAACTTTTCTAAAATTCTATTCCCCTCTTTAACTTCTTTCTTGTTTGTTTTTTTGTTAGATTTACCTGGTTCTGAGAGGGGAATTTTTAAATTCCCCTTCACCACCAAAGAAGAAGAAAAGTTGAGGTCCTCCACTAGTATAGTTTTGCTGTCTCTTTCC
This sequence comes from Gymnobelideus leadbeateri, assembly GCA_011680675.1. NCBI lineage: Eukaryota > Metazoa > Chordata > Mammalia > Diprotodontia > Petauridae > Gymnobelideus > Gymnobelideus leadbeateri. Next base: position 300,036 of record WOXC01004369.1, read on the forward strand.
CCCTGTTACCACAACTCATTTAACTCCTTTAGAAATGTGGATGCTATACCATTTGGTGCATATATATTTAATATTGTTATTAATTCATCATCTATTATTGTCTTTTAGCAAGATGTAGTTTCTTTCCTTGTCTCTTTTAATTAGATCTCTTTTTGCTTTTAATTTGTCTAAGATCATGATTGCTACTCCTTTTTTTACTTCAGCTGAAGTACAATATATTCTGCTTCACCCTTTTACTTTTATTCTTTGTGTGTTTCTGCTTCAAATATGTTTCTTGTAAACAAAATATTGTAGGATTCTTGTTTTTAATCCACTCTTCTATCTGCTTCCATTTTATGGGAGAGTTCATCCCATTCACATTCACAGTTATGATTGCTGTGTTCCCCCCCCCCATCCTATTTTCCCCCTGTTTATACTTTTGTCTCTCTCTCTTTTCACCCTATCCCTCCTCACTAATGTTTTGCTTCTGATTGTAACCTCCCTCATTCTGCCCTCCCTTCTATCAGCCTCCCTCCCCCCTACTTTTCTTGTCCCCCTCCTCCCCTACTTTCCTATAAGGTAAGATAGATATTTTACACCCAGCAGAGTGTGTAAGTTATTCCCTCTTTGAGTTGGCATTAAATTGAATGAAGATTTCCTTTTCAACCTTCACTCCATATGGAAGCTACAGTTGGAGAAATGACTAAAAAGGCTTTACTTTATGTAATAGTTTTATATGATAGTAAGGAGAGGGCTTTTATAAATTTAGGTTTTAATTCATGCCTTTTTAGCTATGGGAATACCATCTCAGAGTAATGGCAATAATATCATAAGTATCCATTCACCATACCAACATTGTGACCAAAGAGCAGGGGTTCTTAACTCTGTGTGTGTGTGTGTGTGTGTGTGTGTGTGTGTGTGTGTGTGTGTGTGTGTGTAATACCTTTAGCATTCTGTTGAAGCCTATGGATTCATTGTCAGAATAACATTTTTAAGTGTAAAAAATAAAATATCTAAGACTACAAAGGAAACCAGTTATACAGAAGTAGTTTTCAAAATATATATATATATATATATATATATATATATATATATATATATATATATATATATATATAAAAAGTCACTGACTCCAAGTTAAAAAGCCCTGCCAAGAAGATAATTAATATATTTGTTCAGAAAACCTTTTTTTGCAGAGGACTGCTGTTCTCAAGAGTGTAATATATAAATTAGTCTATGTGATGAACAGACAACTTTGGTTACAAAAGGAGTATTTCTAATCTCAACATCAGGGATAGTTGAGCACCTAAAAATGGAATGAGTGAATGTTCTTATACAGTATCTTAGAAGATTAGGCTAAGATACAGTTTTTGTGTCTTCTCTGAGCATGCTGGAGAGCATTGGACTACTTTGTGTTGGGAGATCCAAGTCTTCTTGATCTCTTAGTGAAATGCCTTGAAAAAGCCATTATGCTCAGTAAAACTTTTATTTAATGATCTTTTAAATAAGAAAATGTATATTTATATATACAGACACACTATTTTCTGCTTTTCTGTTATGCAGGATATGCTATTATCAGAGAACTGAAGCAAAAGAAAGTTAATGATGTGAAGACAGTGATCGTAAAACAAATACTCTAAATTGATGCTTGTACTGTGTGATTATGTCTAATTTAATAGATTCAGTTAAATTTGCCACAATAATTTAATAATTTACTCAACAAATGACCAGTGGCTACTGTTTATTATTAATGTTATCAAGTTTTAGACTTTTTAAAGATTTATCCTCTCATAAAGTTAATGATTCACATAAAGTTGTGGTGACAAATTCCATAGATTTAAAAAACAATTTATTTATTTATTTATTTATTTATTTATTGTCTTTATTCATTTGTTTGTTTACTTTTAGTTTACAAGATTCAGTTCCACAAGTCCTTGAGTTTCAAATTTTCTCACCCTCCCTCCCCTTCCCCCCCCACGCCAATATACAATGAAGTATGGTATCTGCAAATACTTTAACATTAGACATTAGTCAGGTTGTAAAGAAGGATTATAACCAATGGACTGAACAGTGAGAAAGAGAAAACAAAACCGAAAAAGAGCAGGTAGTTTGCTTCAGTCTGTGTTCAAACTCTGTAGTTCTTTCTCTGAATGTAGACATTTCTTTTGGTCATGAGTCTTTTGGAGTTGTTTTATAACCTTGAATTGCTGAGAAGAGTCCAGTCTATCAAAGCTGGTCATCATACATATGATCGTGTCTGTAATTGTGTACAAATTTCTCCTTGTTCTGCTCTTCTCACGCAACGTCAGAAAACTATTTTTAATTATTACTATTATTTTGGATGCCCTATTGAAGTTTGAAACCACAGTCTCTTTTGAGGTAGAAAATTTAATGTGCCCGGCATATACCCTCTGTTGTTTGGCAATAAAAGGCTGTTATTTCAGCTTGTTACTAATTGAATTTTTTTAATCATTGAATCATATGAATTATAACAGCGAAATATACTGACTTTTTAAGTTAATGAGATAAATTCATTTGGGACCAGTAACCTTCTGGGCTGTGTCCTTTAAATGCTATGCAAGATAGACCATCTTTTTACAGTCAGCAATGTAATACTGCAGGGGGAAAGACCAACAAACAGATATACCAAGATACTGATAGTGAAAAGAGGATGATTATGTAAAGATTAGGAAATAATCTCTGACCTTCATTATAATATTGTTTATAACCTTGCATTTAAAAGATATGGAGAAACTAGAAAGAAGGCATAAAATAGTTACTTAAGTTTAAACAGGAATAATAATAGCTGACTTTTGTATAGTGCTTTCAGGTTTGCAAAGTAACATTTCTTCTGAATGGGCCTTATGAAGAAAAGTTAGAGGAATGGAGGTTGTTAGAGTGAAAAAAAGTTATTTAATTATTAGAACATATGAAGATGGTGCCACTGATCACCCTACCTGCTGAGAACTAAACAAAAGGATTTAAGCAAAAAATATACTTAAATCAGAAGAGATTTCCGTTAGGATAGACTTAAACTAGCATTATTTTTAAGAATCATTTTATTTTTATTTCCAAATATATTTTCCCCATCCCCTACCCAGTAATCCGTTCCTTATAATGAATAAAAAAAGAAAAAAGGGAAAAACAGTTTAGCAAAAGTAATTAATACATTACCCATTTTGACAATATGAATTGTTCTATACCTCTACAGGTTTGCCATCTCAGCAAAGGAGAGAGGTGGATTTTCTCACAACCTTTTTTGGGGATAATCTTGGTCATTAAAATTATACAGCACTCAATTTCACCTCTTTGTTTCTTCTTTCTATTTACATGGTAGTCAGCTAGTCAATCAATAAACATTTATGAAGTGGCTATTATGGGCCAGGCTCTGTGCTAAGAACTGGGGTGGAGAGAGAGGAGGAGAGGGGTGTACAAAGAAAGGCAGAAGACAGTTTCTGTTCTCAAGGAGCACACAGCTAATGGGAGACACAGCATAGGAGCAACTATCTACAGACAAGCTATACTCAGGATCAATGGAAATAATTAACAGAGGGAAGACACTGGAATTAAAAGAGACTTGGAAAGGCTTCCTGTAGAAGGTGGGATTTTAGCTGGAATTTAAAGGAAGCCAGGTGGCAGAGATGAGGAGGGAGAGAATGGCAAGAATGAGGAAAATGCTTGCAGTCAGGAGCTGGAATGTCTTGTATCATTGGGTGCTCCTTGTGCCTATGGTATTGCTGGTTCTGCTTACATCATTCTAACATCAGTTCATGTACATCTTCAAAATGAGCTTAAATTGTGATTTAAGATATTTCTTTTGACTTAAGAACTTCTTGATTTAGTGAGAGCTAACACTGGAATGGATTTGGCATCTTTCCCTGAAGAGATTTAAGTTGAAAGTGTGGACTTTGTACTGTCTTTCTGAGATCATTTAGATATTCACTGGCTCTTCCAGATCCAACTTCAAGATTTTTTAAAAATTCAGTACAGATTCTGTGATATCAGGCCACAGAGATTTGACTGCTCCCACTTTCTTTTAGGTATTCTTCAATCATTAAAAGTGTGGTTCATTAGGAATTAAAAGAACCGAGTCCTGAACCTAACCTTACCACTACCTAACTGTGTGTGCTTGGGTATGTCATTTACATTTCCTCTCTAGGACTCAGTTTTCTCTTCTCTCATATGAAGGGGTTGGACTAGAAGAATTCTAAAGGCCCTTCCAGTTCTAACATTCTCTCTCTCTCTCTCTCTCTCTCTCTCTCTCTCTCTCTCTCTCTAATAGAGAAAATATGAAAAGAAAAAAAACCCTATGAGACTAAAGAATATTGCTTAAGCTGTCATCTAACCATCGAAAATATAAGTTTTTTTCAAGTATAGTGTCTTTCTCCAACCATATTTTGAAAAAAATCTATTTTTATGTCCTTTAAATTATGATATTGAGGTGTGGAATGACCGGTTAGGGTATGACAGAGACAAGATTAGAACTGAGAGTGCTACCAGACAGACTCCAGTTATAAAGCATCTCTTCTATTATTTCCTTTCTGATACTTGAAATTCTACCCTGAGGAATTGTGCTAAATTTCTCCCTATTATTTTAAAATGGATGTATTCCTGGGAGAGTTAACACATAGTTATTAGCACCTTAGTATAAATTAGTTTTGATTCTCCTCCCTCCTTGTCAGAAGAGAGACAACAGTGGGAGAGTATAAGAAGGAGCGGGGAGCGGTGGGGAAGTTTTAGGGAAAGGCACATGAAAGGATTGTGGAGAACAGCAAAGTAAAAAGCTTTACCTACTGGACAGTTTAACCTGTTGACTGAGAGTGCAACTGAAATATTTTTTTATTTAGAGAATGAAAACAGTTTAATCCATTTTCGCTTTAAAATTCCTGGGCTAAGTAAGAAGAAACTGGCTCATCTCAAGTATAAAGGAAGCTTCAGTAAGCAGCTCCTGATGACTGTTTCTGTACAAGGACACAGCATCATTTCCTGTGTGGTTACAAAGCCTGATTGCAACATGAAAAGGACCCTTTAAGAAAAAGAGGGAAATACAAAAAAATCTTACACTATAAACCCCCCTTCCCTCTCCAGAAGGAAAAAAGAATCAGCACTGAAACAAATTTAGCAAGAAATTCCTTCCCAGGTCTAATGTGTTTGCAAAATCAAGTCCCAGTTGCTATTTGATATTACTTTGAAAAATGGGTTCTATTGAAAACATGATTTTTATAATGTATCACAAAAAGTGTATCTAACTTATGAATGACTTGCTTAAAAAATTCTTGGTCTTCTACTTTTTAACCTCAGCCTCAGTTTCCTATCTGTAAAATGGGAATAGAAATAATAAAGTAAGTAGTAGTAGGGAAAAGTAAAAATAGAGCCCTTAATTCACAGGGTTGTCATGAGGAACAAATGAGATAAGGGGAAAGGAATAAGCACCTATTATGTGCCAGACACTGTGCAAAAACACTTTTACAAATGTTATCTCCTTTGGTCTTTACAACCTTACACAATAGCAGGTGCTATTGTGACCCCCATTTTACAGGTGAGGAAACTGAGGCAGACAGGTTAAGTGAATTGCCCAAGGTCACACAGCTAGTGTCTGAACCTGTATTTGAGCTCATCTTCCTGACTCCAGGTCTATCCACTACACCACCTATAATATATGTGAAAATAAGTGCTTTCCAAGCCTTAAAACTTTATATAAAGGCTAGCTATTATTATTATTATTATTATTATCAATTAAGACATACAAGGAGCTCCTATTTGCTTGACATTCACCTTTTCTCATATTTAGATTCTTTTGTTTTTTGGTAATACTCTGCGGAAGGTGGTAACTGCCCAGAGATGTTCAGAGGCTACCTCAAAATTGTGTACAGAATAATGAAACTCAAAGTGAATGTGAATCCCAATGATGAATTAATACCATCAAATTTGGACAGTTTATAATACATTTTTAAAAAAAATAGCTTTCTTTGACTCTCCTGTAGCTTCGTTCCAGTCCAGGTTTTCTAGCAAGCCCCACTGGGGAATGTCCAAGACTCTTTCTGTACGAGCTTGGGAATTTCCACTTAGCTGAAAAAGTCCAAGAGTCTATCGCATCCCCTCCCCTCTTCCCTACCCTCCTGGTTGCCCACGCAGTCACATATACATAAGTGGATGCCCCCTGTTGTACGGACTAACCCTGAGCTTCCCCCACCCCCACCCGTTCTTACAACTGGTGAATTAAGACAGTTCTTGAATACAGTCACAGAGAGATCGCTTCCTTCCGAGCAGCCTAGTAGAAAGGGCTCAGCAGTCGCTTAGCATGTAAAGGAAATTCAGATCATCCTACACTGGCTCATATTTGGCTTATTATCGCTGATTATACCTGGAAACAAATTCTTTGTTTTTAGGTATATGTATGACTTGAGTCTTCAGACATGAAGGTATTGTTTTATTTTTATATAGAGCAAGTATTTAAAAGTGTTTTAAATGCTAATGTTTTACTACCTTTTCTTATGATGACAACGTTACTTAGAGAACAGAGAGCAACTCTCTGGGGTGTGTGTGTGTGTGTGTGTGTGTGTGTGTGTGTGTGTGTGTGTGTGATCATGGAACAAAGAATTAAGGGAGGCAGACTTGTAGGAGATAATGAATGAGTTCACATTTTGGATTCTGTTGCGAATTGTGTCTGCTCCTATTGGCTAAGGGAAGAGTGATGGGACTGGTGGAAGCTGGTTGAAAGAAAAAGTGATGATTGTACAGTATCTCTAAAGTAACAGTTTATTTATAAGCAGTGATATAATTAATGTCTTTAGACATAGTCATGCAGGAAGACATCTGGTTATTACTCAGTGTATTAACTTGAAAAAGTGTGAATTTTTAAAGAATTGTTTAATTGAGTAGTTCAGAGTGCTTTCTTTATAAGGCATTGTTACATAATTCTTATAATCCTGTGAAGTAAGAGTCAAGCATCTACATGATTATTTTATAAATGAAGGTGATTGGGAATTACCAGTTCACAGATTCATAACAGTAATCTATATGAAATTATTCATCATTAAGTTATCCTTTGAGAAAATAATAGCCAATATTTATATAGTAATTTAAGTTTTGCAAAGTGCTTTGCAAGTATTATTTTGTCCTCACAACAACCATGGGAGGTATGTACTTTATTAACTCCATTTTACAAATGTGGAAACTGAGGAAAATAGAAGCTAAGTAATTTGCCCAGGATCACTCAGCCAATAAAGTCTCTGAGGCTAGATTTGAACTCAGGTCTTCATATTTCCAGGTTAAATACTCTATCCACTGTATACCTTTATAATAAGAACATAAAATAAGGAAGAATTTCCTGGACAGAACTGACTTGGAAGATTCTTGCCCAAGAAATGAAAATTGTTGATTTAAACAACAAGGTGGAGGGGAAAGATGGGGAACAAACATTTAATAAGTACTTATCATGTGCTAGGCACTGTGCTAATCACTTTATAAATATTATCTGATTTGATCCTAACAACAACCCTGGGAGGTAGATGCTATCATTATCCCTACTTTACAGTTGAGAAAATTGAGGCAGACAGAGGTTAAGTGATTTGCCCAAGGTCATATGGTGTCTGAGGTCGGATTTGAAATCAGATTTCCTGATTCCAGTTCTATCTCTCCATTCACTATGCCACCTGGCTGCCACAACAGCAACAACAACCACAACCTACAACACTCCCACCACTAACAACAAATGTAGGCTAATGTTAAAACTGGCATCTAAAGAGAAGTTTCCTGACTAGGTAAAGTATTATTCCTTCATAAAGACAGGCAATAAGTATAACTTAAAGGAGGAAGATAATTTCTAAGGCCTTAATTATTCAGATTAAGAGAGGAGAGAAATTATAGATATTATTCAAATCTGTAGATTATGCAAAAACCATTTAAAATTGAATGTAAATGGTATGATAGGCTCTTTTGGGCAGCATTTTGATCTCTCTAATAATATTTTGCTTAAACTAATGAGCATATAGACAGTAGGTAGAAATCAATGGCCAGGAGAATTTGGGTTATAGGGCAGGGGGCAAAATCATTCTGGAATGGAAAGTTAGCTGAATAATTTCAATCCACAAGGCAAGTGTACTTCATGGATGTCCAAGAGTTGGGTTCCTGCTCTTTAAGTAGATGCTCTTTGACCGAAGACCCTTCTCATGCTGAAATGGTCTAATTCTCTGCACATATCCTATAATAATTTTTTTTGCAGCATTCCTTTCAGACAACATAGATGCTGAGGATCTCCAGTCTAGCTTAGTTGTTTATTAGTAGAAACTAACCTCGTGGTTGAAATCCCTTTTATCTGGATTTATGGAATTTGAGAAGTTAAAGGAATAGGAAAAAAAAGTGGGAGAACAGTGGAATTGAGGAGAATTTTTTATTCCAGACTGTTCCTAGACCAAACATTGATTGTTTCTGAGAAATAAGAACTGTTTCCCTTGGGTTAACAGCTGGCTACTGCTTTTCACATGGTGGTTTCCCCCCCAGGTTTACAGGAAGCTTATGAGGGAGTAGTAGATCTTCATCTTGTGGCTTGATTGGCCTGTTGCTGAACTCCTGAGGGTGAAAGCAGTGGATGGTTTTTATCAGGCCAGAGTAGGTCACTTCCTGGGTATGTGTTGGTCTATTTCTCAAAATGAACACTGAAAATAGTTTTTTAATAAATCATAGATTTTTTAAAAAATCACAGTTATAAATTTTACTGTAAAATGTTTAAAATTACCCTTTCAAGAGATGATTAGTGAATGCCTAGAAAAGAAAGTGGTGATTACCAAAAGGTAGCATGGCATGGCTTTATCATGATAGGCCCTGCTAAAGTAACCTTATTTTATTTTCTAGGAGGTTTGTTTACTAAACCAAGAGATCAATCAGGAGCATGCTGTAGGTTTTAGCTAAGCATTTGATAAAATATCTCGAACTACTCTTTCAGAGACAATGAAGTCCTATAGATCAGATGATAATACAAGTAGATGGATTCAATACTGGTTGAATGGCTTGGACCCAAAGAATGCTCATCAGTGGGTCAATGTCAGCTTGCTGGAAGGTCTCTAGTGGAATGCTCTGGATATCTACTTGGCCTTGTACCATTTAACACTTTAATCAGTGACTTGAATAAAGGCATGGATGATATATATGCTCTTCAAATTTGCCTGTGTCACAAAGCTGGGATGGATAGGTAACCACACATTGAATCCAAAAACATCTTGACAGACTGGAGCATTTGACTGAATATAATCAGATGAATTTCAATAGAGATAGATGTACATAATTTACATTTGGGTTAAGAAAAATTGGCTTCAGATATATTAGGATGAATAAATGAATGAGAAGGCATTTATTAAATACTTACTATATTGTGTTATGTCCTGGGTACACAAATACAAAAATAAAATGGTCCCCACCTTCAAGGATCTTATATTTTGATAGGGAAAGACAATACATATAGGAGGGTACAGCTGCAGGGTAGGGAGATGGCAAGGCCCAGAGGTACTTAGTATGCATAGTAACCATGGATGGCACATCATAGTAGTTTGGAGGGCACAGTGTCAAGGCCTGGGTTTCTAGGGGGTTCTACTTTAAGGCAGAGGACAAAGCCTGGCAGTTTGGGGGGCAGAGTGAAAGGGCAGATAGTGTGTGTTTCTAGGACATAACTGCAGGGTGGATGATAATACCCAGGTGTCTAAAGGGTGACCATTATGAATAAGCAATTATAGTTGGTGGTTCCCACCTCAACAAAAAGGTTTATTATGACTAGTTCCCATTTTTCCAGCTTGTGTGTAACTACATTCAACAATAGTCAAGGGGCAAAAGGGGTCTAGGCCCATGACTGTTGGGAAAGGAGAGAAGGATGGAGAGTCAGCACCTACTCGAGGCTCCCTCCCACAAGGGTGGGAAGGGGAGTTGGCATCCATTCAAGAGGGGGAAAGCTGAAAGTGTGTTGGCATGAAGGTTGAGCACTAGTAGAAAGGAGGGGGAAGAAGGGATATGGGGAGGGAGGGAGCTTTCTTCATCCCACTACCCACCAGCACTATCTTCCCTTAGCCATCCCAGACCTAGAAGATACCTTGGTAAGGAGAAAGTAAAAAAATAGTTATATAGCAATATGAAAAAAAAATTCTGGGGTTCTGGTGGACTGCAAATTCAGTTTGAGTTAGCATATGATAGGGTAGCAAAAATAAGCAAAAAACACCTGATGTGGACATGGACTGAATTGGGGTAGGCTTAGCTTTCAAGAATGAAGATGTGGTTACACCTCTGAGCACTGCCCTGGTCAGACCACATCTGGGGCATTGCATTCAGTTCTGGGTTCCACAGTGAAAGATAACACTGAGAAGCCGGAGAGCATCCAGAATGGTGAAAAGCACTAAATCCTTGGCATGTGAGGATCTGTTCAAAGAAATGCTGATGAGGGGTGAGGCTGGGTGGGGATTAGCATAACTCTTTTCAGATACAGATACAGATGGAAGAGATATTAAACCTGGTCTGTTTAGCCCTAGAGAGATTCAGACAACCAATGATGTAGTAGATAGAGTACAGGACCTGGAGTCAGGAAGGCCTGAGTTCAAATTTAGCCTCAGATGCTTACTGTGTGATCCTAGGCAAGTCACTTAACCTCAGATTCCTCAACTATAAAATGGAGATGATAATAATTCCTACTTTGCATGGCTCTTGTGAGGATCGAATAAGACAATATTCGTAAAAAATAAAAGTGAGAGGTTGAGTATCATGTATTCAGAACATCTGGTAGGGCAGAACAGTCAGGCTAGAAGAAAGAGTATGTGAGGAGGAATCAGCTTGAAAAGATGGGTTGGAGTCATATTGTGAAGGGCTTTAAATGCCCAAAAGACGAGTTTGTATTTTATCCTGGAAGCAGTAGGGAGCTGCTGAAGCTTCTGGAGCAGCTGTGTGAAGGATAGGTTAGAAAGGTCTGGTTGAGAGATGAGGAGGGCCTGAATTAGACTCATGAGAGTATAGAGAAGGAAACAGTTGTGAGAAATATTGTGGAGGTAGAATGGACAAGACTTGGCAACTGATTAGATATGAGGAGGTGAGAATTAAGGAAATCTCTCTGATTTGTATTCTGTACTGAACCTTCCCTGTGAGCACAGCAAATACTTTGTTGAAGCTATGTTTCCCTGCCATATGCCTCATTTGATATTGATAATTATAGGGCAGTCAAAGAAACATTATTTTTATTGTAGCATCTATCAAGAAAACTGGAATGATGTTAATATATACATTGAAGATGCCTTGTTGGAAAACCTCTAAGGTGACATTTTGTTCCACCAAATCAATTAAAAAAAAATTCAACTACTAACACAATGGGATATTGTAGTTTCTTCCTCTTGGTCAATTGTGTGACAATAAAGATGTGGTCTACTATTGAATTTTGTTTACAAAATCTTACTTGTTTCCTTCCCGTATCTTCATCAAATATGCTCCCAATATATATTTAGAATTTTGGAGGTATCTGTCTGACACCATGGCCCCATCCATGCCCAGTATCAAATTAAAATATAATTAGGAAATATTTAACAAAATAATTAAAAATACAATAGACTATAGATAATGCTAACACGTGGTTTTCTAAGTCAGTATGTGGCTGTTGGGATTGTCACATATGGTTTAGTGGTCTCCATTTCTATTTGAATTTGACATTACTGAAGTAGATTATTATCATAAAGATTTTGTTGAGATAAGAAAGTAGGCATATGGATCTTTTGTTAGTAATAATGAGGTCCATGATTTTTTCCAAGCATTTCTTATCCTTCTCCTTTTCAGACACCTTGAGAATTGGCCCTTAAATTAGCTCCAGATTATATCCTCTCCGACGAGGACATCCTCTGCATAAATTTTGTCTGGTTTAGTTGCTTCTACCTATATCTGTTGTCTTTGCTGCCATTTCTATTTCCTCATACAACTTATTTGGGACTATGATGTTATAATTGCAACGAGGCCTTTACTGTCATGGTTAGATAAAACAGCCATAGAAATACTGAAAGATCTTTTTCATTTTCTGTGTTCTCCTTCTAGTTTTATCCTTACATGCTCCTGAGATGACCTGACCTAATTGGAACTCTCAGGAAGTTTTCAGTAAACTCTTCTCTTTTATTTCTGACTATTTTATGAGGCAGTGTTACTCATGGTTTTCCATTTTTATAAGTTTTAACAAGAGTTCATTTTTTTAAACTGGAGTTGCTTTTTGTACTCTTATCTTTATGCCTGGCAAGATCTAGTGTTTGCTGGCTATGGTTATTTCCAGGTTTTTAAAAATCTCCTCATTGTGAACACTGGCTAAACAAATGATAGTCTATGTTGGTGCCTGTTCTTTAATCCATGTCCCACTGTTCAACAGCAATAGCTTGTTTTAAAAGGTCAGGTTTGGGCTGTTTTAATTGCATATTATAGATTCTGATTTATAATTCTTTTCTAATTTGGCATTCATTTCAATTTTTCCTTAACAAGGATTTGACCTTCCAGTGCACAAATAAATGATTCAGAAATTACTCCCTTCTCAATGACTAGCCACTTCCTGTTTCTTAAGTTGTAGGCAATTTATTTTTCTTTTTTTGCTTTTTGGAGGGGGGAGGGCAGGGCAATTGAGGTTAAGTGACTTGCGCAAGGTCACACAGCTAGTAAGTGTTAAGTGTCTCAGGCCGGATTTGAACTCAGGTCCTCCTGACTCCAGGGCCGGTGGTCTATTCACTGTACCACCTAGCCTATCTAGTCAATTTCATTTTTGAAGATAATATTATTGATGCTTGCAATGTCCAGCACCTCAGTCCTTTTCTAGAAGAAATTATTCATGATGTATAAATGTGAGGCTACTGCATAGTTTCAAAGTCCCTGGTCTCTAATTTCCTGAAGACAAGACATATTTTCAAACATACTTTTGCCATCTTTCCTTATGTGTACGTTTACAATGAAGTCTCTGAGAATTAAAGTCTATGTTGATTTAATTGGGAGGGTCTAACAGCTTTTTGTAGCAATTCTCTTATCTTTTCAACTGTTGACCTAGGCAATAGATGTTGGGGCATAAGTTGAGATTATCATGATGGTAAAACTTTTGATAATACTCAGTGTGATCATGGAAACATGAGACTATTAAATATCTCTTGAAATTATTTTTCTTTTTGTTTTGGATGAATGATACAGTCAATTTTACCAATCCATTTATTTGTTCCTTCAATTTAGCTAAAGCTTCCTTTTGTCTTCTAGTGTCGCCATGAGGTTAAGACTGATCTATGCTGGTTCTTCCAGTAGTATATCAGCTCATTGGTTCTATGTTATATTTAGAGTGCCAACAGTTAAGTTATAGATGGTCTAAACACTATGTGGTTCTTAGTACCCTTTGTCTCCTTTTCTGCCTCATCCCAGCAGAAGTGGAAGGGTAAAAGTCCATCTTCCATTTTTCTTCATTTCATGCCTTCATTTATTTAACAAGTATTTATTAAATATCTACTGAGTACTAGGCATTGTGGGGTGCTTGGGATATGGAGATGAAAACAAAACAGCCCCTCTTTTCAAGGAGCCTACATTTTGTTGGGGGAAAATGATATGTTTACAATCATATAGTTTATACACAAAGTAATTTTTTTTGGGGGAGGGCACTGGTAACAGGGAACCAGGGAAGGTGTCATGTTGGAGGTGGAATTTGAGCTCAAGTTTGAAGGAAGCTAAGGATTCTAAGGGAGGCAACTAGGTGGTACAGCGGATAGAGCACTGGGCCTGGAGTTGGGATCTGAGTTCAAATTTGGCCTCATACACTGACTAGCGGTGTGACCCTGGGCAAATCGCTTAATCCCTATTTGCCTCAGCTCCTTATTTACAAAAATGGGGACACCCTGGAGAAGGAAATGTCAAACCACTCCAGTATCTTTGTCAAGAAAACAACATGGACCAGTCCAAGGAGTCACGAAGAATTGGATACAACCAAATGGCTGAACTACAACAAAACAGGGATTCTTGGAGGTGGAAGTAAGGAAAGGCTGCTTTTCAAGGACATTTAGAGCTGGAAGGAACCTCAAAGGTCACCTAGTCCAACCCTTTCATTTTACAGATAAGGAACCCAAGCCCTAGAGAATGAAGATCACACAGGTAGTGAATGGATTTGAACCCAGGCCCTCTGACTCCACAACCCATCTTACTTTCCACTGCCCCACCCCCATTGGATGACAGAGTTTGCAAAGCTACACACAACACTGAAAGATGGGAAATGGAAAGTTGGGTTTGAGGGACAGTGAGCAGACCAGATGGACTAGAACAGAGTATATAAAGGGGAACAATTTGTCATAAGCCTGGAATGGAAGGCGAATGATCAAGGGCTTTAAATGCTAGATAACTATTTTATGCTGGAAAGAGAAGTGAGACCCATTAAGTCTTATTAAGCAGAGAAGTGACACGGTCAAACCTTTGCTTTAGGAATATCAGTTTGGCAACTGTGGAGGATGGATTGGAGAGAGGAGAGGCCCAAGACAAAGAGACCAATTAGGATTTATTGCAATAGTCTTGGTGATAAGTGATGAGGGCCTGAATCAGAGTGGTGGCTGTATAAGTGGAGATAAGGGGACAGATATGAAACGTGATGGTGGCAGAATGCATGATGTGGCAACTGATTAGTCTGAGGGAAAGTCAAAAGGCAAGATTCTTCTTTGGTTGCAAAACTGCCATGGCCTTAAGAATTTGTCACTTAGGGGCTGGCCTACTGGTGCTGAGCCTTTTTGTACTTAACTATTCTGGTAATCAAGGTAAATTAATCAATCCATCAACAAGCCTACTTTATCAAATGCCTGCCTTGCCCCAGGCATTGTGCTAAGTATTGGGGATACAAATATAAAAACTAGACAGTTCCTACCCTCAAAGCACTTGCAGTATGGGGAAAACAGTATATGTAGAATACATAAATATGAAATGTATACTCAGTAAACATAGGATTATTTCAGTGGACCAGGGAGAGAAACTAACGGCTGGGGAATCAGAAAAGGCCTTGTGTAGGAAGGATGAGTGGATCCTTGAAGGAAATTAGAGAACCTATAAGACAGAGATGAGGAAGATGTGCTTTTCAGGCATGGGGAACAGACAATGGCAATTGGTGAGGGCTGAGGGAGAGTGAAGAGTGAAGATGCCTCTCAGACTGTGAACATGGATGTGGAGATGCCTTCCATATAAAAAGAAAAGTTAGGAAGAAGCCGTTCAGGGACCACATTTGAAGTCTTTCTAGTATAGTAGAATTTGCCATATCTTTTGCTTTGCTGGCATAGTCTTCAAAAATCCAGGGTTACCCCATATCACAATCAAGGAATGGAATAGGTTTCTAGTCGCATAAATGGCATAAGAAAAGTGAGGGAAAGATGCATGCAAGAAGAAGCAAAAATACCCACCAAGAAGTTGTAAATGATTGCAAACTACTGTTATTTACTGATTGATAATTTTGTTCCCCCAAAATGTGCATATTGATTTTTGACAGATTAGTGCCCACATTATTAAAGGGGACTTTTAATATAGATAAGCCACTGAGACCCAAATTATTGAAATTATCATGGTATAATGATAGTGGTGGCTTGATATTTTTGGACCTCCCAGCCAATTTATTATCTATGTACTAACTTATGTACATGTTGTCTCCTCTATTAGAATGTAAGCTCCTTGAGGGAAGGATTGTTTTTGCTTTTTCTTTGTATTTCCAGCCTGGCACATAGGAAGATATCAGTAAATGCTTGATTCAATTACTTGATTGTTTGACTATTTTGATCAGAGACCACCTTTTTTAAGGATAGGCTTGGGAATAACTGCTAGAATTATAGACAGAGATATTTGCTCTATGGAGCACACCTTCCACTACCTTTCCATGCATTTGCTTTCCTCGGGAGAACAAGAAACTTGGGAGAGAGTTTCTTCGGAAAGTTCCATACTTCTGGTAGCAGGTTTGACTGGGCCACATCCCATAGTAGTTTCCTTGTGCGTAAACTGTGGGCAGCTTACCCAATCCTAGCTCCTGATTCCCAGTTTCCTATTTATGAAGGAGAATGGGGAAGTGAAAAAAATGATTTATTCACATACAACCTTTGAAGGACTAGCTTTATCCTGAGTTATAACTTTGTAACTGTACTCTACTTTGTCAATTATTATATAAGATTCTATCTAGTGTAGACCTAAGGTCTCACTCATCTGATGGAGCCTAGATATACAAAGGACAAAAAAAGGAGGGAGATTTAGATAAATGTGTGTGTGTGTGTGTGTGTGTGTGTGTGTGTGTGTGTGTGTGTGTCTATTTTGGAGGCAAGTGGAAAAATCAAAGAAAGGGCATTGCTTAGAGCAGATGGCATGATGGCAGAACTACTCAATTTTTCTCTGCCAAAGAAAATTATCTTTACCCTGGAAAGACAGAACAACAGTGATTAACAGGGAATTGAGATTCAGGGTTAGAGCACATAGGTGTCCTTATTCAGTTCAAGTCACCAGGCCCAGACAAACTACACCCAGTTGCTCTGGCACCCATGGGACTGTTAGATGTGACTGAGTAGACATTATTCCAGTGCTGAGCACAGTACCTGCCACATAGTAGGTGCTTAATAAATGTTTATTGGTTGATTGGTCATCAGAAGAATATAACTGGTTGGTGTCATGGCAGGGGAAGCTTTTGTGTCAGAGAAGCCAGTTATCAACAGGAGCCTTAGTCCAAACCTGGCCATTTTACCAGAAATTTGGGACCAGGCATAAGCTTACCTAATGAGTCCATGAAGAACATAAAGCAGAGGTGAAAAGTAATATGCCTAACCACCAGGCCCACAGACCACTTAACTTTCTGATGAGAATTAAGTCTCACCCCGCCCCCCCAGAGGACTTTAACAGTAGTTATGAGGTGTTACTGAATCCTATTTAAAATTTTTTTTTCTTCCAAATGTAACACTCTGAAAATGTTCTGTGTTTAGCATTCTTTCTGTGTATAAATTCTTGGGCCATACCCAAGTCATACTGTACATAACAGCGAGTGCCTTTTCAACTCCCCTTTTGAGGAAATCCTAGACATGAACTATTCATGAACTTGAAGCTTAAACATTTTTTTCTGCATTGTAGGGGACTTAATGAATCTAAGAATGTGAGAAAATAGTTCATCCTCCCTCTCATTAGAGGGTAGGCTCCCATATTATTGAATGAAGGAATCTGCATGCCTGGGTCTAGAGCAGATAGCCTCTTTAGGGATAGGAAATAGGATCATGCCCCAGCTCCTTGGGCCCAGAAGCAGATCCTTATGGTTAGTCTAACAGGGATTTATGACTCGAAAAGTAAGAGGTGACGACTAAACCAAGAAAAGGTCCAACCAATGTTACTCACCTCCTGATAAGGAAGTGATGAACTCAAGATGCGGAATGAAACACGCATTTTTGGACGTGGTCAATGTGGGAATTTAATTTACTTGACTGTGCATATTTGTTACAAGGGTTTTGTTTTAAATTTTTCTCCGAGCAGGAGGTGTAGGGATATGGCAAGGAGAGGAAATAAATATTTTTTAATTGGGAAAGAGTTTTAAAAATCAAGAACAGGTCATGGCAAACTGACTTCATTTCCTTTTGCGTTAGGCAAGGTTGCTATAATAAATGGTTGTTGAATGACATATACATAGAATGCTAGTTTTTTAGCAAAGCATTTGGCAAAGGCTTGTGGTTTACTTTTTGTGAAAAATATCTTGGCATTTGAGTGGACTGAAAATTCATTATGAATCAACAGTGTGACATAGCAGCTAGAAGCTGACCAATCATAGCCTGCATGATGTTCAGAATTAGGAAGGTTGTGGTCATGCTGTGATCTATTCTGGTCAGAACACATCTGGAGTTATTTTGATTTGTTCTAAGAGCTACATTTTAGGAGAGACATTGACAAGCCTCCACATGTCCAGAAGAATTTCACCAGGATAGTGAGGGGATTAGAGTCTGTAGAATAGAAACATTCATTGAAAGAATTAAGAATGCCTAGCCTGAAGAAGAGAAGCCTTGGCAGACATAGGGATGTGATTGTAGGCTTTAAGCATTTGAAAGCCTGAGATGTGAAATACAGATTATTAAATTTGTTGTGTTTAGCCCCAGAGGGCAGAGCTAGGAACAATGGATGCAAGTTCCAGAAGGGTAGATTTAGGCTTGATATAAGGGAGAAAAAAATGTTAATAATCAGAACTCTCCAAGAGTGGAATGAATTTCCTTGGGAGAGAATTGCTTTCCTTTTGTGAGGGGTTTTCAAGGAGAGGCTGGATGACTACTTTCCATGCTTCAAGAATAGGTTGAGGGGCAGCTAAGTGGTGCAGTGAATAGAACGCTGGCCCTGGAGTCAGGAGGACCTGAGTTCAAATCTGGCCTCAGACACCTAACACTTAACTAGCTGTGTGACCTTGGGAAAGTCACTTAACTCCAATTGCTCTCCCTTCCTCCCTCCAAAAAGGAAAAAAAAAGAATAGATCGAGCTAGATAACTATGATGTGCCTTCCAACTCTGGGATTCTATTGTTCTGTGATTCTTAGTAATAAAGATTATAAAGAGTAGATAATTCAAGAACTGGAAGAGATCATAAATGTTATCTACTCCAACTTCTACTTGAAATATGAATTTTTCCCTACAACATTCCTGACTTCTCTGGGGTCTTTGGAAATGCCACTAGTTCTTGTAATTGAGTCCTTGCCCAATGATGGAAGTGAATTGACTAGATCAAAGATGTCAGGCAATTGGGAATTGTTTAACCAAAGAAACAAAAACACAACACAACGTAGAAAACATTAATTTGTGGTTTTCAAAATCAATCTACAGTCCTGAGGGTTCTGTTCCTATATGAGTTTGTCACCATTGTACTAAATAGTTTTTAAGGGACCTTTTCATTCCTATGATATTTTTTTAAATTTCAGAAAGAAGGGACTTTATTCTGAGCTCCTGCTGAAAGGGCTTTCAACATTAACATAAATGCTTAAACAATATATTAATATAAAAAGATATAAGAATATTGAACAGTGTTCTGGACCAGATAGATCAAGACTGTAACCTGGAAAAAGGAAGTAGCGCCACATACTAATGATGATATTAATAGTGATCATTTACATTTACTTGGTGCTTTATAGTAAGAAAATGCTTCTATACATGCTATCTTATTTCATCTTCACATCAACTTCAAGTTAGTGTAAATGTTATTAAACCCATTTTTCCTATAAGGAATTTGAGGCTTAGAGAGGGTAAAATACTTGTCCAAGGTTACATAGCTAAGTAAATATTGGAACCAGGACTCAAACCCAGGTCTTCCAATTCTATGTTCACTGCTCTTGTACTAAGAATGTGAAAAATAAGGGTGGTCAAAGATATTTAGCTTGCCTCACATTTTTACTTGAGGTTAGAACTACTCTAATAGAAAAAACACTTGAGTATTGATATTAATTAAGCTTCCAGCATTTATAAATTATAAATAAATAACTGCAAAATTGTTTTTGAGTGGACCACAAGTGTTCTTTAACTCCACTGCACAACTGTGTGTATGTGATGCTAATGATAGCATTACATGATAACATTTTATAGTATTTTTGAGAGTCAAGAAGAAAAAAGATTGGAATTTATTTTATGTGTATTAAGTATAATCAGAATGGAGAGCTTTCTCATTTTAGAGATGTCTTTTCTTAAAATTCACGCTAGAGGATTAAATATCTATAATTATTTGTCATTTTCAGAGATTATTTAGTAATCATAAAAGGGTCTCTGAATTGGATTTGGTTTAGGAATTTATTTTTGAAATGACATTGAGCTATCTGTGAGCAGCTAGATGGAGCTCAGGGACTGGAGCTCTGTGAGACTTCAGGGCTGCCACCAAAACATCAAATATGAACATTCCCCAAGGGATGTTATATGATCTATCCTGGAAAACTACAATCTTACAAAAGTCAAAACTGTGGAGTCTCAAATGGCAATGGGAAGACAGGTAATAGGGGTAGGCTACAGCAAATTAGCAATGATGATGTGTAGGCAAGAAGTAGTATAAAAGACATAATAGAATTCATGTGTGACCAGAAAAAGAGGTCATTCACCTTTGGACAGACTAAATATTTCACTGATATCTACAAAACTTTCAAGAATCTAGAAGAAGACTCAAATATATTGGGTAGATCCACTTTGGAGATTTATAGAAGGTCATGGACAAGAACCATGCCAGAGAAAGCATGGATGGAGTGTAATCTTCAGTGGTGATGAGAATACCTGAAAAGGAGATTCCTAGCATTCTCTTGCTAATATGGTAAAGTATTTATAGTTAGATCTATAGAAAATAATAATTCCTCAAAACACCAGTCCAACACTTTTTGTTTGTTCTTGACCTCCCCACAATATTTATACAAGGTGTCCCAAAGGTCTTAGTGCAGTTTTGAGCTTTAAAAGCTATTAAAGCATAAAACTGCATGTCTGATTCACAGATAGCAAATCAAAAAGTTGAAAAAAAAAACCCTTTTTTAAACAGAGGTAGGAAGGGGGAGTTATAATTAATTTTCAGGATTAAAACATTTCAATCTACAACCAAATAGAATGATTTTGTTCTTTGGTAAAGGGTGGGGTGAGATAATATTAGAGATATTTCAAAGTAAGAAATGACCAATCTTGACTCAGTTAATAGGATCATAAGATTTAGAGCTGTAACGGACCATGGAAGACACTAAATCCAGACCCTTATTGTATAAATGAGGAAACAGAGGCACAGAAAGATGAAATGACTTGTTCAGGATGTATATAACTAGCAAATTAGAAAAGCAGCAAATGAAAAGTCCCAAAAAAGAAAATTTGTAAAACAGAGATGTTTAAAAACAAACAAAAAAAACCATTAAACCCACAAATAATACTAGTAGAAGGTTTTGAAAAAAAAAAGATATATCATTACCTATTCATATTTGAAAAAAGAGAATGGAAGACCAGTTTATTAGTATCAAAAATAAAAAGGCAGAATTCACAACAAATGAAAATAAAATGAAGGAAATTATTATAAACTCTTTTACCCAGTTAAATGCCAACAAAATTGCTTACTGTCAAAGAAAAAACTCAAGGGTCAGATGACTTTACAAATGAATTCCACCAAATATTAAAAGAATAATTAATTCAATATTATATAAACTATTTGAAAAAATTGAAAAAAGAAACGATGCCATCAATTTTCTTCTATTAGACAAATTTAGTAGTAATACCTAAGCCAGGGACAGACAAGTCAGAGAAAGAAAATTATAGACCTACACTGCTAATGAATACCTGTGCAAAAATACTGAATAAAATATTAGCAACAGCAACATATCAAAAAGTTCACACATTATGATTAGGTTGGATTTATACCAGGAATGCAGGGTGTGTTCACTATGCCAAAAACTATAAACCTAATAGACTATATTATTTAAAAATTAAAATGGAAAAATTATACCAATGTATGCAGAAAAAGCTTTAAACAAAAAATATGAAACTGATTTCTTTTTAAAACATTAAAAACAATAGGAATAAATAGATCTTTCCATAATATGACAAATAATTTCTCTCTAAAACCAAAAGATGCCATTATAGGCTATGGAGAAATGCTAGACTCCTTTCTGATAGCATATGGGTTAAAGCAAGAATATTTATTATCACCACTATTTTTGCTATATTACTACAAAGGCTAGGAGAAAAAGGATAAGAATGAATCATAAGATAAGACATTAATAATAACTTGAAGGAACAAGCTTAGACCAAGATGAAATAAAATTTTTACTTTTAAAAGATAATTATCTATCTAGAAATCCTCAAAAATTTATTGAAAAAAGTAAATCCATACAAATTGTCATCTTTTCTTTAAATTATCAACAAAACCCAATAAGATAAAACCAAAATATAAATTCTATTTAACCACAAACTATATAAAATATTGGGGAGTCCACTTATCAAGACATACATGAATGAAATTAACTACACTTACAAAATCCTCTTTACAGAAATAACGACACACCTGAATAATTGGAAATATATTAATTGTTTGTGGTTGGGTCATGCCAAAAATGACAAGACTGCCTAAATTAATTTACTTATTCAGTACAAGAACTAGAAATTATAAAGTTAATGTGGAGGAACAAAAATTCAAGAACATCAAGAGAAATAATGAAAAGAAATGGAAAGGATGGGGGTCCAGTCATATCATACTATACCACAAAAGAGTAATCATCAGCACTAGTTGTTGTTGGTTAAAAAAATTAAAAAAAAAACTTGATCAGTAGAACAGATTAGGAACACCATATACATAAATAAGCAAACATGGTAGCATATGGCTAGTAATTAGCCAATCAAAATTAATCTATTAAGTACTTAGTATATACCAGACAATGCACTAAGTGCTGATAAACAAAGCAAGACAAAAATACACTCAAAGGAGTGTACATTCCAGTAGGGGAGAAAATGTAAATAATTAATTATATACAAGATACATGCAGAGCAGATGGAAGATGATGTGAGAGGGTAGGATGAAGGAACTGGGGTGGAGGAAAGAACGCAAAAGGCCTGTATGAGGTAGAGTTTGAGTTGATAAACTCAAAGATTCCAAATATTGGGGTAAGAGTTCACTATTACAGAAAAGCTTCTGAGAAAACTAAAAAGTAGTTAGGTAGAAATTAGGTATAGACCAAAACTATACCATATACCATCATAAGCTACAAATGTATACATGACATAGATATTAAAGATCATATCAAACATAGGAGAGGAACAGGAAAGGAGATACCTTTATCAACTATGAAGAAGGGAAGAGTTCCTGATCAAATAAGGGATAGAGAAAATCACAGGAGATTAAACTGTCAATTCTGATTGTATAAAATTGAAAGGGTTTTGCTGAAACAAAATCAGTGAAGCTAAATTAGCAGGGAAACAATTACCTAGGAGGGAAAAACTCTTTGCAGTAAGTTTCTCTGGTAAAGTTACTATCAAAGCTATACAGGAAAATGATTAATATACCTTAATTATAAAGTCAATAACTTGACTTTAGTAATTTTGATCTCAGGTTTGTTAATATTTATTTTGGTTACATAAAAACAGAGAAGTTTTTTTCACTAATGGTCTGGTGGTAGAGCTAGCAATACATCTATTAGGCTTTTAACTTTAAGAGACAAAAGAAGTTAAAGAAATTCTTATCTACAAAAATATTAATAGCAGTAATTGTTTTGTCAAATACTTGGAAACTAAGTGGGAAATAGCTGAACAAAATATAGTATGTAAATGCAATGGAATATGATTGAGTGGTAAAAACTGATAGAAAAGTAGGGATAGAAACCTTGCCCCAAATAATGTAAACACAGAAGACACAGTCTTCAAAGCATTTGAAATTAAACAATCAAAGGTATAAAGCAGTAACAAGTCCTTAATTAGTATGAAAGGAATTGAAGAATGTTGGTCATTGGATATAAGCAGGTGACACCACATAGGAAATATTTTGTGAAAAAAAAAAATCAATCATACCCTGTAAAGGGAACAGGAAATAGGTCAGTTTGGTGAAAAAGAGAATATATGAAGGGGATTAAAGTAAAATAAGACTAGAAAGATAGGCTGATGCCAAATTGTGGAATTTCTCATTTCTCCTGGGGGTAATAGAGAAGTACTGAAAATTTTTGAGCAGGGAATGGACTTATTCTAGCTTGAGCTATAGGAAGATTATTTTAGCATCTGTGTGGAGGATGAATCAGAGAAAAGTGGGGGCCAGATGAGAGGCAGAGGAGATCAATGCAATAATTGATAGGGAGAAAGAATTGACAAGAGTTGGGATTGAATATGTTTGATGAGTGAGAGGGAAGATTTGCAGATGACTTTGCAGATGACAGGTTAGGACCTGGAGTGCCTGGAAAGATGATGGTACCTCTAGTTTAGAGGAGAGGTAGTTTTAGCAGAGAAGATGTTGAGACCCATAATGGACACATTATGAGTCTGAGATGCTCACAGGGAATCTGGGTGGCAGGTCTAGCAGGCAGTTTATGATGCTGAATTGGAGATACGATGTAGTTGCACTTTATATTCATGGAGAGTTAGTGTCTAAAGCAAGAGAATAAGGTGAGAATTAAAAGAAGACAGTCTATTGAAAAGCAGATAAATCTTGCTGTGGAAACAACTGAATATAAATTTTACTTTTTACACAACTCAGCTAAGCCACTGACTAAGAGACAAGTAGGAACCAAGGTTTTTAATCAAACAGAAGATTTAGACATATCAGATAAGAAGGAAAAATTATCTTAACAGGCTTTCATATGTAAGTGTGATTATACAGGCTGTCCCAAAAGTCTCAGTTCAGTTTTAAGCTTTAATGTTTTTGGAAGTATAAATGTTTCAAATTTACAAAAGTAAGTTTAATGCTCAATTATCTAAATTTCACTTACTTATTAGTTTTTGAATTTTTAATAATAAAATTTTGATTTTAATAAAATTTTCTGGATGATGCTTTTTCAGAGCAGTAGATCAGAAGAACATGCTTGGTCATCTTGGTGACTTGATCTATCTCCATTTGACTTTTTCTTGTGCATTCATGTTAAAATTGTCACATATATATAAAAATTTTGTTCTTTGGATGATCTTTAGGCCAGTATTATAAATGCCATCCTTTTAGTCATTAAGCAGCATCTGATGAAAACTTTACAAAGTTCAAAAATCAACTAGAGAAATCCATAGCATAAGATAGTAAACTTTTAAATAATTAAATTTTCAGTTAAAAAAATAAATTTGTAGCACTTATATTTCTGAAATTATTACTGCTTAATGTCACATAGTTAATATCAGAGCTTAGTGTTGACTTTTGGGACAATCTCTGTTAGTGGTTGATTGCAATTGCATCAATTGCAGTTGATTACAGATTTTTTTTTCTTCCTCATGAAGCAAGAGAGGACACAAGGAAGTTGCAGAGAACCTAGCAGAGGCCTTTTTTTTTTTTTAAGGGGAGAAGGCAAGGCAATTGGGGTTAAGTGACTTGTCCAAGGTTACACAGCTAGTAAGTGCATGAAGTGTCTGAGACTGGATTTGAACTCAGGTCCCCCTGACTCCAGGGCTGGTGCTCTATTTACTGCACCACCTAACCTCCCCTGGGCTGTCACTTTCATTAGTTATAATAGCCTAAGAAGAAGGGATAGACTATCTTTGGTTATGTCGAATAGAAGATTCTGGAATCACTCTGAGACAACTGAGATGCTCACACTTTGAGAAATACGGGAAATTGATACTTACTGAGGAAATGGTGTATTCATATTTCTCCTTCCACTTTAGATCATATGGTCATCCAGCGGAATGGTAGTCACCTCTCCTTTTCTCTCTCCATTTCCCTTTCCCCCCTCTAACTCAAAGTATGTAGTTAGATTGGAATCTACATAAGTCAAATGTGTATTTGATACAACTTAAGCTTGAAGATCATTTGAATAGAGATTATAGTTGAATTTATGGAAGTTGATGAGATCACTAAGAGAGAATGTAAAGAAAATCAGAAGGCCCAGGGTAGAGACTTGGAGGATATCTGAAATAAAATCTAGAACTTATATAACAAATTATATAATATAAAAATTTATATAATAGGTTTATATAATAAGTTTGCAGAGATCTTTATAAATACTACCTCATTTTATCCTCACAACTCTGGAAGATTGGTGCTATTATTATCTTCATTTTCCCAGTGAGGCAGACAAGTTAAGTGACTTGCCCAGGGTCAAAAAGGTAGTATGTGTCAGAGGTTGGATTTGAATTCAAGTCTTTCTGACTGTAGGTACAGCCCTTCACTATCTACTTAGCTACTCCCGTTCAGAAGGTGGGACCTCTATGTTATCCATGTGGAGACAGAAAAAAGAATGGTCAAACAGGTAGGAAGATTAGGAGATAGCATTGTCATGAAAGCTGAAGAATTAAGTAACCAGGAAGAGGGGATGATTTATATCAGCAGAATTCAAACTTTTTGGCCTCAGTACCCCTTTTATACTCTTAAAAATTATAAAAACTCCCACCAAGAGTTTTTATTTATATGGGTTATAGCTGTAATATCAGATATAATGTATCTGATATTATATTATAAATTAAAATGTATTATAAATTAAATTTATTATTTATTTTATAATTAAATTTAAATATTTTATATTTTAAATATTATTTTATTATAAATTAAAACATCTTAATATTATGAAAATTGTTTTGACTTTGTAGATCCCTTGAAATGATCTCATGGACCCCCAAGCACCCCTGGAATGCACTTAGAAGCTGCTTTTGTAGAAGATGGTGCTTGAACTGAGTCTTGAAGGAAGATAGGCATTCTGTGAGGCTGAAATGAGGAGGAAGCACATTCCAGACATGGGAGAACAACCAGTGTACAGTCACTAAGATGGGAAATGGAGCATCATGTGTGAGGAATAGAGAGAAGCCGGTTTGGTTGGATTGTAGAGTGTGGGAGAGGGAATAATAAAGATTGAGGCTGGAAATATAGCTGGGGCTAGGAGGAGAAAGACTTAAAAAACTAAATAGAGGAGAATGTATTTTACCCTAGAGCCACTCAAGTTGAGTAGGGGTGCCATATGCACTTTCTTCACTGGAAGAAAATCACTTTGGCAGCAGTGCTTAGGATGACCTGGAATGGGGAGACACTTGACACAGGTAGAACAAAGATGGAACTGTTGCAATAAACTACACCAGGGGTTGATGATGTCCAGACAACTAGGGTCAATAGAGGGAAGGAATTGGATGTGAATGAAACATGTAGAAGAAGCAGAAAGAGCAAGATTTAGTAAATGATTGGCTATGTGGGTTGAGGGAAAGGGAAGATTGGGCAATAGTGCTGATATTAATAAATGAAGGATAGCAACAGATTGGACAGAAACAGGGAAGCTTAGAAGAGGAATATTTTGGAAAAGGGTTTGGAGGGAAAGATAAAACCGGGCTGGCTCTCTTTTCCTTTCCTAGTTCATTAGCTGTTTCTTAAGAATCAATTCCAGAATTTTTCCAGGAATTGAAGTCAAGCTCTATAACCTGGAATAAGCAGACTATTCTCACTTTCTACTATCTCACTTTCCTACTAGCAGATAGAATTTGTTAAGAGATTATAAAAAATACAAGGTCTTATGAGACTGATGAGGATAGCAATAGCGGCTCATCCCCAGGTTTGTTGTAAGGATCAAATGAAGTAATATACATAAAGTGCTTTGTAAGTCTTAAAGTCCTGTGCAAATATTATTACTACTGTTGCAACTACTGCTTCTAACGTGCCCTATTGCCTCTGCAAAGCAGAGATGTTGGGACGTGTGATTGCTCATCGACTTCTAGAGAGCTGGAAGGACTTGACCAAAGTCACAGTTGGTGTCAGAGCAAGGATGGGAACCCGGGTCCTGTGGCTGAATACAGACACAGTGCCCTCTCCATTCTGCAGTGCCGTCTCCGGAGCTGAATTGAATAGAAAGCTGATTGCATGGCCAGAGCGTAGAATCAGAGACTCAAAGGAGAGGAATCAAAACAGAGGAACAGAAAGAATAGAGCTGGGATGTCACTGGACAGCTTCCTTTAATATTCCTTTTTTTTTTTTTTGGAGGGCAATTGGGGTTAAGTAACTTGCCCAAGGTCACACGGCTAGGTTTTTGTTTGTGTGTGCGTTAAGTGTCTGAGGTCATATCCGAACTCAGGGCCTTCTGACTCCAGGGCTGATGCTCTACTCAGTGCGCCACCTAGCTATCCCTACTCCCTTAATATTCTTGACCTTTTTCTTTCCTCCAGGTGAATATTTTTTTTTTTAGCTCTATGAAGTAATTCTTTGGTTGTTAACTGTTATGAGACCAAATAAGTAAATTAATTTAGGTAGTATTGTTATTTTTATTATATTCTCTTGGCCTGTCCATGAGCAATTAATATTTCTTCATTTATTTAGATCGATTTTCATTTGTATGAAGAGTGTTTTGTAATTGCTTTCATATAATTTGTTAGGACTTCCTCTTTACCTATTTTTCAGAAACTTCAAATAGTATTGAAATTAATTGTTCTTTAAATATTTGGTAGAATTCACTTGTAAATCCATCTGATCCCAAGGCCCCCTAGGGAGCTCATGTATTTTTTTAATAGTTATTTAAGTGTTCTATTTACTTTTCTGTTAATCTGGGCTATTTATATTTTTGCAATTAGTCATTTAGGTTGTAAAGTTTTTTTTGTGGTATGTAGTTGGGCAAAATAGTCCTGATAATTACTTTAATTTAATCTTCATTGGTTATAGACTCATCCTTTTCATTTTAGCTGCTGGTAATTTGATGTTCTTTAAAATCAAATTGGCCATGGTTATAACTATTTTATTATTTTTTCATAAAATCAGCTCCTAGTTTTATTTAATACCTTAATTTTTTTTACTTTAATTTTGTTAATCTCTCCTTTGGTTTTCAGGATTTTTATTTTGGTGTTTAATTGGGGATTTCAAATTTGTTGTTTTTCTAGTTTGTTGTTGTTGTTGCATGTCCATTTAGTTGATATGTTCTTTCTCTCTTTTGTTGATGTAAGCATTTAGAGACATAAATTTTCCCCTTCGTCTATACCCCACAAATTTTAGTATATTGTCTCATTATTGTCATTATCTTTAATTAAATTGTTGATTATTTCTATGATTTGTTCTTTGACTCATTATTAGGATTAGATTATTAAATTTCAAATAATATTTTACTCTATATTTCCAAGATCCTTTATTTAATGTAATTTTTTATTGCATTACAGTCTGAAGGGACACATTTAATATATCTGCTTTATTGCATTTGTTTGTGAGATTTTTATCCCCTATAATTCTTGAAATAATCTCTTCTCTATTTTCTAGGCAAGTTTTTTTTTTCTGAGATATTTTACATTTTATTCTATTTTTTGGTCTTTTGGCTTTTTTTTTTTGTTGTTGTTATTTCTTGATGTCTCATGGAGTCATTAGCTTCTGCTTGACCAATTGTAATTTTTAAGGAGTTATTTTCTTTATAAAGTTTTGTAACTCTTTTACCATTTGGCCAATTCTGCTTTTTAAGGAGTTATTTTCTTCAATAATTTTTTGTGCCTCTTTTACCAAGTTGTTAATTATCTTTTCATACTTTTCTTGCAGAAGTCTAATTCCTTTTTATTTTCTTTCTTTTTTAAAATTTAAACAAATGCTTTATTAACTTCTGTTTTACATCATTTATTTCTGCCAGATTTTGAGTTACAATCATTCCCCCCCCCCCCTGTTTTTCCCCTACCCACCCTCCCAGAACAGCAGTCCCGCAACCTTTTCTTTTTTAAAACCAATTTTTTCTCTACTATTCTTATTTCATTTTAAAAATAGTTTTTGTGGTCTTAATAAAAAACAAACTCTTCCTCTAGCTTTTCTAGGAATTTTTGTTAAGCTTGTGTCCAATCTGCATTTTTCTTTAAAGGTTGGCTTGTAGGTGTTTTCAAGTTGTTTACTACTTTTGAGTTTGTGTCTTGAGCTTCCAAGTTGCCAAAGTAGATTTTTATGGTTAGCTTCTTTTTTTTTGTTGTTGTTGTTGTTTATCATTTTTTAAAGCATATTTATTTGGACTTTATATTAGGGTTGGGATCTGCTTACCCTGGAGGAGATGACTGGTTTGAGCTTTAGACTTTTATGTCCCTTATATTGCTTTCACAGCTAGGTCTGGAGGCCTGTAAGATTTAGGCTTTTAAAGTGGTATGTAATCTGGAGAGAGATCTGGCATTGCCTTCCTGGTCTGCACTTTGTTTCTTACCCAGATAAGACCCTTGCCCCTTAATTATTGCAACTTCTTCCTTTTGAGCAGGGGCTGTGACCTGGGCCTAGGTGTGACAGAACCCAAATGGTGCCTGAACCTGCACTCAGCACCACCATAGACATCATCTGAAACCTCTTTCTGACCAGGCGTTCAGTCCCCTTACTGTTTTCCATCTGTTGTTGCCACCACCTCAAGTAGCTGGTACCACTTTCACCACACCAGATGCTTGGGTAGCCTCCACCACAATGTCTGGAGACCTTTCTTTCTGTCTTCCTAAGCTGCTCTGGGATGGAAAAATGATTGATTATCATGTTTTGTTGGCTTTTATACACAGAATTTGATTAGATGCATTTTAAAAAAAGTTGTTGTAGAGGGGATGTGATGGGAGAACTTGGAAAGAATCCTGTTTTCGATCTACCATCTTGATCATTCCCAATATGTGATTTTCTGTTTCTATTAGAGAAAGATAGTACTGGTCTAGAGCACTGTATGAAAAGGTAATACATTCATCTTTCTTTGGCCCTCACCTTGGAATGTGAGCATCACCAGTTTTATCCAGCCATTTCCCTTCTCTTCTCACCAGGCATGATCTATTTCCTTTTCTGCTGCCTTAGCTCTACTCTTACAAAGGAATTTCTCATCAATTGGGAGGGAATAGGGGTAATAGAGAAGGCAGCATGAACTGTCACTTATGTCATAATAGACAGCTGATTGCTAATATTAAGTGTGTACTTTCTTTGGGCAGGTAGATGGTACAGTGTCTACAGTGGATAATGGATTCCTGGAATCAGGAATACCCAAGTTCATATATGGCCTCAGATACTCACTGTATGACCCTGGGCAAGTCACTTAACCCTGTTTGCCTCAGTTTCCTTATCTGTAAAATGATCTGGAGAAGGAAATGGCAAACCACTCCAGTATCTTTGCCAAGAAAACCCCAGAAAAGTGGCCAGAAAGAGTTGGACAGGACTTAAAAACATCCAAGGAACAACAAAAACTTCCTTTAGCCTGGGGGAAAATCAAAGGACTATGTCCATTCTTTATCATGTTTGGGGAAGTTTATAGAATATAATAATATGCTTCTCTCTACTATAGATGAGGTCTAATCATGATGATTTAAACAGACTATGCCCTTTGCCCCTTTTCATTATGATCTTTTCACATTTCCATCACTGATCCTGTTTCTTTTGAGATTCCTATTTGCAAATAAAAAAAACCACAGAGATCTAAAACTAAGAGATTCCATGTTCCCTTGTTAACCCACTCCAATATTAAATTACCCTTAAATCTAATTGAAATACACAAACTTTTAATTTCTACTTAATTTTAAATTCATTTTTTAATCTGAACTTAATACCAAATAAAACGAACATTTCCATATCAAAGATAAAGTAGAAAAAGAGGATTGATTGTATATAAAACTGAAACTCTCATATGCAGAGTTTGCTTTTCCTTTTATAACTATACTAAATCCAACATGTAATTTTCAAAGCTGTCCTGTTTGTTGTCATTTCTTCTGTTCTCTTCTATTTTAAATAAAATGCTTCCATGGCCCTTTTTCTTCTTTTTTTGTAAGTGCTTACTTTGTACAAAGCACAGAGATGAAACCTCCTTTTGTGAAGATTACAGTCACTAAAGGAGGGATTTCTGTGTGATGATAAGAAAATGACTTAAACTCTGTAAGTCTCCTCATCTACAAAATGAGTGTGATAGTAAATTTCCCCACCTACTTCAGAAGTATTATAAAGAAAGCACTCAGTGTGCCTTAAAGGGCTAGAAAAATGTGTATTATTCAGCAATGACTTTGTGCTAGCCACAGTTCTTGGTTCTGGGGGTCAGGAGGCAAAGACAACAAGTTGTAGTTCCTGTTTTTGTTGGTTTATTTACTTACTTTTTTTTTTTTTTGCTTTGACTCCCAAATTCATCTCAGATTCAATAGTTGTATCAGATTAAAAAGTTGACTTTTAAGAGTGAATGGATGCCTGTGATGGAATTTTGTCTGCAACCAGGTGTGCCCATCCGTTGCAGTAATTTGTAGTCTCTGGGTTTACAGCAGGAAGAACAAGAGAATTTAATGATAGTCCTGGAGAGAGGCTGCTAGTCTAAATTTGGCACTCTCAGCTTCCAGTCTGTGGTGATTCCTTCCATTTGCATGGGAGATGGCTTGAACCTCACCTCCTCCACTCGGGAGGCATGCCAAACCTTAGCACTGGAGGGATACACCTCCCAAATTAGGGCAGCATAGTTACCCGGAACACTGGCACTGCATGGGTGCAAAGCTCACTCACCCACATAGACACCCTAGGGCAAACCAGAGCAACCAGCCTCTGGGTCAGCTGTGGAACAGGTGAGGCCCAGGAGTTTTATAGAGAGAGGCAGTGTCTCAGTCTGATTGCTTTCCCATCTCTGACGTCAGAGGTCAAATTATGCTGGGGAGTGGTCAGGAAATGGCACTTGATTAGCAATCATGGAGCATTGAAGAAAGATTTCAGAAAAATAATTCAGTATGGCTTTAGCAGAGACAGCCTGGTGCAAGCAAATCTTGCAACCTTCTATCCCCAGAGATTATTTTAAAGCACTTCAACTGTCAGCTCTCTTTACAAGTGGCCTGACCCGTCATAGACTCATTTTTTTTTTAATTTTTTAATTTTTTATTTATTTATTTATTTTTAAAGCAATTGGGGTTAAGTAACTTGCTCAAGGTTACATGGCTAGTCATTGTTTATGCGTGGGTGCTCATTTTCTGAGGCCGGATCTGATCTGGGGTCATCCCAACTCCGAGGCCGGCACTCTTACTCACTGCTCCACCTAGCCGCCCCTTTAGGGCAATTGGGGTTAAGTAACTTGCCCAAGGTTACACGGCTAGGTTTTTGTTTGTGCGGATTAAGTGTCTGAGGCCGGCTCCGAACTCAGGTCCTTCTGACTCCAGGGCCGACGCTCTACTCGCTGCGCCACCTAGCCCCCCACCCCCCGTCATAGACTCATAAATATAGAAATGGAAGGACCTCAGAACACATCTAGTTCAATTATCTCATTTTTACAGATGGACACCTGTGGCAGTTAAATGACTTATTCTAGCCCATGAAGTCGTGTCCCAGGTGCGATTGAACCTAGCTAGCTCTTCTGACTCCAGAGTCAGTTAAGAAACAGGTAACGTGCCTCTATAATAGCTCAAAACTAAAATAAATATGTTTATTTTATCATATCATAGGATGTTGTTTGGAATGCAACCTTAGACATAATCTCAGGTATTGTGAAGTGATGAGTGGTGATGCTATTGGATTTGCAATCAGATTTGCTGCTGCTGGCTTTTAGTTCCAACTCTGCTACTTAACTGCTTGTGTGACCTTGGGCGATTTTCTTTCCCTTTCTGGGCCTCATTTCCTCATTTGTAAAATGAAGGTGTTGGATTAGATAACTCCCAAATTCCTCCCAGCACTGAATGTGTTATCCTAATCCAACTTCCCTTTTCAGAGATTAGGAAATAGTTTCAGACAGGTAGAGTCACTTGCTGTCAGTGAGTATATTGTCTGGAGAAACAAATACATCATAATCTCTTAAACACTGTGGTTTTATTTTAAAGATAAAGAACTAGACTACTTTATGCTAGTTAACTCTAGATAGGGGGCTGATGAACTGGCGGGGAGGGCTTCTTATACAATTTGACACATCTTTACCTTATTGCTAGTAGTTGGAGCATATATAAAAAATAAAGGAGAAAGTAATAACATGGAAATTCTTTGAAAAGCATAAATTGCTATGTAAATATGTTATATACTCACAGACACATACATGTATATGTATATTATATCTCAACCAATCAGTAAAACTTATTAGATACTTACTATATGTAGGTACCTATACGTAGCTAAGTGTGCAGTGTACACAGCACTGAGTTTAGAATCAGGAAGACTCATTTTCACGAGTTCAAATCTGGCCTTGGACACTTACTAGCTGAATGACCCTGGGCAAGTCACTTAATCCAGTTTGCCTCAGTTCCCCATCGATATAATGATCTGGAGAAGGAAATAGCAAACCACTCCAGTATCTTTGCCATGAAAAATCCCAAATGGCATGAGGAAGAGTCAGACACAACTGAATGTGCACAAATGTGTCCAGCACTTAGGAATGCAAGTTATTATTAATATTCAACACAAATTAGCCTGATTTCCTAATTTAAAATTTTCTCCTTAGTTAAGAAAGGCGGTTTGAACCCGTGACTGAGGGAGTTGAACATGATATCTGAGAGAAAGTAGAAATTATTTCAGAATGTTTTTTAATCTGAACTATCATAATTCCTAGAGGGTTGGTCTTGGAAGTCAGAAAGCTATGTTCAGCTCCTTTATCTGATGGATACTGGGGGTGAGCGACTCTGTGGCAATCATTGTCCCAAGTAATATTTTTAATATATAAATTGAAGAGCAGTTGCAGATTTGTGTTGGTAGAGGAGGTGTCCTTATTAGTAATTCCATACACCAATGATGGGTCAGAAACAAAACCAAAAAACTATACTTTGCTAACACAAGTGTAGCCAGGTTGTTGTATACAGAAAGAGTAGAAGGTGGCTAAGGAGTGTGATTTCAAGAACCCTGGGAGATCTTCTTCCCAGTTACCCCATTCCCTGATAGCTTGTAGGCATCCTGAAACTTTCTTCGGGAGACCTACCTGGCTGTGCACAGGTAAAGGTCACTGAATTAGCTGTATGAAAACGCAAGCACTTTCTCTTTTTTGTTACTTTTTTTTTCTCCTGCCTACCTTTCCCCACAACTGAATAAAAATTAAAAAGTGGAAAAAAAGCCCTTGTAACAAATATGCATAGGCAAGCAGAACAAATTTCCCATTGTCCATATCCTAAAATTTATGTCACTTACTTTCTCTTGGATCTATCCCATCTGTGTCAAGGGGTGAGTAGCACAGTTCTTCAGTCTTCTGGAATCATAGTTGGTCATTGAATCGGCCGAAGTTCTTCAGTCTGTCAAAGTTGTTTGTTTTTATAATGTTGTTATAGTATAAATTGTTCCACTGGTGCTGCTTACTTTACTTTCTTACCACTCACTCTTCTCAGGTTTCTTTGAAAACATCTATTTCATCATGTCTTGGGGCAAGCAGTATTCCATTTCCCAACTGATGGACATTCCCTTATTTTCCAATTTTTTGTAGCCACAAAAAATGTAACTATAGTTATTTTTGTGCATATGGATCCTTTTCTTTTGATCTCTTTTGGCTATAGTCCTGGTCCTGGTATTAGCTATACCAGGTCAAGGAGTACGTACAGTTTAGTGACATAATTCCAGATTGCTTTCCAGAATGGCTAAACCAATTTACAATCCTGCCAACAATGTAGAATGTGCTTGTTTTCCTATAGTTTCTCCAGCATTTGTCACTCTTTTTTTATGAAAATGATTTTTGCTAATCTGATGGTGTGAGGTGGAATCTTGGAATTATTTTAATTTGCATTTCTCTAATCATTAGTGATGGAGGATGTTTTCATATGCCTTTTTCTTCCCTTGAGAACTTAAGCAGCCCTTTCCTTCCTTCCTTTGTTTTTTCTTCCTTCATTTCTTCATTCATTCATTCCTCCTTCCCTCCCTCTCTCTCTCCTTTCCTTCCTTCCTTCCTTCCTCCCTCCCGTTCTTTCTTTCTTTCTCTCTCCTTTCCTTCCTTCCTTCCTTCCTTCCTTCCTTCCTTCCTTCCTTCCTTCCTTCCTTCCTTCCTTCCTTCCTTCCTTCCTTCCTCCCTCCCTCCCTCCCTCTCTTTCTTTCTTTCTTTCTTTCTTTCTTTCTTTCTTTCTTTCTTTCTTTTCTTTCTTTCTTTCTTTCACCAAACAAAACAAATCTACACATTTGCCATGTTCAAAAATGTATATCTCATTCTGCACTTAGGGAATATCACCTCTCTGTCAGGATTGAGTAGCTTGCTTTATCATTGGCCCTCTGGAGTTGTGGTTGGTCAGAGCATTGATCAGAGTTCTTAAGACCTTACAAGTTGATTTTCTTCACAATGCTGATGTTACAGTATAAGTTGTTCTCCTATTTCTGTCTACTTCACTCATCATTAATAAATACAAAGCTTTCCAGGTTCCTTTAAAACAATTACTTTCATTCTTTTCTACAGCATAACAGGTGTTCCATTTACATTCACATCCTATTTCTTCAGCCACTTCCTTAATTGATGGGCACCCTGATGGTTTCAAAATTCCTTCTACAATAAAAAGAGCTACTATAAATATTTGTGTACACACAGTTCTTTCCTCCTTCTTTTGAATCAGGGTGGTATTTCTGGGCCAAATGATACGCACAGTTGAATGACTTTTTGAGCACAGTTCCAAATTGCTTTCTAGAATATCTGGGCCAACTTTTAGTTCTACCGACAATACACCAGTATGCCTGTCTTCCCATAACTTCTCTAACCTTCACCATTTTCTCTTTTTGTTATCTTTGCCAATCTGATAGGCATGA
The DNA here is from genome assembly GCA_011680675.1 of Gymnobelideus leadbeateri. Classification (NCBI taxonomy): domain Eukaryota; kingdom Metazoa; phylum Chordata; class Mammalia; order Diprotodontia; family Petauridae; genus Gymnobelideus; species Gymnobelideus leadbeateri. The sequence continues at coordinate 336,207 of WOXC01004369.1, forward strand.
GGTGGAACCTCAGACATTTTCATTCAATCGATTTCTTCTTTAACAGTTACAAGAAGCTGGCATTGTCCATGGAAGCTGGCATTGTCCATGGAAGCTGGCATTCTCCAGCTATGGTAGGCATAGCACAGCTTATAGGGTTAATTATTGTTGTCTCCAGGCTGATCTTTTGCTATTTTATCAGGTAATTAGCCTTCCTTTACTGGCAGCTCCAGAAGGAAAAGCATGATTCCCACCATCTTGTTGGTAAAAAGGGACTACAAAGAGGTAAATAGAATTGAGATGTAAAGGAACATGGCACAGAAGAAGCACAAATATTAATGTCAAGATCTAAAGAGCACGAGGTGGCTAGGTTAGTGCAGGGAATAGAGTACCGGCCCTGGAGTCAGAAGGACCTGAGTTCAAATCCAGCCTCAGACACTAAAAACACACACACATACAAACACACACAGACACACACACACACACACACACACACACACACACACACACTAGCCGTGTGACCTTGGGCAAGTCATTTAACCCCAATTGCCCTACCTTCCCCCCTCCAAAAAACAAAACAAAAAGAAGAATATTAAAAAAAAAGATTTAAAGGGCATTTGGAGTCTGAATTTGATTGAGTAGGGAAGGGGTAAGAAATACCAAAGAAGGAATAAGGTGGTATAATGGATAGTGTTAGTTAGACTTGGAATCAGGAAGACCTGAACTTAAATCCTTTCTCAGACCCTTTCTAGGTCTGCGATTCTAGGTTAGTCACCTAATCTTTCCATTCCTTAGTTTCTTTATATATCAAATAAGAAGGTTGTACTCTATACCTTCTAAGGGTCCTTCTGGCTCTAAAATGACTGTATGATCCTAAGGCAGAGAGTGTTCACTAAATCTCAGTCATGATCCTTGATCAGGGACTAGTCCATTCAGTGGAGTATGGAACACCACAAACAAAGTGCTGAAAGCATTAGAATAGGAGCTGTAGCTAGTTAGTCAAGGATGGGGCCAGGAAACAATGAGTAAGGAAGGAAGATGGGAATGGATTCCATAGAGCTCCCAAGTAGCCGATGCTTTGTTTGCACAAGGACTGCATGGAGTCATTCGTTTTTTAAGCCTTCCTCCTCACCCACACAGAGTTGCTGAACATCAGCTGGTGCTGGCAGGGTGGGAAGGCTGCAGTGAGCAGCATGAGAAGAGGGCCAGCCAGGTGTGTGTGTGTGTGTGTGTGTGTGTGTGTGTGTGTGTGTGTGTGTGTGTGTGCGCGCATGCATGTACCCAATGGAAATGGAGAAGTTAGGAAAGATAAACACTGGAGACAAAGCCAACTTTTACCTTCTTAATACAGGTAACTATAATAGTAAAGGTTGACATTTGTATGGTATTTCCCAACCACCGAGTGCTTTTATACACATTATTTCACTGACCTCCAAAACAACTCTGTGAGGTATTTAATGTAATTATTATCCCCATCTTAAAGATAAAGAAACTGAGGGTCAGTTCCTTGAGCGTTCTTGAGGTCACATAACTGTAATAATTGCTACTTATACAGTGTCTAAAAGCTTTCAAAGCTTTTCCACATATCATCTTACTGAGCTCCATAATAACTATGTGAAATAGATGATATTATCCCCATTTTACAGATACGGAAATTGGGGGCCCATGTCCACACAGCTGGTAAGTGTAGGAGGCAGAATTGGAAACCAAGGCTTATTGACCCAAGCCCAGCACATTATCCACCTACCTCACAGTGTCTCTTGTTTTCCCATGGGAGGATGGGCAGGGAGGGGCACAAGAAGGGGGATATAATCTGCATCAGTGGAGGGAACACGCACACAGATGAAATCAGGGCTCTTGGACACAGTCAACACTATTATGCCTAATGTTCATTTTTGTAAACTAGAGACCAGGAAGCACCCAAATGAAGTGTAAAGAGTTCGCTGCACTGCGTTATATACAATCTCAGGAAAGATGCAATAGAAAAATCTAGTCATACCTCAAGTAGGTGTGTTCTTTTATTTGGAACATTTCATAATAGAACTCTGAGCATTAGCTCATCAGGCTAAGGCGAATCAGAACACATTTTCATTTTCAAAATGTATCTCATATATATGTTCAGTTTATTAATGTTTTCTAATTAAAACATAGCCTGTTGAGTTTATCTTTTGCATATGCTCCCTTATCTCCTCCGATACTGACACCATCTTGGTCCAGGTCCTCATCACCTCATGCCTGGATTATTTCAATAGCCTGCTGGTTGGTCTCCCAGCCTCAGGTCTCTCCCCCCTCCAGTCTATCTTCCATTCAGCTGTCAAAGTGATTTTCCTTAAGTGAAGATATGATCATGTCACTTCCCTACTCAATAAACTACAGTAATTCCCTGTCCGTTCCAGGATAAACTAGAAACGCCCCTGTTTAAAACTCTTTATTACCTGCAAACATTGCCCTCCTTTCTGACCTTCCCAAGTCTTCTCATATCTTATGCCCCTCTCCCACATACTCTTCAGTCTAGTGACACACTGACCTTCTCTCCATGCAAGATACTCCATCTCTCACTCCACATATTCTCTCTGGCTGCCACCTATGACTGGAATTTTTGCTGTCTTTGTTGTTACCTCTTAGTTTCCTTGGCTTCCTTCAAGCCCCAGCTTAAATCCTACCTTCTACAGGAAGCCTTTCCTGATCTCCCTTTATTTTAGTGCCTTTTGTCTATTGGTTATCTCCAATATATCTTGTTTGTACCCGGTTGTTGGCATGTTGTCTCTTCTCTTAGATTGTGAGATCCTTGAGGGCAGGATCTGTTTTTTTGTCTTTCTTTGATTCCTCTGAACTTAACAAAGTACTTGGCAAACAATAGATGCTTAATCAACTTACTGACAGACACTGATTTGACTAAGGAAAGTTTTAATGTTGCAATTCCATAAACAAAGTGATAAGGTAAATAACTATATATTTGGAGTTTAATTTTAGGTTACAATAAGCAAACCACAGTGGCTACAATTAGGGAGGTAATAACATCAATACATTCTCCCCTATTCAGACCATCTTTGGAGTATATGTTCAGCTCTGGGCACCATGTTTTAGGAAGAATGTTAATGAGCTGGAGACTGTCCAGAGAAGTGTGACCAAGAAAAAGTCCTTGAGATAATAGTGTCATTGGTTTAGAGTTTGGAGTGGAATGTGGAGGTTATCTAGTCCAATCTCTTCCTTTTATAGATGAGGAAACTGAGGCCCTGAGAGTTCAGCCACTTACCTAATAACATAGGCAGTAAGTACCATAGCCAAAAAATGAACCAAGGCTTCTGACTCCAGATCCAACACCTTTTCTATGGCACCACTTTGCAATAGGAGGATTAGTCGAATGAAATGGAGATGTTTAAACTGGACAACAGAAGATTTAGTGGGGATGTGACAGTTTTCTTCCTGTACGTGAAGGGATTTCATATGTGAGAAGGAATAGACATATCCTCTTAGCCCCAAAAAGCTGAACTAGGAGCAATGTGTACAAAGAGACAAATTTAGATTTAATACAAGGAAAAATTTGCTGACAATTAGACCTGCCTAACAGTGGATTGGGCTGCCTCTTGGGAGATAGAAGGTTCCCTGTCACTGGAGGTCTTTGATCCCTTATAGATTGTACTATAGATGGGATTCATGTTCAAGAACAAGTTAGGCCAACTGACCTTATAGGTTCTTTCAAATCTGAGATTCTCTGATTCATTTATTGCTATGTAAGCAGGATGGAATATTGTGAAGTGATTAATGATTGTGAGGTGAAGATAGCACCACTTCTTGGACGGAACTCTATCAGACACATAAGTTATTTGGATCATGTAGCCATGGAACCAAATGAGAAAAAAGGGAATATCTCTAGTCCTTCATGGACTTAAATTCCTTGGAATTTAAGGGATATTGGAGGGGCTGTCTAGCATATGAGCTTATAAAATAAGCAACCTTCCCTTGTTTGGGTCTTCTTCATACCCTCACCTACAATGTTAGGAGATTCTTGGGTAGGTATTCAAGGGTAGGTATTCTTGTATATCTGATAAGACATTTTTATGAAGCCTTGAAAGGTTAGTATATCATAGTTTGGACCCAATAAACCCACCTATAGACAGTTCTTGTTTTACATAAGTAGACTGCTCCACAGACCTCTATGTAAAATGATTTTTTTTGTTCCCTTTTTTTTTTTTTTGGAAGAGGGAAGGTGGGGCAATTGTAGTTAAGTGACTTGCCCAAGGTCACACAGCTAGTAAGTGTCAAGTGTGTGAGGCTGGATTTGAACTCAGGCCCTCCTGACTGCAGGACTGGTGCTCTATTCATTGTGCCACCTAGCTAGCTGCTCCTAAAGTGATTTTTTATGTAATGCAAATTTGCCTCTGCTTGCCCCCTTCACTTAGCCTCTATAACAATGACACACACAAAATAATGCCTATATGCAAGTCATAAAATGTACTAAAATGCAGACATATTAAATACTGTACTGTGATAATAAACAGATATGAAATGAGAGGTATGCATGGTACTGTACAGTAAAGTTAACATAGTTGTGCAGTATGCTGCCCCTTCCCCACCCACTGCACTTAGCCTTTATGTCTTTTTTTTTTTTTTAACAAAGCTATTACGGGGCGGGTAGGTGGTGCAGTGAGTAGAGTGCCAGCCCTGGAGTCAGAAGGACCTGAGTTCGGATCCGACCTCAGATAATGCACACACAAACAAAAACCTAGCTGTATGACCTTGGGCAAGTTACTTAACCCCAATTGCCCTCCAAAAAGCAAAAAAAAAACCCAAAAAACAAAAACAGCTATTGGGAGAGGTTTAGACAGTGTTCCTCTTTTTTTCCCTTGTATATCTGATGATAGCAAACAATATTATCTTCAACTAGCCTTGGGGCTTTTAAAAATCTTGAAGCATTTGGATCCATTCATTCTCTCAGAATTCTTTAAAGTCAAATTTGTATAATGCAAATTTATGTAAAGTGAGAACTCTCTGTATATATACTTTTTTTTTCCTTTTGGAGGGCAGTTGGGGTTAAGTAACTTGCCCAAGGTCACACGGCTAGGTTTTTGTTTGTGTGTGCATTGTGTCTGAGGCCAGATTCAATGTATATATACTTTTATATGCCTGAGTAGGAATGCATCCCTTAACTTTATAATAACAATACTAAGAGAAATATTCTGATATAGGTCAACCTATTGTTAATTCAGCTATATAATGAAGCATGTTAAGTGTCTTCAAAGGCTATTCATGGAGGAAGAACTAGATTGGAAAAATGTAATAGAAAACTGTACTACTAACTCTGACCACCAGTTGGCGTTCATGTTTTGCTGCAAAGAGCTTGCAACCAATGACTTCAAAGGATTTTCTTCAGTTTCTTGTTTGGGATAATAATAACCATTATCAGTGGCAAAGAAACAGATGATTTAGTCAGATTTTATAAGCTACAAATATCTTTTGCTAACCATGACTTAGACTTGTGATGTCAGATATTTTCTAATTCACTTTTCTTTGCTGAACCAATATTAATGAACATTCATAAATAATTCTCAGGAGACCTTGATTAGAATGTTCTGAGTAAGCAAAAGTACCTCTTTTTCTTATTGCATATCTGTCTGTTTGTGACAAAAATTTGGGGTTTCCTTTCTTTTTTTGTCTAATTACCACAGTTCTGAGACATTACCTTTTTATAAGCCAACTAGTACTTTGGGAGGGAAATACCTATTTTTTTTGGGGGGGGAGAAGTTAATTTTGAATACCAAAAATATTTTTGACTATGAGTAAAGAGAAGATTTAGTGGGGATATAGTAGCTTTCTTTCTGTAGATAAAGGGATCTCACATGAGAGGAGGAATAGGCATGTCGTCCTTGGTCCCAGATGGCAGAATTAGGAGTGATGAGTGTAAAGAGACAAATTTAGATTTAATATAAGGAAAAATTTGCTGACAATTAGAACTGCCTAACAGTGGAGTGGGCTGCCAATTGGGAGATAGAAGTTTCTCTGTCACTGGAGGTCTTTGAGGAGAAGCCAGATGATCTCTTATAGAGTATGCTCAAGATGGGATTCATGTTTAGGAAGAGGTTAGCCTAACTGACTGAGTTGGCCTATTATATTATTACAATGTGTTAATGGGGAAAACAATTAGAAATGAAAGTACTATATGTCGTATTTGGTTTCTTTCTGGGCTTTTAATTTCTGTTTTGTTTCCAACAATATATGAATATAAAATATATTGAAATTTATATTGAAGTCTACTATAGTAGCTCAGTAAAATTATGCAATGCTATATGTATTTTGCATGTATCTGTTTCAGATTTTTGCCAAGATGGACAAAAATTGGGGGTGGGGAGATATGAAGGAGTCATGAGAGGAATGTGATGAGGGGTATGAGAAATGAGGAAATATAGGAATGTCCCAAAAGTCTTAGTGAAATTTTAAGGCTTGAAATTGCTCTAAGACTTTTGGGATATCCTATATTTTCCCTATAAAAATTATCTTCTGTTCTTTTTTTTTATTAAACAAATGCTTTATTAACTTCTGGTTTACATCATTCATTTCCACCAGATTTTGAGTTACAATTTTCCCCCCATTTTTTTCCCTACCCACCACCCCAGAATAGCAGTCCCACTAGATATCCCCTCATCCAATCTGCTCTCTCCCATATCTTCTCCCATACCCCCTTCGACTTTGCCATTAGGGCAAGGTGAATCTCTGAGCCCCAATGCCTGGACATCTTATGAAACATCTTCTGTTCTTTTAAGAGACACTTCCCATAAAGTTATATAGAGTGACAGCTTGAATGAGGGTCATTTGTTGCTCCAAGTCCTATGATGTGTTTTTTTTTTCTCACAATAACTGCAAGCATTTTTATCCTCACTTTACAGATATGGAAACTAAGGTGGGTGAAACGATTTCTTCATGCTAATATATTTAGCTCAAGTCAGAACTTGGATTCAAACCCAGCAATGTCTAATCAGACCAGTCTAGTACTTGTTTTTTCAGGAAGCTTCATAGTTTACAATTCCTTGCTGTCACTTTGTCATTGTTCACTGACTTACTCTTCAATCTCTTGCAATCTGGTTACTGACTCACCACTCTTTGAAGCTGCTCTCAATTACCTCCTAATGACTATTATGATGGCCTCAGTCTTCTTGACCAACATTTTACTCTGTTGTCTACTTCTGGATACTCTCCCTCCTCTTGGTTTCCGTGAGATTGTTCTCTCCTGGGCCTTATCCTAGCTCTCTACACTGCTCCTCTGCCAACATTGCTGGTTTATCATTCTCTTTCCACTCTCTGAATACAAGGATTTCATTCTCTTCCTAGTCCTATTCCTTTCTTTCTGGACTTGAAAACAATATTCCCCTCTATTGCAGGCTCATCCTGGGGCCTCCTTTCCCTGGATTAACCTACATCACCCTGGAATATTCATCCCACTGTAAAACCTGCCTGCCCCATCTCTTCCCTCCCCTTTTTCTCCCTTTGGTGAGCTCCTCCTGGAAGCTCCATTTAGTGGAAGGGCCTAGGCCTGATGGCCTTCATTCTCTTCCCAGGCTTGCTCCTGATTTTCTGGACTTCAAAATCATACCCTCCCATGGTACTTTCATTTCCCTTCTATCCGATTTGTAAAGTGTTTGGCACAATGCCTGGCATACAGTTGGAACTTAATAAATGCTTGCTCCTTCCCTCCTTCTCCTTTTGTATGTTGTTTTCTGCTCATTAGAATGTAGCTTTTTGAGGGAATAGAGACTATCTTTCTTTTTGCTATTGTATCCCCAGTGATTGGCACTTGGTAAGTATTTAATAAATGCTTTTTTTGTCCCTCCTCCTTCCCTCCTTTCCTTCCTTCCTTCCTCCCTTCCTTCCTTTCTCCTTTCCTTCCTTCTTCTTTACTTATTTTTCTAAACTAAACACAAAAATTCCATAAGGCTTGGACTTTATCTCTCTAATATGAGGGTTCTTAACCTGGGGTCCATGAACTTAAAAAAATATTTTGGTAAATATTTCAATGTAAAAATTTTTATTATAATTGAATTCATTTTATTGTATATATTGAATTATATATACAATTTGGGTCCCAAAGCCCATTAATAAGGGAAAATCAGTGCCTGTACCTGTATGAAGGGTGGGGTGGAAGTAGGAATTGGCATTGAACATCTACTCTCTTGAAGCTGGAAGCCAGACATTCTGTGAGCAACTAACAAACCCAAAGAGAACCAAGAGACCCAAAGAAACTGAAGAAACTCACTCTGCTCTCTCCCACTCTGGCTACCTATATACCTTTACTCTCACACAGGTGCTTGGGCATTGATCTCTATCTATAATAAGAGAGCCCCAAACCAACAGGTTTTGGGAACTTGGGTGACTAATTTTAAAACATTATTCTGAGAAGGGGTTCAGAGGTTTCATCAGACTGCCAAAGGGGTTCAGGATCCCTGCTCTATATATTCTCATTGTTTCCTCTCTGTCTCTCTCCCTCCCTCTGATTGTCTCTTTCTTCATGCCTCTTTCTCCCTTGATAATCTCATCAGCTTTCAAGACTTCAATGATCACTTCTATGAAGATGGTTCCCATCCAGCCACCATCTTTCTCATTCCAACACAGTAAACATTTATTGAGTACCTACTATTTTCAAGATACTGTGCTGGGCAGTGGGGACACAAAACTGGCCCTTACTTCTAGGAATTTATAATCTGAATTTCCGTATGGTTGCTGGGCAACTGTACCTGGATGTTCTTCTGGTACCTTAAGTTTAGTATGTCCAAAATTGAACTGATCATTTCACCCTCCCCCTAACCTGTTCATCTAGGATCAAAACTTTTAAGTTTTCTTTTCTACCCCACCCCATCTCTTACTCCTCCCACCCCCCACCTCAAATGAGATATTTGTAAATTGCTTAGCACATAGAAGGTGCTATAAAAATGCTTATTCCATTGCCTTTCCCTTCATTTTGTCAATTGCTAAATCAGGTTGATTCTATTTTAATATCTTTCAAATCTTTCCTCTTTTTTTTTTTTTATTCAGACTACCATCTCCTTAGTGTAGACCCTCAGCACCTCTGGCCTTGACTATTGTACTAGCCATTGTGATCATGCCATTCCCCCTAATCCCCAAAGCAAAAACCAAAATAAAAAAAAGACAACTGATCCTTCTAGGATCAGAAACAAATTTTTCATCCTGACATTGCAGGTCCTTCATGAACAGGCATCAACCTGTCTTTCCAGACTTTATTTCGAATTATTCTTTCCTTTAATCACTGTACATCACAGCCAGCTTCTACTGGTCTCCTCCTCACTGGGTCCCCTTTTCCCTCCATGCAGTCCTGTAGGCTGTCTCTAATGGCCCGAGGATTCTACCTCTTCACTGCCAGGTGCTGAAAATTTTTCTCTTCCTTTAATTATGGCCCAGTTCAGATGCCACATTATCCATGACATTCTTTTCCGGTCTCTCCAGGATATGTCCCTTGTCTTTGTCACACTATACCGATACTGGATGGACTTGTGTAGGTGTCTTGGAAGGTAGTTAACTCCTCAAAAGTAAGAACGTTGTGAATGCCAATCAGTCGAAGAAAAAAAAGCATTTATTAAGCTCTTGAAGGGTGCCAGACTCAGGGCTGAGCATTGTCAAAAAACAGCCAATGCTTCCAAGGAATTCACTTTCTAATGCGCGAGCCAGCAAGTCAATAACTAGGTAAATATAAGATTTATTGAGTAGTTGGTGGATAATCTCAGGAAGGAACAGCCAAACCCAGGGTAAGGATAAGGGGGTAGGGAGCTTGGGAGGCTCTCAATGAGGATGGACATAGCACCCGGTGGGGGTCTGGGAAAATGAGTCCTGGGGCAGGTGGGATTTGAGCTTGGAGAAAATCGGTACAAGTAAGAGGCAGAGGGGAGGAGGGAGCAGCACGTTCAGGGCCTAGCCACGGGAAACGGAGTGCCCAACGCAGGGCAGGCGCTCGGTGCCCGGGAATAGTTGGATAGCTTAAGCCGCCTGGCGGAGGGCAGGGTCCTACTCGCGGGGAGAGGCCGAGCTGAGCTAGCTGCTCCGTGAACTTGACTTCCCCTCTCCCAGGGCTGCGGGGCGGCAGGAGGGACAATCGGGCAGGCTGGCTGGCTCTCACCCCTCCCTTCCGTAAACTGCCCTGCCCAGTTCCCGCTTTGGGAGTTCGTGCCAGGTTCGGGGAGAAGAGAGCATCTGGAGCCTGGGGAAAAGGGAGACAGGAGTGAGTGGGGGTTGGGGCGGCGTGCAGGACTCCGGGAGCCAGGTGGAGGTCAAAGCCAAGGTCGGCTTGGACCTGGAAACCGAACGAGTCCCGGGGAGCCGGGCTGGGCGGGGCTCCGACGGGGCGGGCCCGGGCGGGGGAAGGGAGGGATGAGGGCGGAGGGGAGCATTGCCTCATCCTGTACATTTTACTGGAAACCTGCTGTGCATCCGGAGGAGGAGCCGCGGGGCTGTCGTCCTGCCGCGGCCGCCCAATGGGCAGGCTCGTCTGGGCGAGCGGGCTGCCCCTCACCCACTTCTCCGGCCCCCCGTCCGCCTATATACCGGGGAATTGTCGGCCGCGCCCAGCCGAGCTTAATCCCTCTGAGTGCGTAAGTCCAGTCGGGCTCCGAGCGCAGACCCAGCGAGCGCCCAGTGCAGTCCGAGTCCCTGTCCGCCGTCCCACTGGTGCGGGGGGCAGTGCGTGGGAGGGTGGCTAGTGGGGGGACACACCCGGAGCTACGCGTGGTCTGTCCGCGAGCATGATTGTGGATAAGCTGCAGGAGGACAGCCGCGGCGGGGAAAGCCTGCTCGACTGCGTGGCCGGCGAGGGCGGCCTCATGACCAGCCCCCTCAACCTGGCCTATTTCTACGGGGGTTCTCCCCCGTCCGCGGCCGTGGGGGCGAGCGATGCCAGCTTTATGTCCTCGGGCCACTCAACGCCGGGCTCCCCCGGCTCCGACTCCTCCGACTTCTCCTCTTCCTCGGTCTCCTCGGCCTCCTCTTGCAGTGCCCCCGGAGAGTCCCGGGCCAGAGGGGGTGCCCGTGCGGACCGTGTGCCAGGTAGCCCCGCTCCCCTTACCTTGGGATGGCACCCCCCTCTCTGCGGGGCGTCCGCGGGCATGGGTGGCCCGAGAGCCAGGGGAGGCGGAGAGGGTGTCGGGGGGATGTGCTTGGCATCAACTGTAGAGATCAATAATGGTTTAGCCTCAGCAGGCTTGGGGAAACTGAGCGTGTAAGTGACAGGCCAGGCTAACAGAGTTCATGGAGTTGTCATTTTCGGGGTTTTTGGGTGATGCAATGAGAGAATTGGAGAGGGATCAAAAATTTTGCTGGAGTAGTTTGTGCCTGTGAAGGTCTTATGTTTTTCTAAATTGCCATAAAACATCTAAGTACAACATTTAGAAAACTGAAGAACATTATTAAGGAATAGACAAGTGATTCATATACATTTATGATGTAATTTTGACGAATTTGAGGTATCATTCTATCTTGAACTATGTTCTCATAATGTCACCAGAATGACGATATTTACTTACCAAGTTACTTAGTAATAGAGTGACTTACAGTGATTTAAACAGTTCTGTTTCTTTTAATTATGGATTAGATATAGAATATCTCTATTTCCTCTACCCAGCAGACCCATAATAATAAGCCAGTTCAGCTTTCTCTTTGTTTTCTTAGTGAAACTGGTTTTTGTTTTTTTGAGGAGAGAAGCCAGGAGGTGGCAATTATGTTTTCTAAGAGAATTAAAGATGTCATATCAGTCTTGGTATTTGTAATCCTTTTAAAAAATTGCTGCCTAGTTTCTTACAAACTTGTTTTGGGTGGTTCTTCCTCCCCTCCTCCCCCACTGGGTCTATTGAAATTTTTGGTTGGTTTATCATTTTTTGGTTGGCTTTATCATTTTTTTTTGAATAAGTCAAATCTTTCACTTGGAAGTTTTTTTTTTTAAATCGTTCAGTTTACTTTTGTTGTGGCTACTCAATAAATGTCAGCTCTTAGGATCATAGTATTTAAATCATGAGAGAATCTTGGAAATTATCTAATCCAGTGCCCTCATTTTATAGATTAGGAAACTGAGGCTTACTATGTAATGTGGAAAGGCTAGTGTCCAAATTAGGATGTCTTCAAATATAGTTCCATTACTCAGTAAAGTACTGACAGGAGGAATAAGCATCTTTGGGTTATGGAATTTAGGGTCTTTTTCTTGACTGTGTCTGGATCAAGTCATTTTACTAATTTCGTTTTTTAGTTATTTCTTCTTCCAGTTTTGGCTACTGCCATGCCTTGGTATGCCTTAGTCCCAACAACTTTCTGTATCAGATTTGGTGTGTAACCTCTTGTGACATTTCAAAGCTTAACAAAGCAATCTCATGAACTCCATTTGCCCATTTCCAATTCTCTGTTCTTTCCTTCCCTTCCTCTCACCCTTCTTCAAACCAAGTGCCTAAAATGTTCCACTTCCTGGCTTTTTTGCTTGTTTATTTAATGAGCTACAGATCTGAGAGGTTATGACAGAAGCGGTCACAAGTGGAACGCTGAACTCATCTCTGTTTCCAACATTGTCAAGTTTTGGCTTAAGTTCCAAAACAACAGCTTATTTCCTTTTTACTAGGAAGACCAACAGATGGTTCTGAAAAATTTTTTTGGAGGGGAAATCCTCAAGAGTGTTTAAAAGAAATATTAATACACAAATCTAATGTTTTTGTAAATTGAGATCACTGGAAAAAGTATATTTTGCCTGCCTTGTAGGGTGGAAATGCCAGACCTTTTAATCTCTAGGAGGACATAAAGCCATTGTTTGACAAACCCACGGAGTATTAACTAATAAAATTGCTTAATCCTTATAACAGGCTTATGTGATAAGGGGATAACCAACTTTATTATTCCTGTTTTGCAAAGAGTTAGGATTTGAGAGGCAGAGAGACACAATATACTATTTTTTGGATAGCTTAGATCTGGGGTTGTCACCACCCTTTTTGTAAGGGAAGAACAATTTTTTTTATATTTCCTCAAAGCTTTGAGATTATGTGTGTGTGTTTGGGGGTGCTGTGTGATGGTGGTGGTGTAGTCAGCGGCTAACAATGATAATAGCTAACAGTTACATGAAGCTTTAAGGCTTGTAAAGTACACATACACCCCTTAAAGTGTATATATATGGATACATGTGTGTATATGTACATCCATATACACACACTGTATGTGTGTGTGTAAATAAATGCTCATTTGATCTTTACAAGAACCTTGTGATATGGACAACTATTATTGTCTCCATTTTATAGATGAGGAAACTAAGGCTTAGGAGTTCAGTGAATTTGCCCAGGGTAACATAGCTAGTAGGTATTTGCTGCCTTTGGAGTCCTTGGGAAGGCAGGGGACATTTTCAGAGAGGGGCTTAAAGGCAGTGGCTTTAAGATAAATCAGTAGGCAGGCCCTGAATCAAGACCAATGGTTTGCTGTAGCTATTGGTTTCAAACAGGAGCCCAGAAGAATGTCTCCCCATGGTCTGTTGGCTTTTCTAAATTCCTAGTGGGGAATGGCCAATTCAGTTGGAAGAGACAATTACCCAAAAGAAACAAAGAAACAGGAGTGCTATACATTGATCTTTTGGTTAGGTACCCCTTTGGATGTAATTTGGTAATAACCTTAGAGGTTATTTAGATTTGTGTTTTTTAAGTCGGATAAACTCAAATGTGGTTTCTTTTTGCATGAGCAGGTGAACACCATATGGCTGGTGGAAGGCAACAGAGAGGCCCCTTTCAAGGTGTTCGTGTGAGAAATTCAGTGAAGGAACTCTTGTTGCATATAAGAAATAATAAGCAGAAGTCTGCTCCAGCTGTGGGGGGTTTCAAGGTAATGCCTGGGCTGTTGTTTTTGACATAGAATCTGTGCTTGCAGTGTGTTCCTAACTGGTTTTACCCAGTAGGAGGTTAGAGGGAATTTTCATGGAAATGGAGGGACTGGTACTGAGATGAATGGGATTGTGGTGAGTTAGCAAAATTTTAAATTGGAAACAAAAGCTATTGAACTATATTCATTTCACTTTAAACTTGAATTGAGTCTAAGATGAAGATGATAGATGGGAAGTTGTTATGAAGGGGTAGAAAGAAGTAGAAAGTGAATGCTAATGAAACATTGGATTAATAATTTGTACTGAGAAATGCCTGAGTATATTTAAAAGAGCTTTCGTCGAAGGGTGCCCTTTGTGTTGTGGAGATGGCCCTGGCTTGTTGTAGGCCATGCTAGTGAAAAGCAAGCTTGTCCTACCACATCTTCGGTCCTCCAATAGTTGGTGTGAGCTAAGTTCAGACAGGCTCATTACCAGGTTGGCCCTAATGTGATGTATGTTTTTGGTCATGGAAACTTAAAAAAACAAACAAGTCCCAAATGGGGCTGTTATTTATATATTGTGATTTTCTTTCCCCTTGTAGGCACAAAGTGTGAGTACAGAGCAGTTTACAGGTAAGAGATTTTTTATGATATGATCTAGAAGGGTCTTAAGAGTAAAAGACTTTGACTGCATTGAAGCGAAATTTTAAAATGACTCATTCAGAATTCTTTTCCTCAGCAGAGCTGAAGAACGTATTGGTCAACAGTGGGAAAAGGAAGGGGGCTGATCCTGTCTCCGATGGACCAGCTTGCAAAAGGCCAGCTACATCATTGCACAGCCAGTTTTTGGTAAGCATTTCACATCTTCACCTGTGAGACAAGTTACCTTTTATTTATTTATTTATTTGGTTTTTGGGAGGGGAAGGGTAGGGAAGTTGGGGTTAAGTGACTTGCCTAAGGTCACACAGCTAGTAAGTGTTAAATGTCTGAGGCTGGATTTGAACTCACTGTGCCACCTAGCTGCCCTGACAAGTTACCTTTTAGCTGTGTCCTTTGACAAGGGAGCCAATCTCAGATATGGTAATTTTCTTTTTTTCCAGACACCACCCCAAACTCCAACTCCTGTGGATAGCATGGAAGATGTTCATATTAATGAATCCAAACAGAACAACAATTCTGATCTGCTTCAAAACATTATGAATATTAAAAATGAATCCAATCCCATATCGCTGAATACAGTTCAGTTTAGCTGGATGAGTCCCGTGGTTATCAATCCGAGCTCCCCCAGGGAACAATATCAGGATTTCCATGGAGGGCAGATTCTCTCTCCACCACAGAAATACCAGTCATTCCAAGTCAGCAATTCCCCACAAATGATGGATCAATCTCAGATATATCAGTTTTCTTCTCCACAGAGCCAGGATTTACAACAGCCTTTTAGTCACATTCCAGTCCCAGAATGTAGTCCATATTCTGGAAAACCTCAGTCTCCTACCTATGAACCAAACTTATTTGATGGGCAAGACCTGCTGTTCTGCCCAACCCAAAGCTTTTCATCTCTCCTAAGTGGTCCTGGAGAACCAGAGAATAGTGCTCTCCCTGTTCAGACTTCGCCCAGTACGCAGCAACAGCAGCAGCCAAATGACATCAACGTCCAGAACTTTAACCTGGGGCCAAACAATGCCTGCGAAGTCCTGGGCAGACAGAATCTAGGCTTAAACGCTTTACATGTTCCCCCGCCACTCCAGAACGTGACTGGAAATTCAATGAACACCACACAGTTAGGAAAGTCCTTCTTTCAGTGGCAGGTAGAACAGGAAGAAAACAAACTGGCCAACCTGTCCCAGGACCACTTTCTGTCCAAAGATGCCGATGGTGATACGTGAGTACAGCTTTGTATTTTGTACATGTAGTTTGGGCAGTGGTACTGTTTATAAAGCAGAGCTCAGAACTCCTTTGAATGTACTTGCTTCACTAGTTAGCTATCCCCAATAAGCTTAGTTTAGAGGAAAACTGCCACTAGAGAGATGACCTACTTTAAAATAAATAAAATATAGGTTGTGTTCTGTGAATTATTGTATATTTGGAAGGCCCAGCACAGGCTTTGTCTAAAGAGCAAAAAGCAAGTAGAGTGTGTGTGTGTGTGTGTGTGTGTGTGTGTGTGTGTGTGTGTATGTATGTACGTGTGTGTGTACGTACGTGTGTGTGTGTACGTGTGAATGTGTGAGACAGCCCATGGATTGTTTTACCTTATAGTCTAGGTATCCCAGCCCATTATTTTAATGGAGGTATTAATAAAATATCTGAAGGGATCATCCATCCATTTATGCTGTGCTTTAGATGAGTTAGGTCTGTCCATTACAAAACAGAGGGGCAGATGAGAAACCTAAAGCAATTTATTCTCCATTTATTTTCTCCTCCTGTTCTCCAGGTTGCTTCACATTGCAGTTGCCCAGGGACGAAGGGCCCTCTCTTATGTTCTTGCAAGGAAGATGAGCGCTCTTCAGATGTTGGATGTTAAAGAACACAACGGCCAGGTGAGATTCTTGCCAGGTGTCTGACATAGACACTGAAAACCTTGGGCTCCTGGGTGGGCAAGAAGGTCCTTGGGTTTAGATGCAGAGCATGGTCTCTGAGCAGTTATCCTTATGAGCCCAAGACCAAACTATGACTTTAGCTGAGGTTTTGAATAATTGCTAAGAGTTATCCCGAAGTTAATTGGGTCGTAGAGTAGCTGTGGAGGAGTAAAATTATCACTCCCTAGTCTTTAAACACGTTGTGTATTAATTAACAGACATCTGCTAAACACCTACTGTGTGTGAAATACAAAGACAAAAATGCAGTCATTCCTGCCCCCAGGGGCCATTAGTAGGGTTTTTGGGGGTTGGGGGATGGGGAGAGACTTATTTCCTGTTCAAGTAATTGCATGAGAAAAGCAAACAATGACTTTTTTCCCCCTCTCTGAATGACCACAGAGTGCCTTTCAAGTAGCTGTGGCTGCCAACCAGCATCTCATTGTGCAAGACCTGGTGAACCTGGGGGCCCAGGTGAACACCACGGACTGCTGGGGAAGAACACCACTGCATGTCTGTGCTGAAAAGGGCCACTCACAAGTCCTTCAGGTAAGGAAACTATCTGGACAAGGCACTGTTCCCTGAATGGGAAAATTGTAAGCACTTGCCTTAGTTCCTTCTCTCCCAGCTGGGAACTCTCTTTTTGTCTTGACTTGACTTTGTCATTTGGCTTTGTCATTTGGTTGACCGGGAGAATTAACTCGAGCTGTTCATCACACACTTATTTGTACATTTCCCTCCACCTTTCAAAGCCCATTATTAAATGTTTGCTTCTATTTTTAAAACATTTTTTGCAGGCAATTCAGAAGGGGGCCATCTCTAGCAACCAGTTTATAGATCTGGAAGCTACCAACTATGATGGTGAGTGGGTAATTACAACCTTGCTTGTTAAAAGCTAACCAGGGCTTACAGAACTAGTCTTAGGCAAGCCTTACACTTATTAAATATTATATAATGGAGGATGTGGAAAGTGGAAAACTAGACTATCCTTTTTTCTTGGCATGCCAGGTCCAATAACCAGGACTGCAGTTTGTTAGGGTTTACGTAGAATGGTTATGGCAGCTAGATGGCACAGTTGATAGAGTACTGGGCTTGGAGTCAGAAAAATCCATATCCATGTGTTCAAATCCAGCATCAGACAATCATTGTGTGACTCTTCAAAGTTGCTTACACCTATTTGCCTCAGTTTCCTCATCTGTAAAATGAACTAGAGAAGGAAATGACAAACCACTCTAGTATCATTGCCAAGAAAACCTCCAGAATGGGGTCACACAGAGTTGGACATGCCTGAAAAGATTGAATCACAACAGAATGGTTACCTTTTTTTTTTTTTAGCCAGAGACTTATTAGGAGGCATCACAGACAGTAGAGCTAGCAGGGAATTCATAGGCCATCTAGTTGAACTTTCTTATTTTCCAGATGGAAATTGAATTTTATAAACAATTTATAGAGCATCTCAATTTTGAGTTTGGAAAATGACAGGGCTGGACTGTATGACTCTTCCAATCACTTCTAGCTTCAACACTCTCATTCTGTGAGTCTAGTTACACTTTGTATTCTCTTAAAACCCAGGCTTATATCATTAATTACTGTAGTGAGATGAAAAAACAAACCATTAGCACTTAGATTCCAGACTCTTGAGTGGGTATCTGAGCATCAGAGGTGTTTTCCCAATAGCCATGTTAATTTTGGATATGAAATTGGATGAATAGCTGCTTCAAGATTTTGTGATTTCTTCCTTTAGGCCTTACTGCTCTCCACTGTGCAGTGGTAGCCCATAATGCTGTGGTTCATGAGCTCCAGAGGAACCAGCAGCATCATTCACCTGAAGTCCAAGACCTTCTCTTGAAGAACAAGAGTCTGGTTGACACAATCAAATGCCTAATCCAGATGGGAGCCACTGTGGAAGCTAAGGTAAATTTATAGAAGGGGCCTGGCATAAGAGACAGGTAGTCTGGTGAAGTGGACAGGGACTGGGCAAGTTGATTGACCTCTCTTGTGCTTTAGGCACGTCATTTATAAAATTAGGGGTGGGAAGCTTGACTCAGTGGTCTTATTATGTTCTCTTTCCACTGTAAAATCTACTATCCTTTGGTCTCTGACATAGAGAAAAAAGAAGGTAGTTAGTTACAACACTCAAAGCTTCATTCATGAGTTTTCCCAAAGTGTTATGAAATGTTCCATTTAATAGGTGTGTAATAATTGGAGAAACAGTAAAGTATCTTTAATTACTGATAAATACCTTATAAATTTTTTTTATTAGCTCTTAACCTTACATTACTTTTGTCTTTTCTTTCCCCTCCCAAATTGCGTAGTTCTGAATTAGATCATTCTTAATTGAAAAGAAGCAAAAAATCCCACTTTCCCTTGAAATTGAGATGGAAATTTAGTCTTTCTTTGTCATCCACTAAGGAAGGTTGTATTTTTTCATGGAAGGGATTCTTCTGAATGGTCAGCTTTGGATTGCTGTTTTATGTTTGTTTGTTTGTTTGTTTTTTTAATTGGCTTATGTGTTGATGGTTTTCCATTCTTCCCTTGCCTAGGATCGTAAAAGTGGCCGCACTGCTCTTCATTTGGCTGCTGAAGAAGCCAACTTAGAACTGATTCGTTTCTTTTTGGAGCTGCCCAGTTGCCTGTCTTTTGTGAATGCTAAGGTAATTTGCTAAAGCTTCCTCAGCAGGGTTTGAAAGTAGGAATGAGCCTGACATCGAAGTCTTAAGGCTTTTGGCTCTGGGGAAAAGTCCCTCTCACTGATGGATTGGTGTTATTTCATTTCTCCTTCCCCAGGCTTATAATGGTAACACTGCCCTCCATGTGGCTGCCAGCCTGCAGTATCGAGTGACACAGTTAGACGCAGTCCGTCTGCTGATGAGGAAGGGAGCTGATCCAAGTACTAGGAACCTAGAGAATGAACAGCCAGTTCATTTGGTTCCAGATGGCCCTGTTGGAGAACAGGTAACAACCAAATGGGGAAGGAATATATTTAGAACCTTCATTCAAGCATTTTTAATAATCTACTATATTTGAGGCACTGTGCTAATCACAAAAAAAAAAAAAGCAAAGACAGTCCTGCCTTCAAGGAGCTTGTAATCTAGGGGAGAGACAACCTGCAAGCACGTATACAAAGTAAGCTATGTACGGTATAAATAGGATACAATTAAAAGAGGGAATTAATTAAAGGAGTACTAGAATTAAGAGGGGTTGAGAAAGGCTTCCTGTAGAAGGTGGAATTTTAGTTGGAACTTAAAGGAAGCCAAGGGAGGTCAGTTGTTGGAGTGGAGTACGGGGAGCATTCAAGGCATGGGGGACAGCTAGAGAAAATGTCCTATTATATGAAGATGAGAAAAGGCCTAAGACCTTTATAATTGACAGATTAATATCTTCCTATCTCAGACAAGGCATATGAGGAATGCCAGTTTAGTTGCATTGTTTCCTCAAAGAGAGAAATCTGATGATGCTTATTTTTTTTTCCAGATAAGACGGATCTTGAAGGGGAAGTCTGTTCAGCAGAGAGCACCACCGTATTAGCTCCATGTGATCTGAAAGTCTATAGTTAACACTCACTGTCAGTTAGGCAGTCCTGATGTATCTGTAAATAGACCATTTGCCTTTGTAAATGGCAAATGTAAGTTGTTTCTGTGAAACAAAGGCATTTAGTTCACTATTATATAGTGGGTTATGTTAAAAGAGAAAATTTTTTTAAAAACTAATTCCTCTTAACATATTGGAATTTTACATTCCCAGGTGCCTGGGATCTAAACACTTGGACTTATATTTTTTAGTGGTTAAATTGACTAAGTAGGAGAAGATTTTTTTTTATTTGTTTTATGAGGCATTTATTAGTTCCTTGGTGCCAGTTTAAAAGTGGGCAGTTCACACAAAAAATTTATTTTGGGAGGAATCAAAGTATTTAGAAGAAAAAATGAATCTGAAAATATTGTGGCTGCATTTTGCCTAATGTGGTACCGTGCAATTAAGCATGTAACATTTATATAGGTGTTTAGCCTTATGAATGATCAAACACAAAGATGGTTGAAATTTGCAGAGTGTATATATACTTTCTCTTTTTCTGTTTCAAAACAAGATCCAATGTACATATGCTGCTAGACAAATGGCTACCCCAAATTTTAAGTGACTAAAGATTTTTAAAAGTAATGATTTATTAATTATTACTGATATATATCTAAAGAAGTTTCTGTAGTTGAACCATTCACCAAGTTTTTGTGAAGAAACCGAATGGAGCTATTGGGGCACTTTGGAGGAAGACAAGGCTTCATTTAGAATGTGATGATTTTTCTTCTCATTCAGTGAGCTTCTGATAATTTTGCTTGTAAGAATTACATATTCTTGAGGAGAACATTTCTTTCCTCCAGGGTTTTTGTCTTACCTCATAGGAATAACAAAAAGTCAGCATCAAAACAGTCACCCAGTTTTTTTTCTCTCCTTAATAAGTGTACTAATGATAATGTATAGTCATGTTTTGTATTTATTGTATAGTGAAAAATGTTCTATTTTATTTTTTAGTTCTCAGTTAATCATAAATATACTGTATTAACACTGCCTGATCTCCAGGGTGCCCAATTTAACCTGTACAGCTATGATTGCACACTAATTCCTTCTACTGGATTGGATTCCTTTAAAAAAAAAAAGACAAAAAGATTATTCTTCAATGATGGGAAGCATCACATGTGACTGATCTTTGTGACTAACTTAAATCCCTTTAAAAAAAGATAGCTTTTGGTTTGATCACATTGTTTGACCAAGTATGTCTTGTGGACAAAAAATAATTGTAAACATTTGGTGTCAATGAATGTAGTTGTGATGCATACAATTAAGTATACTTTGAATAACTTTGTGTGGATTTAAATAAAGTTATTAATTCAGTTATTCCATTTGTCTTTAAAGTGTTTTCTTCTTCCTTTGTCTTGATTAAATCTTGGAGGGATAGCAAAACTTGCTACTAGATTAGTTATTTAAACATAGATCATTGACATTGTTGGAGAAAATGAAAAATTAATCTGTCACTATTACATCCACCTCCTCAGGACTGTCAGAAGCTAAATATCATATTTGGCAAATCCTTTAGAAGTTTATATATTAAAGCATCTTAGATAGAGCAAGATCAGATCGTGATGAACCTTGGACCTTTTTCGATTTTTGATTCCCATAATATTTTTTGTTGAGGTTGGGGTAGTAAAGGGATGCTGAGCATTGGGGGTTGGGATAAAGAGTAGAGAAAAATAGGATGGATTGATATACATCCATCAGACCTAGGGTAAAAGGATATGTAATTGAGTCAATGGCAGGTACCATGCATAGCGACTAGAAAGCTGGCTTTGAAACCAGCAGGACTGGCATGTAAGTCCTGCCTCTGACATACCAGCTGCCCTTGAACAAGTCACAACCTAGAAGACTAAAACTTGCTAGTAAGGCAGCCCTAGAAGACTAAAGTACAGAAATGTTGACTTCATTGACAGTGGGAGTTTTCTTACTCATGAGATCCTTATAACAATGAAATCATAAAGGTCCAGGCCCTATTCCTTATTAAGGCAGTAATAGATCGTTTCTACTAACATACTAATCATTACCACAAATTAGTGACACTCCATTATAGCATTGCCAATGTTCAGGGCAGCTAGATGGCATCTTGAATGGAGTGCTGGGCTTGGAGTCAGGAAGACTCATCTTCCTGAGTTCAAATTTGGCCTCAGACGCACTAGCTGTTTGACTCAGTTTCCTTATCTGTAAAATAAGCTGGAGATGGAAATGGCAAACCACGTGAGTATCTTTGCCAATAAAACCCCGAATGGGGTCACAAAGAGTCAGAATGACTGAAAACGGTAGAACAACATTTGAAATGTTAATTTCTCTTACTTTAACTTGGAAATCCATTACTACTATATATTAAAGACACTGAAGTCTTGTATATAATGAGTCAAAGGGATGCGTTTGCTTTATAAACATTTGTGTCACCATTGTGGCTGAAAAATAGTGGATATGAAGGCAGCTCGGGATAATGGGAAGAACATTGATCTTAAGAGTCAGAGGGTCTGAATTCAGTGTGAACCTGGGCAACTTCAGTTTCTTCATCCATAAAATGGGGTTACTAAATACTTTTGCTCCCTGCCTCAAAGACTTGATTTGAGGAAAGTTCTTTGCAAACCATAAGTCACATGAATATCCATTATTATTTAGGGGAGGAACCACCAGTGCTTTCTCATTTCACACTATAACCTGACAATGAGCTAATGAATAGAAATACAACTGTACTTGATCCATGTGACTTATGCAATCATTGCAGACTTTTGGTAAAACAACGGGAAATGGGCAGAATCAAATCCATGGTGTACAATTTCGATTTCAAAAGAAACAAACTATCCTTAGCATAGTTGGAATCACTACTGCTAATCCTATTTTTAATTTAATCAATACTTTGGCCATTCAGTGCGGTGTGCTTCATGGTGGTGAGGGTGAGTGTAAGGAATATACTTCATCCTTGAGGTGGCCTCTATCCCAGCTCCTTAGCTCACGTTCTTTTCCCTGGTCCTATCTTGCTCTCTCCCACATCCATATTTTTGCTTAGGTCATTCCCCTATGCCTGGAATGCACTACCACATTGTCTACATGTTTCAATCCTTTTCTTTTTTTCTAAGTTTAGCTCAGGTGAAACCTCTTGCATGTGGAAGATGCCTTAATCCTTTAAGCTAGAAGAGAAGTCTCTAATTTCAGGCCACTTAGATTCCTCTTAGACACTGTCAAACTCATATTTTTTAATATGAACATATTTCACTTTCCAATTAGATTAAAAGTTTCTTGGAGGCAGGGGCTGTGTTATATATCTCTAGTGCTAAGCAGAGGTCCAAATGTACAGAGTAAGTGTTGAATCAACTCAAGAAACCAAAGCCTTCAGACCCAGAGAGGCAAAATGTCTCTTGCAAACAGCTCAGAATGAGGGAGATGATAGTCCTTCTGTCCTCTGTGTTATCAGACCTTCTCCCTGGTATACTAAGGAGGCAGTTTGCATTTTCATAAAAGCATTGCCAAGCTACAGTAGATCTGGTGGAGAGTGGCCATGATGTTGAGTAGGCTGGAGACAATGCTAATTTCTCTAACATTGACTGTTGGCATCTTTTGTCATTTTTTTCAATTTGCTGTGTATTAGGTGGAATTTCAGAGTTGTTTTGGTTTGCCATTATCTTACTAATGCTTTAGGAAAGCTAGGTGGTGCAGTGGTTAGAGTGCAGGGCCTGTAATCAGGAAGACCTAAGTTCAAATTTGACCTCAGATACTTAAGAGATGTGTGATCCTGGGCAAATCACTTAACTTTGTTTGCCTCAGTTCCTTATCTGCAAAAATGAGCTGAGAAGGAAATGCCAAACCACTCTAATATCTTTGTTAAAACTCCAAATGGGGTCACAAAGAGTAGAACATGACTGAACAATGATACCTACCAATGATTTGGAATGTTTTTCATACTACTATTAATCATTTGAAGTTCTTCTGAAAACTTTATCCATATCCTTTGACCACTTATCTATTGGCAAATTGATTGTGGTCTTATATAGTTCTGTTACTTGTATATCTGACTTTATGAAGAAATATTTAATATAATATTGTGTTGTTTTGCTTTTCCCAGTCAGCTGCTACCTTTTCTTAATTGCTCAATTGTGTGGTTTTTTTTTTTTTGGAGGGGCAGTTGGGGTTAAGTGACTTGCCCAAGGTCACATGGCTAGCAAGTGTTAAGTGTCTGAGGTCGGATTTGAACTCAGATCCTCCAGACTCCAGGGCTGGTGCTTTATTCTCTGAGCCACCTAGCTGCCCCTCAATTGTGTTCTTGTGTAGCAGGACATTGGCAATCAATGTATAAAGTTCCCATCACCAGTCTACTAGATCCCCTAAGAACTGTGTGACCGTGACTGTCTTTCCATTTTAGAAGGAAGGGGGAAAAATAAAATTGTGCAATAGGCAAGAAATGTGGACAATGCATTATAAATCTGTAGGTATTTTGTTTGTTAAAGAGCAGCTGATTGAACATGCTACACCCATGCCCCTGTGCAAACACACACACACAGAAGTAAACTCCAAATCCCTGGGGTTTCCCCAGACTGGATCTTGAAACCAACCAAAACAGATTTTATTGTTAAATTTTATTATAATTCCCCCCAAATAAGGCAAAAAAAATTAAGCCAGGTGAATCTGGACTATCACAGGTTCCCCAGAGTACAAATGAGCTAGCAAAGGGGTTGGTAAAGGGGATGGGTTTTTTGGGGGTTTTTTTGAGGAGGGAAGACTGGGCAGCTGGGGTTAAGTGACTTGCCCAAGGTCACACAGCTGGTAAGTGTTAAGTGTCTGAGGCTGGATTTGAACTCAGGTCCTTCTGACTCCAGGGTGGATGCTCTATTCACTGTGCCACCTTGCTGCCCCTGATGCTTTTTTTTTTTTCAAAGAAGCTCCAAGGCAGCCTCAGGCAATTTTCTTTCCATTTCTATGGTAGGTTCATGGAAACCCCTCCCCATAGGGTGTCAAGGGCCCAAGTAGAGTTTCTGGGTTTGTGGCAGGTTTGTAGAGGTAGTAGCTAATTCTCCTCTTTTGACAGAAGCCTACAACTCTCATTCACTAGTGTTACAAGTGCAAAAGTTTTTCAATTTCAATTCAAAATTATTTATTTTATCTTTTGTAATTGCTTCTGTCCCTTGTTTGATTGAACAGTTCACTCATAGCCCTGGCTGTAGAAGATGCCTTATCAGAACCATTCTCTTCTAATGCTTTTAATGGCATTTTAAATTATATTTTAATATTCAGGCTGCATGTTCACTTTGAGTGTTCAATATACTATTTATCTGAATGCTGTGGATAAGCTCACTTACTTTGGCAGCATGCTTTCCAGGGATATACACATAGATGATGAGGTTGACACGTGCATTGTCATAGCTCAGTGTTTGGGAGGCTCTGAAGGAAAATGTGGGAGAGAAGAGGTATTAGGCAGTCTATTAAATGAAAGGTCTAAAAAGCCTTGTGCTGACTTTATTGTCCTAGGTCTGTGAAACTTGGACAGTATACCAGCCCCGTGCCAAGAAACTGAATTACTTCCATTTGAATTGTCTTAGAAAAATCCTGAAGATCACCTGGCAAGATAATGCACTGGGCACCAAGGTTCTTTCTCTAGCTGAATTGCCAAGCATTCAAATTCTGCTGTAGTGAGTGCAGCTCTGATTGTCTGGACACGTTGTTTGAATGCCAGAAGTATGTCTGCCTATAAGACTATTTTGCCTAAAAGACTTTTTTTACAGAGAGCTCAGATGAGGCAAAGGTCACATGGAAATCAAGAAAAGCAACACAGGGACATTTTCAAGGTCTCTCTGAAGAATTGTGGAATCGATTGTGAGACATGGGAGACATTAGCACAGGACCGCCCAGTATGGTGTGTCTGTGTCAAAGAAGACACTGCACTTTACGAGCTAAGCAGAATTGCTCAAAAGACATGTGAGATGTGTAAATTTGAGTCATCTCCTTGTTCCTATGAACTATTGGTAGCCGACCTGTGGTAGAGCCTTCTGAGTTTACCTGCTTGACTTTCAATGTCCTCTATTATCTCATCGAACTTAATATCTTCCACTATCTCCCAGACAAGTCAGTCTTATACCCATGTTCTCTCCCTCTATCCTCCTGGCTGTCCTTCAGGGTCCAGTTTAAGTCTCACCTCCTTATTCACCTTTTAGAATTCTAGATTGGGTTGTTCTCTCCCTTTTCTGAACTGTGGTACTCTTGCAACTGTGTACTTAATTATCTCTTTATTTTATGTATCTCAGGGTCATCACAGCGTAGGGGAAAAAGTCCCACTGGAGTTGGGAAACTTGGATTTGGATCCTGGATTCTATACCTACTGTTTTTTTCTCTTAGTCCCTCTGAGCCTTAGTTAACTCATCTGCAAAATAGGAATAGTAACATTCATCTTAAAGTCAGTGGCTATATAAATAAAATGTTGGGCTACGAGGGGGGCAGATTTTGTTGTTGTTGAGTTGTTTCAGTCCTGTAAGACTCTTTGTGACCCTATTTGGGGTTTTCTTGGCAAAGGTACTGGAGTGGTTTGCTATTTCCTTCTTTAGCTCATTTTACAGATGAGGAACTGAGACAAACAGTGGGGTTTAAATTCTGCCTCTAACACTTACTAGCCATATGACCCTGTACAAGTCCCTCAGGCAACTGCCAAGGGTGTATCTATTAAATCATGGGCAGGTCGAAATGTGTGTTGGTGGAGGGATTTCCCTTTGCAGAAGAAGTCACAGGTTCTTTGTGTATTATTGCATATAGTACTCTCATGTGAGAAAAGTGTTATTCTAGTACTACCAAAGAGAAGGGTGGATGCCAGAAATATGGTCCTATCTTCTCACCTTTCTTTAATATTCAGGGAATCACAATTATTTGTTAAATACCTACTTTGGATATAGAACTTCCCTGACCCTCCTCTTAGTCTATGTATCATGGCTTAAATCTGACAGGACCCAGAAAATGTGGCAAACAGAATCATACCCTTTGATCTCAAATTGTTATTTTGAATATACCTAGAAAGTATTAACAGATGACAAAAAGAAAGGCTACCCATAAAAAAGAT
This sequence comes from Gymnobelideus leadbeateri, assembly GCA_011680675.1. Classification (NCBI taxonomy): domain Eukaryota; kingdom Metazoa; phylum Chordata; class Mammalia; order Diprotodontia; family Petauridae; genus Gymnobelideus; species Gymnobelideus leadbeateri. The sequence continues at coordinate 363,183 of WOXC01004369.1, forward strand.
TTTCATAGTAGCATTATATATAATGGCAAAAAACAAAACAAAACAAAAAACCTAAATGTCCAGGCGTCTAGGTGAAAAAATGAATAGAACACCCGCCCTGGAGTCAGGAGGACCTGAGTTCAAATACGGCCTCAGAAACTTAAAACACAGAAAAACTATTCATGTGAGCTTGGGCAAGTCACTTAACCCCAATTGCCCTACCTTCCTCCCTCCAAAAAGCAAAACAAAAACAAAAGCAAAAACCCTAAATGTCCAATGGGGGTGGTGAGTGGTAGTTAACTAAATTGCAGAATGTTAATATAATGAAACTTTAGTACAATCAAGGTAGACAGGAAAAAGGTATGCAAAGAAAGAACTAGATGAAATAAAGCCACACAGAAAATGCAGCACCCAAAGAGTGGAATTCATACTGTTCTCCACAACAAGAGTAAAACGAACAAAGAAGCTGGGTAAGGCACTGGAGGAAGTGATTGAATGATGACTATGACACCTAATGCCTTGAAATCAATTAATATAAAAGTGAAGTTACTAAGCGAGTTTGGTTGGCTGTATTTATATTTGATGTTAATCTTTTAATAAAACATTATAAAAAACCACAATTGTATTTCCTACTCCCCCAGGAAGGTGTCCATAACAAATGCAACCCATTCTGCAAGTCATGGCATGTCTTTTACTCTGTGTAATCATAGACTTAAAAGTCTGTTTTCTGATACTATAGTGATTGATAAAGTGATTTTGTATCTCTGAGTTCATATGTTTCCTCTACTTTGTTATATATCAAAAGTTCTCACAAATGGAAGGGACAGGTTTCTTAAGGTTAAAGTTTATCTGTCCTTTACAAGTATTCCAAGTGATAGCTAAAGTTCCATTTAGGGTAAATTATTTGTTTAACACCGACTATATACTGGGCACCCTGTGAAGTATGGGAATATGAATAAATGCAGAAAAAAGTTCATCTCTATCCCAGAGGAGGTGATGTTCTAATAGGAGAAAGAAAACACTTAGAGCAGGAAATTGGGGGAAACTCAGAAATGGATCCAGGAGTGAACTGAATATGGAGGGTCTGGTTTCTTTGAGATATGATAGTCCTGGTTAGGAATTCACCAATCAGAGGAGGGGACCACAGGGCAGAGGCATTTTCAGAGTGAGAAGGGGGGCAGCAAGGAGACGGACAAGTCTGGAGAATTAGAAAGAAGACTTTTTATCAGATAAGAAGGCTTCTTTGAGCTATGGAATCTGATCAATCAACCAAAGCAATAAACTAATTACTAACAAGACCTTAATGAAGTACTTTGAGATGCTGGGTGAAATCACAAGGTACATATACTGAGATTGTTCAAGAGATTCCAGCAATGGAGGGTATATAGAGTATATTGTTAGTTACAATAATTGGGCTTGAGAGGTATGAAATACCCCTTTTTAGCAATTGCACATAATACATAGAATAGTTAAAAATCCCTGATTCTCTTAAGTATACAGCAATTGTTTGCTGAATGTCAATTATACAGGAGGGATTTGAGGAGGCTCACTTCCTTTGCACCTATACCAAAGGGCACTGAGGCAGGCATGAGAAAAGGGGAGGGAGTCCAGAATGAGTGTCACAGTGCCCTTTCCACCACCCTTAGATATGTCATCTGAGTGACAGGGCCAGCAATAAATAATACATCCTTCTGGGAGTTAGATAAACTGGATATACTGAGGAAAAGTGGCTTCAAGGAGCTTAATTAGCATCATCATGACCTTTTTAGGGTGAAGAAAAGTGCAGCTGTGTATAGTACAAAAGCATTGATTCCCAGAGTCCAGCAAAGAGGGCTACTTCATGAGAACTTCACAAAAGGGAAAAAAGGACATCTAGTGATTAGGCATTGTGATTTACCCCTTTGCCACATGTTTCCTCTCAGGTTGAGCTCACTTTCCCCAAGAGACCATGTGTGTAACTGTGGGAAAATTGGTGGGGGGGGGAGGTGTTTTGTACCAACCAAGTTTAATAAATACCTCTAACTAAAATCTAATTAACTTTTATTGGCTAATCAATAATCAGTTGGGAGCATAGAAAATGGGGCTTCTGAGCAACTGTACTGGAAATCCTTTATCTTCTTTCAGCTCCTCATAATTATCCTAGATTGCTGTTTTAGTTGCTCACCTTTCATTCTCCAAGAGGACCAATGATGTCTCAAGGGTGATGTCTTCACATATGCATGAATTGGATTTAAGTGAGACAGGGCTGTGAAAAGTCATCAGTCTCACTCTCTCCTCCAGAATCACTAAGTCCAGTGGCAAGACAGGTCAGTATGACTGTTGATGGCCCCAATTATCCTAAACCCTTGGGGAGAGAAGTAGTCAGCTACCAATGTGACCCACCAATGTGATACACCAGTGTTAGTGGGAATCTGCAGAGTGCCCCTGGAATGGATGCTATACAAACAAATGGAAAACAGTGGAGTGACAAACCGTACAACACATGGAAATAACTCCAATGAATTTCACTAACGTATTTAGTTGTCTAGCACTGAAATTTTCCAAGTGGAAGTTATATGACCAGTTGTTGAGGACGTCACTGAGGGGGTTCCTGTTCAGGTTCAAGGTAGATTGTATGACCTCTGGCATCCCTTCAATCTGTGAGATTCTATGGTTCAATCAAGGGGGTGTAGGTATTAATCTTCTGCAGTTTCCTTAGAAAGGAGACTGGAGTGTAATACTCAGCCTTTAGCAAACATTTATTAAACATTTACTAAGTGCTAGACATCAAGCAAAAGGCTAAGCGTGAGATAAAAATAAATAAGAACTAATCCTTGCCTTCAAATGGATAGTTTAGCAAGGGAGATAATACACACAAATAGCTATAGCACAATATGAAGATGTAAGAACAATGCTAGTCACAGATACTAGCAGAGTTTATAGCTTACCTGTCTTTGGAGAGTCCATAGTATAGGTGATATGAGGGTGAACAATGAGACAAGGCTGAAAAGGTAGGTTGGAGAAAAATAGTGGAGGGTTTATACCATACTTGTTGAGTATGTAAAGTATGGACTATCCATTGTACAAGAAAATAGAGGCTTGAAGGGTGGATTTTAAGAAGAGAATATTGTGAGTAGAGTCTTACATTTTGCAAAATGACCCCCTCACTTCCCTCTCTCAGAGCCAGGTAAGGCATATCTGTTCCTCTTGGTTCCAGGGGATAACCCTAAGGGGATTAGAATGTCTCTTTTCTATTGCCATCAGCTTGATCCCCCATCATCTGTATTTATCTTCTTGTTGGGAGCCTATAACTAACCCTCCAGTTCCATTTAACCATTTAACACAGATGAGCTTTTATGAAGTATTTCAAAGATATAGGAAAAATAGAAGTACACACATTTTTCCCCAACACCTTGGGAGCTTACTCTCCTTTACAACACTTTGGTCTCTGGAAGAACAGAACAAGCTTAAATCTGAACTCAGTTACTACGTAGCATGTGTTTTACCAAGTTTATGTCTACTGTATAAATTCTCATCTCAGTTTTCCCTGGCATCGATGCAGAAGATTGCTCTTTGGGGCACTGATGCCTGGAATGCAGGGTGCTGAGATAATTTGGGATTTTCTTGGCAAAGATAGTGGCTTGCCATTTCCTTCTTCAGCTCATTTCACAGTTGAAGAAACTGAGGTAAACGGGGTTAAGTGACTTGCCCAGGGTCACACAGGTAGTAAATGTCTGAGACCAGATTTGAACTCATGAAGACGAGTCTTTCTTACTTCAGATGTGGGACTCGATCCACTGAACCATTTAGCTACCCTGAAACACATATGTTGTATGATCCCTTAGCAAGGCAATGCCAACTCTGCCATCAAGCTTTTTAACTTTTGTATTATTTTATCTAAATATTTATTTAGATATTACTAGATACCACAATATTAAACATTTTAGATGTCATTTTACCTAAACATTTATATAGATATTATTAAATACTATAGTATTAGAAATTTTAGGTATTAAACATTGTTTATTATTTTAAAATATTTTATCCAAGTATTTATCTAGATATTAGATACTATGTTATTAGACATTTTTAGATATTAGATATTCTTTTATCTAATTATTATTACATACTATGGTATTACACATTTTAGATATTTGATATTTATTATTTTATCAAAATATTTAGATATTAAGTAATATGGTATTTGACATTTAAGATATTATATATTTAGGAGCTAATATTTGAGACCTGCAACAGAGACAAGATTTCAGATAGCTTATTTATATAACAAAAGATAGATTCATCCCTATTTCAGGAGTTACTCTTCAAATGTTAACTGAGTACCTAGACAGGACAGAGCATTGTGCTTAGAGATGGGAATTAAAACCCCCAATGTAGGATCAGGCAAAAAATGAAGATGATGGGCCAAGTCTTTATTAGTTTAGTGGGCATCTTCTTTTTTTGACCAAACCTACTCATACAAATGTTTTAATCATTAGGTATATATTAGTGGACTTACCTGTGATTCATAGAGGGCACTCACTTCACTAAATTTCTCTTTGTAAAATGGGAGTAAAAAATTACTTTTTTCATGTAGAGAATCTGGCAAGAAGTATTTACAAGAGACTATATTGGGTAACTAGGAATGGAATTAGCATACTAAAAACCTGCTCTAGAAAGCTTAGAAAATTCAATGAAGCTTTTGCTTACAAAATGGACTTTCCATTTGTTTCTCCTTTTTTTTTTTTTATCCAATTGATACTTATAGGAGGCAGTGTGATACCATGATAAAGTGCTGGATTGGGAATCAGGGAATGTGGCTTCTAGTTTTGGATTGGACACTGAACAAGAAGGCAGTTATAGATGAATGATTCTATGGTTTGAGTTCAAATCTTGACTCTTTAACTTATTAGGCAAGTGATCTTGGGCAATTCACTCAATTGTATGGATCTCAGTTTCCTTATATGTAAAATGAGGGTTTAAAAATTATTTCTTTCCAATTACATATAAAAACAATTTTAACATTCTTTTTTTAAAATTTGAGTTCCAAATTCTCTCTCTGCCTTCCACTCTTCTCCCCTCCCTAAGATGGCAAGCAATTTGATATAGCTTATACATGTGTAATCATGCAAAACGTATTTCATATTAGTCATATTGTGAAAGAAAACACAAAGAAAAGAAACCATGAAAAAATGGTATGCTTCACTCTGCATTCAGATTCCATCAGTTCTTTTTCTGGATATGGATAGCATTTTTCATCATGAGTCCTCTGGAGTTGTCTTGGACTGTATTCCTGAGAATAGCTAAGTAATTAATAGTTGATCATTATATAATATTACTGTTATTGTGTACAATGTTCTTTTGGTTCTGTTTGCTTCACTTTGCATTAGTTCATAAGGCTTTGGGATATGACTTCTGAGGTATCTTCTAGCTCTAAATCAAGTATTCTCATTCATATAATGTCTCTGAGTTTTTAAAAGGCTCAAGTCTTTTTAAGTGTCTTGTCATCTTTTAGGGAAATTATGCTTAGAATCACTGACTCTAAAGTAGGATGGGACACTAGGGGTTATCTAGTTCAAATCTCTCTGAATATGAATTCCTTCTACAATACAGTTAACAACTAATCAGTATGGCGTAATGGAACCATTATAAAAGTTTGGTCCTATGACTCCTGGGGGGCCTGGAGAGTTTTTCAGGGCTTTCTTGGGGTCAAAACTATTTTTATAACAATACTAAAATGCATGCATTTCTATTATAGTAAATGTCAATAGAAATAATGCACAGAAACAAAAACTCTTTGGAAGGGTCCTCAATAATTTTTAAGAGTTTAAAGGGCTCCTAAGACCAAAAAGTTTAAGAGCTCTGGTGCTGTGGAATAAGCCTGGACTTCAAGTCAGGAAGACTTGGGTTGAAATTTCATTTCAGACATTTATTAATTGTCTGACCTTGGCTAAATCCCTTAATTTTCTGGTCTTCAGTCTTCTCCTCTGTGAAGTGAGTAATGGATTTGAAATCTGGGGTCTCTTTAAACTTTATGTTTTAAACCATATTTTGCTTGAAGATTTACAACGAAGGGAGCCTATTAGCTCCTGAGGCATCTTATTGTACCTTTGGGTGGAACAGCCTTCCTTGTTAACATGGAATAGAAATTTTGTACTTGGTGTTTTAGCCTCAGAGACAATTTATTATATAAGCATTCCTCAGAGATCTGAATGGGCAAAATTTCCCAGATAATTGGAATTCTCTCTTCCTCAAGCAAGTTCCACTTAAATGCTTAAAACAAAAGACAAAGTCCCACTGCAAAGTGAAACAAAAGCACACAGTTTAAATTTAGTTTTTTGTTTGTTTTTTAAAATATAATTTACCAAATAGAACTGTAATAATGCTATTACATGCTCCACTCTTGGAGAAAACAGTTTCCTTGAAACCAATCTCTTCCTCTTTAATGATTCTAGAATTTCAATCTGGACAAAGTTGAATGAAGAGACACTTTTTCCTAATTGAATTAAGCAAAGACATTTCCACTTTTAATTTGCTCACATAAGCAATTCCATGTCTCTCAGGCTCCCTTCTTGAAATGAAGTCATCTCTTCAAGGAAGAGTGATGAGGTCTTTGATGCAAGTGAGGTGGAAGATTTTGGACTAGGAAAGTATCATATTATGATTTCTTAGTACTTTATGACATAACTGAAGCCTTCCTACACTTGCCAAAGAAGCAGCATGGGGTATGGGGGAGACGGCTGGACTTGGAGTTGGTAGTTTTGAATTTGTTTTCCAACTAACTCTTATTACTCTTTTCCCTTCCCCCAGACCTCCCTTCCTTCATTTTTCTTGACAAGAGCTGCACTCATCCTCAGTCAGTCAACAAGTATTTATTATATTTCTACTATGAACCAGGGGCCATACTGAGGGTTGGGGTTACAAAGAAAAAACAAATCACAGTTCCTGCCCTGAAGGAACTAATTTTATCGGGGGAGACAACATGCAAACAATGATATTTATGCAAGATATTTGCAGTGTGAAGAGAAAGTAATTTTGGAGGCTAGGCACTAGCAGTTTGAGGGTGGAGAGGGAAGGACCAAGAGAGGCTTCTTGAAGAAGATGCTATTTAATCTGAGTCTAGAAGGAAGCCAGAAGGCAGAGAGAGAGAGAGAGAGAGAGAGAGAGAGAGAGAGAGAGAGAGAGAGAGAGAGAGAGAGAGAGAGAGAGAGAGAGAGAGAGAGTGTGTAAAGTTAATGGGATATAAGATTTTGCCCCCACCCCCCTTAATGGCCTCATGTGGAGACCATTAAGGGAAGCTTGCTTAGGGGAAGCTTGCTTGTAGCAAGATTTTCACACCTTTCACTAATTTCTAATTAGGCACTGAGTCAAGAGGGTTGTAATGCCCTTTGGCTCTGAGAAGCCTGCATATTTACTCTGAGTTGGTATTTTGCTTTGGGGGCTCCCTTATGAGAAGGATCTTGTCATTCCCTGGTTGAGAATCTGAGTGGCCTTATGTTCAGAGCCCCCCACTTGCTCGGAGGTAAAGGCTCTCTTGATCTAGGGATATATGTAAGGTATATAGTTGATTCAGGCAGTTAGAGTCCTGTCTGTTGGTCTTTATTTCTCTGCTTGAATTTTCTTTGTATTTTCTCTGAAGTTCAGGGTGCTGACTTTTCCCCTGAACTAGTGAACATAATTAAAAAAAGATTATTGACCTGTTAAATAGCTTTGCTAGTAAAACAGACCAAACATCTTGTGCTAGCAGCTGTCCTGGGTATGTCAGTGTGGTTGCTGCAGAGGGGGAGTATTCCAGGCATGAAGAGAGCCAGGGAAAAGGTAGGGAGTTTGGAGAGTGTCAGGAGATAGAGCCTTATGTCCAGGAAAAGGTAACAATGACAGTGTTACTGGACCATAGAGGACACAGAGGGGAGTAAAGTGAAAAGGTAGGACTGTGAAGTATTTTAAGAGCCAAATGGAAGGTTTTATATTTCATCCTGTGCTTATGAAGTAATTTTTTTTTTAGTTTACACCATTCATTTCTACAAGATTTTGAGTTACAAATTTTCTCCCCATTTTCCCCTACCCACCACCCCAAAAGAGCATTCCCACTAAATATCCCTCACCCCAATCTTCTCTCTCCCATACCTTCCCCCATATCCCCTTCGACTTTCCAGTAGGGCATGGTGGATCTCTATGCCTTAATGCCTGTATATCTTATTTCCCAGTTACATGTAAGATTATATATATATATATATATATATATATATATATATATATATATATATATATATATATACATATATTTTAAACATTTGATTTTAAAACTTTGAATTCCAGGTTCATTCCCTTCCTCCCTTGTCACCAACCCTTACTGAGAAGATAAGCAATTCAATATAGGTTGTACATGTGTAGCTACACAAAACATTTCCATAGTGGATATATTATGAAAGACTGACTATATTTCCCCCCATCCTATCCCACCCCCAACTTGTTCTATTCTCTACTTTGATCCTGTCCCTTTTCAAAAGTGGGTGCTTTCAACTTCCCTCCACAGCCTGCCCTCTTTCCATCATCCCCTCTCATCCCCTTCCCCCTACTTTCCTATAGGGTGAGATACCCAATTTAGTGTGTATTTCATTCCTTCCCTAAGCCAAATTCAATGAGAATAAGGTTGACTCATTCCCTTTTGCCTCCCTGTTCTTCCCCTCCATTGTAACAGTTTTCCCTTGCCTCTTCTATATGAGATAATTTACCCTATTCTGTCTCTCCCCATTTCCTCTCATTATATTCCTCTCTCATCTCTTAATTTCACCTTTTAAGTATCATCCCTTCCTATTATATTGGTCCTGTGCCCTCTGACTATGTATACCTGTAGACATATATACACACACTCACATATGTATTCATATGCCTATATACCTTCCTATATAGACATATATGTATGTATGTATGTATAAATAAATAATGTACATATACATACACATACACACACACGCACACACATACACACACATTTCTATTCCCTTCAACTATTCTTATACTGAGAAAAGTTTAAATCATTACACTTATTGTTTTTCCACGTAGGAATGTAAATAGTTGAACTTTGATAAGTCCCTTATGATTTCTTTTGCCTGTTTACCTTCTCTTGCTTCTTGTATCTGAGTGTCAAATTTTCTGTGCAATTCTAGTTTTTTCATCAAGAATGCTTGAGAGTTCTCTATTCCATTGAATGACCATATTTTCCCCTGAAACATGATACTCAATTTTGCTGGGTAAGTGATTCTTGGTTTTAATCCCAGCTTCTTTGACCTCCAGAATATCATATTCCAAGCCCTTCAATCCCTCAGTGTAGAAACTGCCAGATCCTGAGTTATCCTGATTGTGTTTCCATAATATTCAAATTGTTCTTCCTTCTTTCTTGTAATATTTTCTCCTTGATCTGGGAACTCTGGAACCTGGCTATAATATTCCTAGGAGTTTTCTTTTTGGGCTTTTTTCAGGAGGTGATCGGTGGATTCTTTCAACCTCTATTTTGCCCTCTAGTTCTAAAATATCAGGGCAATGTTCCTCAAGAATTTCTTGAAAGATGATTTCTAGGTTCTTTTTTTGATCATGGCTTTCAGGTAGTCCAATAATTTTTAAATTATCTCTCCTGGATCTATTTTCCAGGTCAGTGGTTTTCCCAATGAGATATATCACATTGCCTTCTATTTTTTTTTTCATTTGTTTGGATCTGTTTGATAGTATCTTGATTTCTCATAAAGTCACTAGCTTCCATTTGCTCCAGTCTAATTCTCAAGGAATGATTCTCTTCAGTGAGCTTTTGAGATTCTTTTTCTATCTGGCAAATTTGGCATTTTAAGGTGTTCTCATCCTCATCACCTTTTTGAGCCACTTTTGCCATCTGAGTTAGTCTATTTTTTAAGGTGTTATTTTCTTCAGTCAGGTTGTTGACTCTCATTTCATAATTTTCTTGCATCATTCTCATTTCTCTTCCCAATTTTTCCTCCACTTTTCTTATTTGTTTTTCAAAATCCTTCTTAAACTCCCCTATGGCCTGTAACCAGCTCATATTTTTCTTGGAAGCTTTTGGTGCAGGGGTTCTGACTTCATTGCCTTCCTCCTGCTCCATGCTTTGATTCTTTTTGTACCCAAAATAGGAATCTAATGTCATATTGTTCTGCTTACTTTGTTTCTTTTACTTGCTTATATTGCCACTCAATTACTTGACTTTTGAGCTTTTTGCCACAATAGAACTCTGCCACCAGAGAGGGGAGCTTCGTTCCAAATGCTGGGGTTTTCTCAGCCATGGAAGGTATTAGTTGTGTGCCATCTCTGAAGCCTCCACACACTCTGACAAGCTGGTTGCACACCCCAGGACCTCCACCCTAGACAGTGATCCAGATCCAAGCAGGTTAAAGCAAGAGCAATTACCCCTCAGACTGGTTGCTTGGTCCCTGTACAATCTGCAGGCCAGGAGCTCTGAAGCAGCCATATGGTGGTGGCTGCATGGTTGTGGCACCTCAGCCACTTCTCCTTTCATGGGGTAAAGGCTGGACTGCACTCCCGAACACCCAGTTCCCAGAGTCCACCCTGAACTGACCTCTCACTTTGTCCTTAGCATCTCTGGGTTGATAATTCTGGAAACTTCCACAGCTGCTAGTGATCTGAAGTCCCTCCAGCTGGTGGCTGGTTGTGGCTGCCCTGAGGCTAAAACCTTAGGCTCATGTGGGGCTGGACTCTGTTCCAAGAGAGCTGCACTGGCCCCTTCCTGCCAGCCTGCTAGGCTGTCTTCAGCAGGAGGTTAGCTTCTTTTTGTCATTTTCTGGGTTCTATAGCTCCAAAGTTTGTTTAGAGTAATTTTTTACATGAATTGGAGGAAGTGGGAGAGGGAGCCGCACAGAAGTCCTGTTTTTACTCTTCCATCTTGACTCTGCTCCTGTGAAGTTAATTTTTAAAAATTCAAATAAAATAGGCTATAAGGTGTGTGTGTTTAAGCAATTGGGGTTAAGTAACTTGCTCAAGGTTACATGGCCAGTCATTATTTATGCCTGGGTGCTCATTTTCTGAGGTCTGATCCGATCCTGGGTCATCCTAACTCCAGGGCTGGTGTTCATGCTCACTGTGCCACCTAGCTGTCCCAGGTGTGTGGTTTTTTTAAAAATTAAAATGGAGAGTAATTTGGAATTATACCCAAAGAGTTATTTAACTATCTATACCCTTTTACCCAGCAATACCACTACTTGAAAACCTATATGTTCTAAACTGTTTATAGCAGCTCTGTGGTGATAAAGAACTGGAAATTGCAGGGATGCCTATCAACTGGGGAATGACTGAACAAGTTATGGTATATGACTGTGATGGAATACTACCGTGTACTGAGGTCAATGATCTTAGAAAAACAGGGAAAGATGAAATAGTGAAGAGTTAAATGAGCAGAACCAAGAGAACTTTATATACAATAACAATGTTGTTTTAAGAGAGAGTTTGAAGAAATGAGTTTTTTGTCTATTATAAATATCCAAATTAACTATAAAGGATGTATGAAGAAAGACATTCTCTGCACTCAGAGAAAGAATTGATAAATAGAATTATGTATAGAATAATTTCATATGTACAACTCCTCATGTCTAATGGTGACTATCTCTAGAGGGGCGATGTGGAGGGAATTAAAAAAAAAGAAAAAATCTACATAATAATTTTTTTGGTCTTTTTGGAGGGGAGAAGGCAAGGCAATTGGGGTTAAGTGACTTGCCCAAGGTCACACAGCTAGTAAGTATTAAGTGTCTGAGGTTGAGAATCAGGTCCTCTTGATTCCAGGGCCAGCACTCTATTCATTGTGGCAACTAGCTGCCCCATACATTATAATCTTGTTGTATATTTGAAAGGAATAACAAATTGTGCATAGTAGATTTGCAGTTTCATGTACAATCATCTTTTTTATTGTACTATGTTGTGGAAATGCTTATTTTATTCCATAAATTAAAAATAAAATAAAATTCAAATAGAAAAACTTTATATTTATTCTTATTAAATTTATTCTAATTCAATTCTGCTTGTCATTCCAGCCTGTCAAAAATCTTTGTGGATTTGGACTGTCATTCCTTGTGTGGGCTCCTTTTTACTTTCCTATAATTTTCAGTTTTGAAAATTATTATCTTCTATGATTTCATCTGATTTGTTGATAAAAATGTTGAACAGAAAAAGGCAAAAAAAATGCCCTGGGGCACTTCAGTGGAGACCTTTCTTCATTTTGACATCAACACACTAATGATAATAAACATAGTTTGGGTATAGACAATTATTGTCCTTTCTGTGGGTTTGAAAGGAGGAAGCAACAGAAGGTCATCTCCTAGTTTCTTTCATTGCTGTGATTCTACCCTGTACATAGAGTCTTGGAAAGAAGTGAATTATGTCTAAGCACATATATATATGTGACTATGTATACTCCCTTATCCATTTTATTGATTAGTTGACTGTTGGCCATAATCTTAGTATTCAATGATTCTTTGGTGATTGTTATCAGTGTGGTTTTGTGTGAGTTAATCAGCTAGTTGGTATTATTTCATTAGGTCAGTAGTACACTTAAAAAGGGCATCAGATCTGGACTCAAAGGATTTTGGTTCATATCTTGACTTTTCATCTCTCATGTTCAACCTTGATCAAGTCAATTAACCTCCTTTGATATCAATTTCTTCATACATAAAATAAAGAGATTGCACCAGAATAGATGATTAACAATGTCTCCTCTAGCTCTATATCCTATGATCTGTCAAGCTTGGCTTACTCACAACAATTTGTTTGTTTACAAAAAGTCCATGGCAACTATTAGACATAAAGAAGGGAAAAACAGGAAATGCTAACAGAAGATATGAACTTCCCATTAGCAGCTAGCTTATACCAAACTTCCTTTTCATTGATGGCAAAGAGAAAAGACTATTTGCAAAGCTCTGGAATCAAAAAAGGACAGGAGTGTGCTGGAGCCAGTCTCTACTAGCTCAAGAAATGGGATTGTTAAATTTTCAGTGTTAGCTTTTATACCTTGGAAACTGGTAAATGTTAGAAACTGGAGCTTGATTTATTGTTTTGTTGCTTATCTGGACTTAAGAAAGTGATGCAGAAAATATTAATAATGCAAATTAAACTTAAAAGTGTGTCATGCATACATTTTTTTTTCCTGGAGTGCTGGTTGTTAAATATTTACTAGCATATCCTTATACAAGGGTCCAAGAACTGTTCATACTTAACATTTATTACAGGGTTATCTCAGTGCACTTTCAACCCAGGGCTCTCAGTCGTAAGGTGCTTAGCAAGTGAAGGCTTGGTCCTTCCTATCGAAAGTAGAGTTTGTGGTTTTAGAGACTTTGGTCCTCATAAGAACATTAATGTTATACAACTATGGTTCTGGTTAGTCAATTCTAAATGGGTTTGGGTGAGAGAAAGTAGGAATTTGATTAAACATTTATTAATTAAAATTAGTTTACTGATTTACTACATGTAAGGTACTATGCTAGGTGTGGAGGATGTGATGATAAAAATGAAACAATTCTATCCCTCCAGGAAACCTTTCTCCTGGCATAGTGAGGTTGTTTCCCTACTTCTCTATAGCTAGAGCAATGACTTTTGAGAAAGACTTCTTTCTCTTTGTTGTCTACAGCCAAGCTGGAGTAAAGGGAGATCCATCAGAGAGAATTTCTGCTGAGGGAATTTTTAAGATCTTGAATATTAAGACATTTTGGAGTTAGAGAGTTTTGGGCAGGAAGGTGCCTTGAAAAAAGTTTGATTATCTTATTTTCATACTCTTGTTATTTCCTAATTTTTCATAATATTTTTTCTAATGATTCGTACCACTCTCTCAACCCTCCCTTGAAATAGACATACAGATAAGCAAAATGAATCAACTCATTGACTCTAGTTAACAAGGTATGTCCCATTTCACACATACAGTGTGGATAGAGTATTAGACTTGGAGTCAGGAAGACCTGAGTTCAAATTCAGCCTCAGTCATCTAAGAACCTTATGACCCTGGATGAGACACTTAATGTGTCTGTCTCAATTTCCCCAACTGTAAAGTGGAATGATAACAACACCTATCTTACAGGGTTGTCATGATGATAAAATGGTTTAATATTTGTAAAACACTTTGCAAACCATAAAGTGTTATATAAATATTAGATTTATTATTATTCCTGTTATTGTTATTATATTTGACATGGTATTCCCCATTCCACACCAATGGTTTATCACCTCTCTGCTGAGAAGCAAAAAGCATGCTATTTTACCATTGAAACCATGAGCAGTCACTCCACCAATCATAGTTCAGAAATCTGAAATTGTTCAGTGTTGTTTTTCTTTATGCTTTCGTGTCGCTGTGTAAATTCTTATAACCAGATCTGTTTACTCCATTCCAGTTCACACAGGTTCTCCCAAATTTCCTAAATTCTTTATGTTTGTTCTTTCTATGGTGCTAAAATATCCTATTATGCTTATATAACACAATTTATTTAGCTCTTTCCCAGGTGATATTCTTTCTTTGTGATATTTTTTAAAAAAGCATTGTTATAGATATTTGTGAGCATATGGGATCTTTCCCTCTGTCTTTGAATGTCAAGGGATATATATGCTTCAGAATGGTATTGCTTGGTGAAAGGGTTTGACTTTGCTAGTAAAACTACAAATTCATTTCCAGAATGGTGGGATGAATTCTCATCTCATCCAGTGGTGCATTAGTGCGTCTGTTTTCCCATAGTACTTCCAACATTGACTATTTTTGCTTTCCATCATCATTGCCAACCTGAGGAGTATAAGATGAAATCTCAGAATTTTTTAAATTTGCATTACTCTTGTTGTTAGTGATTTGTTGATTTATTTTTGTCATATGGTTGTTGATAATTTACATTTCTTCTTCAGCAAACTATTGGTCCTCTGGTCACTTATCTACTGGAGAATGGTTCATATTGTAATTCTAGTTTAGATAACATCATTTACAAAGCCACTCCCAGCATGTCATGAGACTGTTTATGACTATGTGCAGCTCCACCATGGATATTTGCCGGACATTCATTCCCTCTTTACAAGTAGATTTTAAAAACTGAGTTTTTTCTCAGATTAAAGAAAACAATAATACTAACATAGCTAGAATTTACACAACACTTCAAGGTTTGCAAAGTGCTTTACATATGTTAACTTATTTGATCCTCACAACAGCCCTGGGAGGTGGGTGCTACTATTATCCCCACATTACAGATGCAGAAACTGAGGCACAGAGAAGTTAACTGATTTGCCCATGGTCACATAGCTAGTGTCTGAGACAGGCTTTGAACTCAGGTCTTCTTGACTCGCACTCTATCTACTGCTCTACCTAGATGTCTTTTATCGGTTAATAGATTTTGAACCTTAATTGTTCATAGATTTTGGGGAGTAAACTCAATCTTTTGCATAGAAAACATGCATAAATGCAAAAGGAACCCCCAGGAAAAGCTAAGTTTTTACAAAGCTAAATACTCATTCAATTAGAATTTATGGGATGGATAATTTCCCCCAACTTACTTCCTCATGCTTCTACTAGCATTATTTAAATGTTCAGTGGGCTGTATGTTCATCACTGAGCCCTCTTGCTCAGAGTACAATAATGGTTATGTTGGCAATACCAGCCTACTTTGGGTGTGTTTGACTTACACCTTGGTTTCACTCCTCCTTCTCCCAATAAACAAACATAGGACATATACACAGTTTATGCACTTGGCTTTTTTCTCCATCACAGTGCAAGCTCTTGAAGGTATTGGTTTGACTCATTCAACTTGGTATTTTTTTTTTACCATACTTACCTCTATGAGACATACTGTGGGGACATTCACTGTTTTATCATGGGGTAAGGACGCCTGAGTTTGAAGCCTAGTTCTAATAGTTGCTAGTTAGTTCAATGATTGTGGTTAACTATTCTGAGAAGGTTCCATAGAATCATCAGACCACCAAAGGAATCTATGCCACAAAAAAAGGGTAAGAACCTCAGTTGGTTCATCTGTGAAATAGGAATGATAATACTTGCTTTCTTTTTTTAGTTTTGTTTTTTATTTTATTTTATTTTTTTGCTTTTTTGGAGGGGGGATGGTAGGGCAATTGGGGTTAAGTGACTTACCCAAGGTCACACGGCTAGTTTTTGTGTTGTGTCTGAGCCTGGGTTTGAACTCAGGTCCTCCTCATTCCAGGGCCGGTACTCTATTCACTGCATCACCAGCTGCCCCAGTACTTGCATTCTTTACCTTACTTGAGTATTGTAAGGAAATTTGTCTCCTACATGTAACAAAGCACTATAGATGTGAAATCTTAGTTTAAGACTTGGATCCAGCTTCACCTCTTTCCTACTTGACACCTTTCCTAATCTCCCCACTTATCAGCATCTCTTCCTTGTGAGCAAAAAATTATTTCCTGTGTATTCTATATTGATTTATTAGTATAAATAAATTGGTCCCCCCACAACCAAGTATAAGTTCCTTGAATGAAAGTAATAGTTCATATTTTTTGTCTTTTCAGCCTCAGTGGCCAATCGAGTGCCTGGAATATAATAGGCACTTGTCAATGCTTGTGGAACAAATGAATGAATGAAATACTCTAAAAGACCTTGTGTGCAGCAATTTCCCAGGTACTCTGAGATCATGAGGAACACCAAAAAATTTAAGATATTTCTTAGAATCTCTCAGTTACACTGTTGTTACATCTTGCCAAAGTTTGGTTATTTTTCTGACCACTTTATTTCTGAATAGATATTTCTTAGCTTAGTGTGTGGTACATTAATAAATGCTTGTAGACTTGATGGAGCTACAATCTAGAGTTGAGAACTGAAGGAAACCTTAAAGATCATTTAGTTCAAATCCCTCATTTTACAAATGAAGAAACTGAATCTTGGAGAAGGTAAGTGGTTTGTCTAAGATCACCTAGGTAGTAAGTAACATAGCCTGGCTTCAAACACAAGTCTTCTGATGCCAAATCCAGTATTGTGTCCAAACACACCATTTTCGATCTTTGGCACACTAATTTTCTGAGACTGGTGCAGCTGACAGTATGTTATATAGGACTGGACTGGAGGTTAGGAGTCCTGGGTTCTAGTACCAACTCTGCCATTAACTTGCTGTATGACTTCTCACTTCTCTCAATGAGCAGTTTGAACTAGAAGGTCTTTGAGATTTGTTATAGCCCCAAGCACACTGAAATTTAACACTTTTAAGCAAATAAGTTTGAATTGCACATGCGCTGCCTATGCAAGGTACTTCTGTCCACATGAGGTGTCTAAGAGCAGCTCATGGGGAGGTTTGAAGAGATCTTCTTGAAGGCAAGGACTCTTACCTTTCTGTGTGTCTCTACAGAGCTTAAAACAGTGCTGGCACATAGTGGGTGCTTAATACATGTTCAGAATTGAATTACTGAATTAAATATTTTTGGAATCTTGCTCACCCACTCCTCTTCAAGGGAGACTTTGATTTCTGTCTGGAGGGAAGCAGGAGAAGGGACCATATGGCCAGCTGTTCTTTTCTCCCCTGGGAAAATGGGATACCAGACTAGGATTAGATCTATCTGATCCTTTAAATATTTCTGGTCTAGGCACATGATTTTTAGGTTCAAAGGCAATCAAGTCATTCCCTGGTTGATATGCCTTTAAGGAAAGGGTATTCTAAGATTCCACCTCTGGGCTTCATCTACTTTGGTCTGGGAAATAGAACACAAGAAAGTGTGCATGCTCCCTCCCTCCCCACTCTTTAAACTTTAAAGGACTGATATCTAGTCAGCTTGTGTAAGCAAAGTCCAAAATGGAGAGAGAGACAGAGACACACCCACACAGAGACAGAGACAGACAGACAGAGACACATACAGACACAGAGAGAGACAGAGAGAGCTGGAGATAGAGACAGAGAGCAAGACAGAGAGAGGAGAGAGAGAGACAGATAGACAGAGACAGAAAGACAGAGATCTAACTCATCAGTGATGCTCAAAGAGAAAGATCAATAAATTGTCATCTCTTCTTGGAAGTCTCTGGAATGAATGGATGTATCTTCTGTCTTCTACAATAATCCTAAAGCAAAGTTTATCATCTGGCAGCTTCTCCGGTGGGGGTAAAATATCCCTTTGCCTACATACCTCATCTGCTCCTGTCCTTCCTACTTCCTTACTCCTAATTATGTGGTGTCCTGGTGGGTAGACTGGCTGTGACACATACTGGCTGTGGGAATCTGGACAGATCACAGCCTTTCCATGCTCTAAGACCTCTACTGAGATGCTTAACTATAGAGAGGGTTGGTAGAGAGAGTTTCCTCATCAGGGAGTTCCCTACACCAGTGAAATAAGAGGGCCAGTCCCAATCCCTATCCATTTGGTGACTATACCTAAAACATGGTGTGTGTGTGTGTGTGTGTGTGTGTGTGTGTGTGTGTGTGTGTGTGATGTGTACTTAACTTTGCAGTAGACATACAGTAGAAAATATCACTTTAAAAGGCCTTATATGCACATATTTTAGTTTGACCTATTTTGGAGCAGCCTACAGTTATCTGGAGCATCTTTGAGAACCACTAATAGTCTCTATACCAGGAATGCTTAGCCTGGGCCCTATGACTATGGTCTAAATTTTTTTTAATAACTGTATTTCAATATAATTGGTTTTCTTTGAAATCCAATGTATTTTATTTTATGTATTTACAAATGGCATTCTGAGAAATGGTCTGTAGATTCACCAGATTGCCAAGTATTGGACCATGACATTAAAAAAAAAAAGATTAACAACATCTACTCTTATCCATACCTTGGGAAAGACTCTTTTAGAGGAGTTACATGTGTTGCTATTTCTTTCTTTTTTTAAGACCAAAAAAAGGCACTAAGACTGACACATTTCTAGGCCTGATCTCTGAGTAAAATGAGGACCAAGAAAAATTCTGAGGCAGCAAGAGAATGGAGTTCTCTGCAACAGATTCATTGATGCCCAGGGGACCCCTTCATGTTGTGATGCTGGGAACAAGTGTCCTTTAGGAAAAAAAGTGAACAAATGAGAATTTGAGGCTAGGCCACTTAGTATTCCTTTATCAAACAGGATTGACCAGATGAGGAATGATAGACTCTATGTAAAGCTAACCACAAGGCCTGTTTAAAGAAATGGCTACAGACAGGCCTGCTAGTATTCAAACAAACCCAAGAGTTTGCAGAAATCGCACTGTCTGCCTTGAGTTTGGCAGGTGTTAGTATGATCAAACAAATATTTTATTGGATGTCTTCTTTAAACAACTCAAACTCTGCTCTCCAAAGAAAATATTTGCTTCTCTGGCAAACGTTTTCCAAAGGACACAGTCTATTCCAATCTGCAGAAACAAATCTTTGCCTCCTGTTCCCTTTCATTTTTACTAAGTTTTAGTTAAGTCCTTCTACACTAGTGAGAGGGAGAACAAGATTATTAACCACCTCTCCCTTCCTTCTCTTTCTCCTTTGTAATTCCCTCTGACCCTTTCCAGTTCTCCACCCTCTTCCCTCTTCCCCAAACCCACACAAACTTTGTGAATTCATAAACTTGTCATCTTCTCTCTCTGTTTGGAAGTACTGAGGCTACTTGTGGGCCTGATTTCACTGCTGATTACTGTGGAAGATTTGATATGTTCCATTTCTACTCTGCTCCAGTCTGGCGGGCCCTCGTTTCCAGAAGCTCTCCATATTGATGCCAGACTTAGTTCAATTACTCAATCAGCTTAACTAGCCCTATTACATCTCAAACGCAAACGTGTAGCTCAAAAAATTCTCCAAGCCTCAGCTTGCACAGGAGCAGTCATTATAGGCATAGACCACAATACCTGGGTCTTTTCTCTGGACTTAGGTTTTAGGTTCCTTTAAGCAAATAAATGTTTATTGATTATTTGTCGATTGATTGGTGTTACACTTTAAGGTCTATAAAGCACTTTACTCATAACAAGTAAAATAATACAAGAAGTAGATAGTACAAGTGATATTGTCCCCATTTTGCAGATGAGGAACAGGTTCAGAACAGTTAAGTGACTTGCCCAATGTCCTGTAACTAGTATTAGACACTCAGGTCTTCTGATTCTTTGCACTGAATCCTAGGGTTACACTTCATAGCCCCATAGCAGCACAGAACATTGGACACATAGGGACCAAATATATATTGAATTCAATTGTATAGATAAAAGAAACTGGGGAACAGAATCAACAACTTTCATAAAGGGAGGAGTGGAACTGGGGATATAGTGCATGGGACATTTCAAGTGCTTAATGAATATTTTTGAGTGATTGATTGATAAGGCTTTTAGGATCTAACCTGCTGTTATTAACATGGTATTCTTTATCATATCATGTCTCCTGAAAACAAATCTTGTATTTTCCTGTAATTTCTTTAAATCGAACAGAAAAACAAATGCACTCCTTTCAAATATCACCTAGCTTATTTTAGTTAGGAGAAGACTTTATAGGTTCTATAAGGAATTAAATATAGGATAGTTAGAATCAGGGAACTGAGGTTAAGAAAGTGCTGAGTATTATTTAGTATAAAAGAGGATATTTGAGTTGCTAAAATTAATTATGATTTGAATAATAAAGAATTCATACTCCACAATCTCAGGAAATCATGCAAGTGGGAGTTCCTGGAGGCTGTTCTGGTGTGCTGGTGCTTTGCTCATCTATTGGCTAAAAATAAAAAAAATTTTAAAAAAAGAGAAAACAAACATCGAAAAAAAATAAATGGAACTTCTAGTTCCCTGTTTCGGTTGTGGGGAAAACTGAAACGTGCTAACCCTAACTTTGGTAAATAAACTGCTGCAGGAAGGGGACTAAATGCTTTACTAGGAGCAAAGAACATTTTAATTTTTTTAACTGAGGGTTTCAAAGGATTGTAGAGATACTAATTATTGGGGGCAGTGTCAAGAGCACTGGGTTTGGAGTCAGAAGACAGGTTTGAATCCTGTTTCTTATACATATTTGCTAGATGTGCAATGTTGGCAAGTCACTTAACCTCTTGGAGCCTCAGTTTCCTCATCTGTAAAATGAAAGCATGGACTAGGTGACCTCTAAGTAATCCTTAGAACAGAAAAGGAACTTAGTGTAATCCTTTCATTTTAATATAAGGAGAATGAGGCCAGAAGAGGTTTAGTGACTTGTCCAGAATCCCACAAGTAGTAAATATCAAAGTGAAGATTTGAATCCAAACCCTCCAACTCTAGACCTCTTTCCACCCATTTTAGTTTTCTTATGAGATAGATCAATATTTTAATCTTCAATTCACAGATGAAGCCCAGAGAAGAATTATGAAAAGAGGTCAAGGTCTCATAGCAATTCAATGATAGAACCGAGACCTAAGTCTAGGCCAGCTGACCCTTGAAGTACATCTTCTATGGAACAATTTAAGAGTTTCAAAAGTGCTTTGCAGAGACAGCACTGGGAGGAACACACAGAGTTTATTAGACTGATTTTACAAATGAGGGAACTGTGTTTCAAAGAGGTCAAGTGACTTGCCTATCCATACATATTTAGTAAAAGGCAGGGCTAGGATTCCAATCCAGGTCCTCCCGATCTAAGTCCAATGTTCTTTCCACTCATGAAGAAACTGAGAACATTGAGTACTAGCATGACACATTTTGTGGGTGGGAGTAGGAAAATGTAGATTGGCATATAGCCTGTAAAGAGAGCAGGCGTTCAAACAAGTAGCCAACTTCTACCAGACCGTGTTTGTTTTCATAGCTGGTCTGTCCTCCTATCAAGTACACATGTAACTAAAGTGTATTATATCTTGTCATTGTGGAGTGAGTGAGTGTGTGTGTGTGTGTGTGTGTGTGTGTGTGTGTGTGTGTGTGTGTGTAGGGGATCCAGTCCTTCATTACAAATGTAAAAGAGTGAGTTACAGCATCATAGATTCAGAGCCGGAAGGAAACTTGGAGTCTTGTAATTCACCTCCCCCACCCCAATTTTGAGGTGAGGAAGTTGAGACCTAGTAGTTAAGGAATTCCCCCCAAATTATACAAGTGAAAGAGGTAGGCTTCAAAACTGGTTCTTTCAACTCAAAGGCAACATTATTTCCATAGCACAACAACCTCAGGTTCTGGGGAGACTGGAGAAGAAGAAGGTTATTTAATCCATAAAATGAAGTGAATCTTCATGTTTAAAATATCCTATAGTTTAACAGTTTAATCTTTTTACAAATCAAGACACGATTCAGTTAATTTATTGAGTATCTGGGATTCTTTATAAAATGAGGGGATATCAGCCGCAGAGAGATTATAATTCTTGACTTTTCCAGACTTACATAGTATACAAATCTAGAATTTGCACCTGTTTCCCAATGCACATGGAGTTATGCTTTCTTCATATTTTAACTAGCAAATTTAGATTTTATTTATTATTATTTATCATTCATTCATTCATTCATTATTTTTTTAGGGGCAGCTAGGTGGTACCTGGAGTCGGGAAGACTCATCTTCATGATCTCAAGTCTGGCCTCAGACACTTACTAGTTGTGTGACCCTGGGCAAGTCACTTAACCCTGTTTGCCTTAGTGTCCTCATCTGTAAAATAAGCTGGAGAAGGAAACGGCAAACCAATCTAGTATCCTTGCCCAGAAAACTCCAAATAGGGTGATGAAAAGTAGGACATGAGGGAAAAAAGACTCAACCAATCTAGATTCTGTATCTCTCTTCCAATGTACATGGGGTTGTATATAAAGATACATATAATGTATATATGTGTGTATACATACATACATATAATGTATATATGTGTGTATATATACATACATATCATGTGTATATGTGTGTATATATACATACATACATACATACATATATAGATAGTCTACGGAGAAATCAAAGTAGGAAATAGGCATGAATGAAGCAAAGAAGACAAGGAGAAATCAAGGGAAAAGTGATATCCTTTTTTTTTTATCAGTATGCTTGTACACTAGTGTTAAAGAGAGAACATTTTTTACCTAGATTTAAGAAGTGGTAAGGTGTGTTTGTTAAATGTTTTGATAATTTTTTTATTAATGGAAGGATAATGAATGGGACAGAATATTTTTATCTCAAGTAGAGAGAGGCTGAGAGTTGCGACAGAAAAGGTAATGACTGCTCTAGGTTTCAACTCCTGGTTTTCTGACAAGCTGAGTTATAGTCTTTTACCTCTATTTGACATATATACACAGCCTTTCATCCAGGCATGCAGACTCATTAAACGGAGTATTTAACTACAAGGTGTGCTGAGAGCATTGCATGAGTATTGTTATTTTACAACACACTAAAGTTTACACCTCCACTTGAGTGTTGGTTCTGTTGAAGGAGTCATCTTGGGAGATTCCACACTTACTCTAATGGTGTGCCGTTGCTTGAGGTCTTTTTGGAACTTCTCTTTTGGAATCATCTTCTGATCTTATGCCATTTTCTTTTGAGTGTTTTCAAGCTTGGCCCTTTGAAGGAGCAACTTGATTTTTTGGAAAGAGCCAAAAGCATTTCAGAGACAAGTTTGGCCAATAAACATGTGTTGTACCTTTTTGGAGAGATGGTTGTTAAATATTTACTGGAATCCTACCAGTGTCAGTACGTTTGCTTACCATAATGTGAGGCTGGTTGCATCAGGGAGTTGAAGTCAGCCCTGTCTATGTATCCATGCTCTCTCCTAGGCTAAGACCCTTCCAGAGACACATTTCAGAAAACACAGAAGTATAATGTTGCTCCCCAAGCCTACCAGGACACATGGTAATAAGAACAGGTCTTAAAGTAGATAGGCCTGCCAAAGGAGAGAGAATGGAGAAAGAGGAGGAGAAAGTTTGGCACAGCTCTGGGAGATGTGCACAAATAGGAACTGGAATGAGGGAAAGAAGGGGATTGAGTGGACCAGAAAGTATGAAGGGGATCAGTCCAGACTTATACTGTGGTGACTTCTTTTTCTTGATAGTAAAAGCCCAAGAGGATAATTAGCTCATTCATGTGTCCCTTGGATCCATCTCAGTGAGTCTCTTGTAAACTGATGAAATTATTCATCTAAATAAGCCATCTCTGTTCTATTAATTAGTCATCTTTCATATAAACCATCATCATCTCCACCTCTCTTCCCTTGCCTGAAAACCATCATTCCTTGTACCATGTGTGGAGGAAGAGAAAGAACAGGAGGTTTCTGCAGAGCTGGCCTGGGTTAATTTGAAGGATGAGGCACCTAGTCATAACACACCTGAGGAGACCTAAGCCCAGCTCTTGGCTCTGATTTGGCCCTCCCTACCCTTGGGTGAGGATGAGTCAAAGATGGGAGGATCCCAGCAAAAGCTCAGTGTGGAGGGAGGCTGGAGCAGGGGGTGGTAAATGTTAAGTCAGGTTGTCCATAGGCTTGATGACTTCTCTTGTTGGGTTCTGTCTACTCTCCTCCTAGGCTTGGTCAACACTCTGCCCTCCAGTTCCTTCCCTTCCTCCAGTCTCATCTCTATTCCCTAACACCCCTAGTACAGACCTCTTCCTAGTCAATCTTGTCTTCTGATTCGTTTTGAGAAGATGAAATAGGGGATGAGGGCAAGGGTGCGCTCAAGCCAGCTGAGAGCTATTGTTCCATTTCCAATGTGAGTGTGTTCACCCTGGAAATCAGCAATCACTGCAAATCAGAATTGTTTTGTTGATAGTGTAGATTTGGTACTTTTATTGTTAATAATGTGGATTAAAATGAAAGTGTGTGTACATTTGATTTCCTTCTCCAGAGCCCAGTACTAAACATTTTCAACACATTGCTGGATAAGGGAAAACTAGATGGCTCAGTGGATTGGGTGCCCGGCATAGATTCAGGAGGACTTGAGTTCAAATCCTGCCTCAGACACTAAATAGTTCTGTGAGTCTGGGTAAGGTATTTAACCTCTGGCCATAGTTTTCCCATCTATATAATGGGAATAATATTATTATTCCTCCTCAATTTGTATAATGGGAATAATATTATTATCCCTACCTCCAAGGGCTGTTGTGAGGATGAAATGAAATAATATTTGTAAAGTGCTTAGCACAGTATCTGGGACATACTAGGTAGTAAATAAATGTTAGCTGTTATTATTATTGGAGGCAGCTCGGTTGCTCAGTGGATAGAGCTCTGGGCCCTGAGTCTGGAAGACCTGAGTTCAAATCCAGCCTTAGACATTGACTAGCTGTGTGACCCTGGACTTAACCTCTGTTTCTCTTGGCAAGCCACTTCAGTATCTCTGAAAAGAAAATCCCATGGTGTGCTACGTGGTCCATGGGGTCATGAAGAGTCAGACACGACTGAACAAAAATTATTATTATTATAGAGCAGGTTTCCAGGTTAGTGAAAATACTGACAAGTCGAGGAGTAAGAACAGTGCCAATAATATACGCTAGAGGAAGAAGGAATAAGAAATACCAGACAAGGCATAAGCAGAGCTCCTTTTGACCTAGTCAACACACTACGACTGGTAACAAATTTTGCAATGAATTTTTGTTGATTGATTTTTGCCAATCTGTGCTAATGTTGACTCTGTTATTTCCTCTGTTAAGTCATCTTATCACTTCCTTCTCTTTTCGCTGCTTTCCAATGTTATGAAGACTTTATAATACTTCTTAATAATAGCTCATATTTAGATGATGCCTTACAAATGGTTTTCCTCACAGCACTGAGGTAGGTAGTGCTAGGCACAGTGGATAGAGCAGATGAACTTGGAGTTAAGAGCAGCAGAGTTAGAACACTGCCAAAGTCACTTACTGGCTGTGTGGCCCTGGCCTAGGGTCACTTAACTTCTCAGCCTCAGTTTCCTCATCTATAAAATGGGGATAAACTACCAATCTCACAGGGTCATTGTGAAGATCAAATGAGACAATATACGTAAAGTATGATTTGTGAAACTAACATATGCTAGCAGTTTTCATTCCCATTTTGACAGACAAGCCAATGGAGGCCCAGTGAGATTAAGTGACTTCCACGTATCTTGAGGTTCTCAAAGCCCATTAGGACCCAAGTTTTAGCAGATCTTTCCAAACTGGAAGAGTTTTGAGTAGGGGTCTCAAAAGGAATTATTTGTTCGTTGTCTGAGGACCAACTTAAGGTTTGAAAGGGTTCATTGACCATAGGTTGGCCTCATGGTGATGAAATTTTGGGGCACAGTAACTCATAAAGAGGGCCTGCTAACCTTTAGCAGCATCTACGTCGATGGAAGGAGCACCCATACAAGTGCAGTAAACTTTTTGGAAACTGAAGTAAATGCCACGATTAGTAATAGAATTAAGGTGGCATGCAGACTACTCTGTAGGACTCTTGGCAGTGCCCATTTTCTGGCCTGAGATGCCTCTGCTCTGCAGAGGAAGGTCAGGAGAGGAGGGCAGTCTGGGGTTCCTCTCTGGACCTGTTATTCCCCTTCAAGCACAGCTCCAGCTCTTATCACTATTATCACATGTAACTATTTACATGTCTTTCACCTTTGTTGACAAAAAAGAAAAATACTTTTTGAGTCATGACCCTTCAATAGTCCCTTCCCCAGTTCTTATCTCTGTGATACTCTACTTTATCAGCCCAAAAGGAATCAGAGCAGAAGAAAAACAATGAAATGAGATGAGAACAATGGGAAAAACGTGGATGAAGCCATGTCTTGGTGTCCCTAGAACTCAATTTTTACATTGGTTTTTGTTCTCTCCTTCACTTTTTTACTCCCTGTGGGGAAACCGCAACACTCCCCCACGTCCCAGTATTCCAAATGCTGCCCGGTAGGACTCCATTGACTGTATCATAAGTCATTCTAGTACTATGTGAGATGTCTATCTCCCAGGCAAAGAATGGCCGATGAGATTGCCCCAGTGTAGCTGGTACCATAAGAGACACTGCACCCCTAAGGCATGAGTGGGTAGGGCAGAGCCTACAGAAAGAATTTGGAACTGTTTGTTCTTGGAAGGCAGGGTGGTGGGGGAAACGCCCAAGAATCCTGGCAGATTCAGAGGGGAAAAGAATTCAAATCTCCCCACCCCTACATTGTCAGGATCACCTAGGAAATGGAAAAGAATTTTTCATAGGGGAGAGAAAATGTGACTTGGTCGTTCCCTTGGACTCCTGGTCCAGCTTACAGTGCACAGTAACTCTCAGGATTTCATTTTGGGCAGGATCCCACTGAAACCATTTGAAGTAGCTCATCAAATTAAACAGGCTAGGGAATGAGATTTCCTAACTTTAAGACCTCATTCTAGTATCTTTTAACTCTTCAGTTTAACTCGGAGTAAAGAGATCTGGGTTTAAATCTCAGTGCAAGCTACTTTCAGAGGCTCAGTTTCTTTATAGACATATATGTATATATACATATAGAAATATACATTTCTCTCTCTCTCTCTTTATATATATATCACCTGAAGATAGTGATGCTTGTACAATTTGCCTCAGAGGGTTGCTGAAGGAAGAGCTTTTTAGATTTTAGCAAATTATGTTAACTGTGAATTATTGTCACAATTCAATTGAACAAATATGTATGCTTGAGACACTATACTTGATCCTGGGGGTAGTGATTTTAGTGATTTTAAAAAGTGACCTAATTCTTGCCCTCAAGTGGGGAGATGAGACATGTACACAAATAACTATAATGTAAGTTAAAAAATGATGATGTAGGAAATGCAAATTAAAACAACTCTGAGGTACCATCTCACATCTATCAGATTGGCTAATATGACAGAAAAGGAAGATGACAAATGATGGAGGGGAGGTAGAAAAAATTGGAACATTAAGGCACTTTTGGAGGAGTTGTGAACTGATCCAACTAATCTGGAGAACAAATTGGAACTATGTCCAAAGGGCTATAAATCTGTATATACCCTTTGACCCAGCAATATCACTACTAGGTCTGTACCTCAAAAAAAATTTAAAAAGGGAAAAGATCCTATATGTACAAAAATATTTATAGTAGTTCTTTTTATGATATAAAGAATTGGAAATTGAGGGGATACCCACCAATTGGGGAATGGCTGAACAAGCTATGGTGTATGATTGTTATGGAACACTATTATGCTATAAGAAATGACAAGCAGGATGCTTTCAAAAAAACCTGGGAAGACTTACATCAAGTAATGCAAAGTGAAGTAAGCAGAGCCAGGGTATAATTGTACACAGTAATAACAACATTGAACAATGATCAACTGTGAATGACTTAGCTATTCTCAGCAATTCCAAAGGATTCATGATGAAAAAATGGTATCTACCTCCAGAGAAAGAACTGATGGAGTCTGAATGCAGATTGAAGCATAGTTTTAAAACTTTATTTTTCTTGTTTTTTTTTGGGGGGGGGTGGAGGGAGTGTCTGTGTTCTCTTTTCCAACATTGCTAATATGGAAAAATGATTTGCATGACTTCATGTGTATAATCTATATCAAAGTGCTTGCCTTTTCAAGGCAAGGAAGAGAGTGGAATGAGAAAAGGAGGGTATTTGGAACTCAGAATTAACAAAAATCAATGTTAAATTTGTTTTTACTTGTAATTGAGAAAAATAAAATAAAAACTGTTAAAAAAATGATGACATACATAGGAGAGGTCAAATGATGTGGTTGGATGAGAATTAAGACAGAAGGGATTAAATCTACCTGGGAGAATGAGAGCCAGAGGGTCTGGGAACATTAAAAAGGAGAGGGCAACAAAGCAGGACCTTGAAGGAAGGAGAAAGTTATTAATAGGCCAAGACAGGGTTGAAAGGAATCTATTCCTGTTCTGAGGAATAAATAAAAATAAAATAATAAATATATATAATATAAAAATATATAGATATTAAAAAATAAATAAAGTCATAGATCCAAAAGCACTAAGGATGAAATAGAGCAGATTCTCTACCCCTGAAATAGAGAAATAATTTAATAATAATAATAATTTAGTAATAATTAGAGAATAATTTGGTTGGTTTATAAAGTGGGCAAATGGAGGACGATGAAAGAAGGTTGTAAGGATAAATTGGAACCAATTCATGGGGGCTTTGTAGGCCAGGCTAAAAAAATTGCATTTTCTTTGTTAGGCAAAGTCCCAAAGTTTTTTCTTTTGTTTTGTTTTGAGATTTCCTTTTTAAAGTGGTATATATTGGAAATATGACTTCAGCAACTGTGCATAAAATAGTTGGGAAAGTAGAAAGACTAGAGTCTCATAGAACAGTTAGGTGTATATTACAACAGTTCAGAGGAGAATGTATGAAAGTGAAAGGTGGGGACAGATAAGAGAGAATATGTTGAAGACAGAAGAAACAGCACTTTGCAATTTTTACCTAAATTATTGTAATAGGCTCTAAACTGGCTCACTTGAGTTTCCCATTTCTCTACCTCCCTATCACTTCTTTACAGCTGCCAAAGTAATTATCCAAATATATGTTGTTAACAAAACAAAATGATGGTCAGAGACTTTGCTTAACAAATAAAATACAAACTCTAGCCTGCAACGTAAGGTCCTCACAAACTCAAGGTATGGGGGTTGAGGAAGAAGGAAATGCCAAGAATGACTCCAAAGTTTCAAAGACAGGTGACTAGGAGAATGGTAGCAATGGTAACAGAAGAAGGTAAGTTTTGAGGGAAAGGGTAAGGTATTTTTCAGGGAAGATGAGTCCAGTTTTGGGCATACTGAATGAATCAACAGTGGGGCCTCTAGGTCTCACAGGCAGCTAGAAGTTCAGCACTTCAGTTCTGCACTGGAGACAGAGATTTGGAAGACATTTTCTTAGAGGTGATAATTTAAGCCAGTTGAGTAGAAGGGATTGCCAAAGGAGAAAGAAGAAAGAAAGGAGAGAAGATGACTGAAGCCACAGCTTAAGGAATACCTGCATGGGAATATAAACCAGAGAGGAAAGCTAAGGAGTTTTAACAGATGTGTGAGCAGAATCAGTAAAGAGCAGTTTTCAGAATTATAGAATTTGGGTTGTAAAAAACTTCAGAGGTTACTAAGTCCAGTGGTACCTGATCTGACCAAGAATGCTTTCTACAAAATTTTCTACTAATAAACTTTCAGCTTTTGTTTACAACTCCCAGTGGAAGGGAGCCAATTACCTTCCCAGGGGCAACTTATTCTGCTTTGGGAAGTTCTAATTGTCAGGAAGTTTTTCTTTACATCAAACCTAAGTCTATTACTGTACCAGCTGTTCTGAGTTCTACCCTCTGGGGAAAGAAGGGACAAAACAAACATCTATTAATGAGGTGTCTGTTAGGCACCTCTAAGTGCTTTGTAAATATTATCTCTTTTGATCCTGACCACAGCTTGGGGAGGTAGGTGCTATTATTACTCTCGTTTTATAGTTGAGGAAATTAAGGCAGGCAGATGTGTTAAATGACTTGCTCATGGTCACACAGCTAGTAAGTGATGAACCAGATGTGAAGGCAGGACTTCCTGACTTCAGGCCCAGAGTTCTATCCTCTGTGTCACCTAGCTGCCTTTCTAGGGTCATGAAATCTAAAATCTCTTTTCCACAAGGCAACCCTTCAAATATTTAAAGACAGCTATGCTGTCTCCCCTGGTCCCCTCCAACTCCCAGTCCTCTTGAGTAGGCTTTTATCCAGGTTAAATTTCACTATGTCTTTTTTTTTTTTAAGGGGGGAAGGCAAAGCAATAGGGGTTAAGTGACTTGCCCAAGTTCACACAGCTAATAAGTGTCAAGTGTCTGAGGTCTCATTTGAATTCAGATCCTCCTGACTCCAGGACCTTGCTGTATTCAAATTTCAGTATATCTTTCAATCTACTCTGGCATCACGTGATAGTGAGACCTTTTACCATAATGGTTATCTTCCTTAAAGCAACTTGGAGAATACTCTCTAGTGAAGTAAGTTAGGGATCTCTCCATAGCTCTGTTCTGTTTGATATCTTTTATCAGTGATTTAGATGAAAACATGGACTGCATGCATAACAAATTTGAAGATAATCCTAAGCTAGGAGGGACAGATAATAGGTTGGGTGTGAGAATCAGGATATTGGGATAAAAGAACCATGACCCAAGTCAATAACAAAAATTTTGATAGTGGCAAACATGAAGCCTTGCACTTGTACAACTTCATAAGTACTAGTTGAGGAAAGTATTTATGCTTAGATAATAGTTTGTCTGAAAAGATCTCCAAATTTTAGTATTCTGCAGGTTTAATATGAGTCAAGAGTGTGATATGGCAGGAAAAAAAAAACCAACCTAAGTTAACTGAATCTTAGTCAGTGTGAGTAGGGGGATATTATCCAGCACCACAGAGGTGATAAACCTGCTGAATGGCACCCTGGCCAGAGCACTGCTGAAGAATTATATATTAGTTCTAGATGTCACATGTTAGAAAGATCATTAATGTGCTAGAGAACCTAGAGAACTTTAAGGAAGATGACCATTATGGTAAAGGTTGCATTCTGGGATTTTGATCAATCAGTGGCAAAGTCACCTAGTTGTACAATTATCTACTCTATTTCTGTCTTGTTTATCTACAGGGAGGGAAGTATCGTGTATGCTCTTTTAATTAATGCTAGACTACGCTCATTTTATCCATAAACATAAAGTGTCTTATTTATGACTGCTTATAGTTCTTGGGGCTACCAATGCATTAATTTCTACCTGTAGAAGTAAGCCTAATTAATAATCCAGCCTTCCCAGGTGGAGTTGGATCAATTTAGCACTTATTGTCTACTGAAATCACAAGTACGACCTCTAGTTTTGATGACTAATTTTTTAAGTAGAAGAAAAATTTCTATTAAGCATAATTTGTTGTAATTCTTTTCTGTGTGCATGTTTAGAGTTAATACTTTTCTTTAAAGTGAGTCACTTGTAACCTAATACTTTGTATGCTGTTGAGCTCAATGGCATTTCCCCCCTCTTAGTAACTTTTGCCAGAAGTCTTCCCAGGCTTTTCTTCTCTGCTCTAAGATAATGTGTGCTTCTCCTAAAGTCTGTCTCGGAATAATTAATAATATATACACTGGGAAAATTACTCACTCAGATAACTCTTGCCTCCCAAGGTTCCTGAATGTATGTTACACTTAGGTTAATTACTTGAAACTGTCCAGAATAGGTTCTTTTCCTTCAGGTAATAGCAACCTGTATTGCTGATGGTGTTGAATATATTCCAAGGCTGAATTATCCAAAAGTCCAAGAACAAATCCAGGAAAGACAGTTCAAGAGCTCCATCATATGTACCCTGGCCAGGATGCTAGTGTTTATATTGGCGTGTTAATGGCTAGCAAAGAACCAGGAACTCTAAAGGCTTCAAGAAGCAAACCCATTACCTGAAAGCCCTAAGGGATGATGGTAGCATGTGTTTTCTGAATTTGCTGTCCATATGAGATTCAGTTGGCTATACCATATCCTTCAGCGAACTATGAGATTTGTGCATTGGACTTTGCTTTTACCTTTTAAGGGCACAGCAATAGCATTTATCAGATAACTATTTATTCAGAGATCATTTGCTGCTAAATATTAGCTAATGGTGAGGAAAGTTTTATCACCACTCCAACAACTCTTAATCTTATTCCCTTAGGTCTAGGACATACAATCTTGGATTTTATTCACTTAAACAGCATTAGTCTTTGCCAAACATTTTGCTGAAATCAAGATAAAAAATACATCTACAATATTATCTTAATCTATCAATCTAATAATGCTATCAAAAAAGGAAATGGTGTTAGTCTAACATGACCCAATCTTAATAAGCCATAATTGATGCTTGGTGACCACTATGTCCCTTTCTACTTATTCACAGTTTTTTCTCTTTAATAATATATTCTAGAATTTTACTAGATATCAAACTTGTTGACTTACAGCTTCCAAATTCCATTTTCTTTCTTTAATTGATAACCAAGGTAAGGTCATCAATTTAAGGTTTTAAGGTTTGTCCTCTTGTGTATGTCTTCCATTGTCCATGAGCTTTCAAGAATCACAGTGGCTCAGTAATCTTATCTGCTAGTGACTTGAACCCCCCAAAGGCAGCTAAGTGTACTTTTAATAAAATCAATTTTATTTAAAAAATTAAAATTTGTTTTTTCTTCTTCTCATCTTGCTCTCCTCTTAATTGAAAAAGAACAAAAAAAGAAAATGAAATCTTTGTTAGAAATATGCATAGTCAAGCAAAGCAAACTTTTGCATTGGCCAAGTCCAAACCATATGTCTCATTCTGTACCCTGAAACTATCACCTTTCTGTCAGAAGGTTGGTGACATGCTTTACAATCAGTGCTTTGGAATCATAGATAATTATTACGTTAATCAGAGGTTTTGAGTTTTTGAAAATTATTTGTTATTGTCATTGCATAACCTGTTTTCCTAGGTCTGCTCACTTCACTCTGTATTACTTCATACAAGTCTTCTCAGGTTTCTCTGAAACTGTTCCTTACATTATTTTAAAAATTATTTATTTATTTTTAGTTTTCAAATTCACTTCTATAAGATTTTGAGTTCCAAATTTTCTCCTCATCTCTCCCTTTCCCCCACCCCAAGATGGCATGTAATTTGATATAGGCTACATATACATTCATATTGAAACTATTTTCACATTAGTCATGTTATAAAGAAGAATTAGAACCAATGAGAGAAACCATGAGAAAGAAGAAACAAACAACCACTCCCCCTGCAAAAAAAGTGAAAAGAGTAAATAATACAATTCAATCTGCGTTCTGACTCCACAGTTCTTTTTCTAGACATGGACAGCATTTTCCATCATGAATCCCTTGGAGTTGTCTTAGATCCTTGCACTTTTAAGAAGAGATAAGTCTATCAAAGTTAGTCATTGCACCATTATTTCTTATATACAATATGATATGCAATAATATTTTAATACATTAAAATGCTGTATTTGGTCCAGCCATTTCCTATTTGATGGGTATCCTCTCAGTTTCCAATTCTCTTCCAAAACAAAAAGTTACTGTAAATATTTTTGTACATATGGATTCTTTTTCTTTTCTTGCTCTCTTTGGGGTTGTAGATCCCCCAAATGTGATATGATATAATATAATATAATAAAAAATATAATATACTATAATATAATTAATATAATATAGTATGATATGATATATGATGTGATATAGTAATTACTGGATAAAATGCACAATTTAATAACTTTTGAGGTATAGCACCAAATTGCTTTCTAGGAATGACTGGACCAATTCGCAGTTCTACCAACAGAGTGCATTTATGTATATATTTTACTATAGACCCTGCAATAGTTGGCATTTTCATTTTTGTTGGCTTAATCAATCTGATGGATGTGAGGTAGAACTTCAGAATTGCTTTAATTTGCATTTCTTTATTAATAATTTGGAGAATTTTTCTTATTTTCTTATGACTATTGATAGCTTGGATTTTATTGTTTGAAAACTACCTGTTTATATCTTTTGACCACTAAGGTGTTGCTTTTATTCTTAAAAATGTGATTTAGTTCCTTAAATATCTTGGAAATGAAACTCTTACCCAAGAAACTTGTTGAAAAGATTTTTTCCCCCAGTTACTTGCTTCTCTCCTAATTTTAGTTGTATTGGTTTTTATGTGTGCAAAGCATCTTAATATCATACAATCAAAATTATCCATTTTTTCTTTTGTGATCTCTTTTAAAAAATATTTATTTATGGGCAGCTAGGTGGTGCAGTGAATAGAGCACCCAACCTGGAGTTAGGAGGACCTGAGTTCAAATCTGCCTCAGACACTTAACACTAGCCATGTGACCTTGGGCAAGTTACTTAACCCCAATTGCCCTGCCTTCCCCCCTCCAAAAAGGTATATATATATAAGATTTTAAGTTTTGAATTTTTCTCCTTCCTCCTCTCCCTCATGAAGGCCTGTAATCTGATATAGGCTATACATGTCCAATAATATTAAACATATTTCCATATTAGTCATGTTGTAAAGAATTATAACCGAAGGTAAAAACCACAAGAAAAAAAAACAAATAAAAAGAGAGAGAGAAAATGGTATGCTTTGATCTGCATTCAAACTCCATAGTTCTTTCTCTGGATGTGGACAGCATTTTCCATTATGAGTCTTTTGGAATTGTCTTAGTTCATTGCACTGTTGAGAAGAGCTAAGTCTATCAAGGTTGGTCATCGTACAATGTTGCTTTTACTGTGTACAATGTTTTCCTGGATATGTTCACTTCACTCAGTATGTGATCCTCTCTATTTTCTTGTTTGGCCATGAACAATACTTCTAGACATAATTTCTTCTTTGCTTCACTAATTTGCTTATGATGGCACTCTTTTTTTTTTTTTTGGAGGGCAATTGGGGTTAAGTAACTTGCCCAAGGTCATACGGCTAGGTTTTTGTTTTGTGTGAGCGTTAAGTGTCTGAGGCCGGATCCGAACTCAGGTCCTTCTGACTCCAGGGCTGACGCTCTACTCACTGCGCCACGTAGCCGCCCCAATGATGGCACTCTTTGTGTCTAAGTTCCAAATCCATTTGGAACTCATCTGAGCATATGGTATGAGATGTTGGCTTATACCTAGCTTCTGCCAGACTCTTTTCTAGTTTTTCCAAAAATTTTTATTAAATATGGAGTTCTTACTCACTATTGGTAGATGGGGTCCTTGGATTTATCAAATAATAGGGTACTGTGTTTATTTTTTTTGTATATTGTGTACCTAGTCTAATATACTAACTAGCCTCCCTATTTATTAACCAGTATTATTGTCTTGATGATTACTGCTTTGAAATATAGTTTGAGATGGTATTATTAAACCCCATTCCTTCTTACATTTTTCATAAATTTCCTTAACAATTCTTGACCTTTTTTGTTCTTCCAGATGAATTTTGTTACTATTTTTTTCTTAGCTCTCTAAAGTTGTTGTAGTTTGATTGGTATGGCACAGGATAAATAAATTAAGTTAGGTAGTATTGTCATTTTTATTATATTGGCTTGGCCTATGCTTGAGCAATGCATATTTCTCCAATTTTTTAGGTCTTTCTTTATTTCTATAAAGAGTGTGTTGTAGTTATATTCATATATTTCCTGTGAATATCTTGGTAGGAAAATGCCCAAGTATTTTATACATTCTGCAGTTATTTTAAATGGATTTTTTCTTTCAGTCCCTTCCTACTGGGTCTTGTTCACAATATGCATAAATGCTAATGATTATGTGGATTTATCTTATATCTAGTAACTTTGTTGATGTTATTGTTTCGTAAACATTTAGTTAATTCTCTAGGGTTCTTTTAGTAAACCATTGATAACATTTTCAAAAGGTGATGATTTTGCTTCTTCTTTGTCTATTTCTTTTTTCTTTTCTCATTACTATAGCTAGAACTAGCATTTCATCCAACAGCAGTAGTGATGATGGACATCCTTGCTTTACCCCTGATCTTATTAAAAAGACCTCTAGTTTATCTCCATTGCATATAATGCTATCTTTTGGTTTCTTACATATGCTACTTACTATATTAAGAAAAGGTTCATTTATTTCTGTGTTTTGTAGGTTTTTTTTTAAGAAGAGTAATAGGTGTGGTGTCATATCAAAAGTTTTTTTTTTTTTCCCAGCTAAATGTTCTTTGACTATCTCCTTACTTATCCTGAGTTTCAAATGTCCTTTCCATTCCAAAGTTCATTCTCCTTGACAAAGAAAACATAAGGAAAATAGGAGTTAAACAACTTTGAATTCTCTCCTTCAGTTTTCATCATTCCACCTATCCCAAGTAAAGGTCCTATTCATTGTTTGACCCTTCTCCTTTCCTCAGTATAGCTACAAAAGACACTCTCCTACTCCCCTTTTTTTATCCCTAGCATTCCTCTCTAGCCCAAGATAATTCTGAACTGTAGCACAGTGAACATTATTCTTATCAGACTATGGTGTGCTTTCACATTCATTTTTACCTTCAGATAATTCAATTTCCAGTACATGTCCTTTAAAAATCTATGTTAGTATGGGGGCAGCTGGGTGGCACAGTGAGTAGAGCACCAGCCCTGGAGTCAGGAGGACCTGAGTTCAGATCTGATCTCAGACACTTGACACACTAACTAGCCATGTACTTTGGGGCAAGTCACTTAACCCCAATTGCCCCCCCAAAAGCAAAAAAAATCTATGTTAGTAGATGAATTCCATGTGTATGTACAAAGGTATCTTCAGATAACTTTTCCTTTTCCTCCTCACTAGAATTTTTCTCCCTGGATTTTATCTTTCTGATTAAAATAACATAATTCCTATACTTTAAGCTTTGGCACAGGAATCAAAATTCCTGTCTCAGACACACAACTTTTCAAATCCCAAATTTGTTTTTATCTTCTGAATCCTCTGTCTTCCATTAGTAGCACCAATTATTGTCTGTGCCCCTTTTGTCTTTAGTTTTATTTCATCTAGGGTTTTGTAGTTCAGAGGCAGCTATGTGGATCAGTGGATAGAGTGCTAGGGCGTCAGGAAGACTTGAGTTCAAAACATCCCTCAGATGAAATGTGACCCTGGGCAAGTAACTTAACCTCCTTTGACCTCAGTCTCCTTAATTGTAACATGGGAATAATAATAGCACCTACCTTGCAGCCTTGTAGAATTATTGTGAGGATCAAGTGAAATATTTGTAAAAACTCTTAGTCCAGTGTCTGACACACATAGATGCTATATAAATGCTTATTCCCTTCCTTTCTCCCTCAGCAAGGTTTTTTTTACCTTCATTCTGGCTTTAGCATCTGCTGTCACATGAATAGTTAGAAATAGTGTTCATCAATTTTGACAAGTCTTTTTGAAGCTCCCCATCCCATTTCAGATATATGTCTCAGGAATATATTTGTGTCTGGTTGACAAATCACAGCTTTGATATACTTAAGCATGGATTCATAGCTACCACTCTTGTTTGTCTTACCAGATATTCTGACATCTGTTAATATCTGTATTGTCTTTCCTAAAAGCACAAAAATTGTTTTCTTTTCAGAGGGTCTAGCTCTGATGTGTGATACAGTGAAAAAAATAACTGGCTTTGGACTCTGATTCTACCTCTAATGCTTACTACCTGAATGATCTTGGGCAAGTCATTTAACCTTCAGGCACCTTAGGTTTCACATTTGTAAAAATAAGGGGATCAAATGAGATGGCTTCTGAGGTCTCTTCTAATTTTTTGTCTATGATCTTCTCAACAGGAAGAGTTTCATTACTCAGTTCCAACTTTTGAGTGGTCCTTCTTTTACCCTTTCTCCTCTGTTTCGCATTCTTATACCCAGAAATACCCTGATATAGGTTGGAATTACTTTCTGCCTCTTGAAATTCTTTTTCTTCCTTCTTTTTGCATTGAATCCTTTATTCCATTTTGCCAAGGAATACTTCATTTCCTCTAATAATCTGGAAAGTGGAAAGGCATTCCTTTAATTTCCTTATCTTTTGGAATTGAGATATAACTACAATTTAAATATAGTTAACAGTTGCATGAATGCAACAGAGAGATGAATACAGTACACTTCCTTGACCTCCACATTTGCTAGAAACAAAAACTGCAATTGTTATTTCTTGGCTTTCATAGACAAAGGGAGACAGGAATATTAAGAAGGATGGTGAAGGTCAACAGCACCAAATGAGAGGAAGTAAGGTAGATAGGACCCTGGACCTCCACTAAGGAATATCTGAATTATGATCCTACCTTTCAGCATATACTGGGAAAATTACTTAAT
The DNA here is from genome assembly GCA_011680675.1 of Gymnobelideus leadbeateri. Lineage (NCBI taxonomy): Eukaryota > Metazoa > Chordata > Mammalia > Diprotodontia > Petauridae > Gymnobelideus > Gymnobelideus leadbeateri. Next base: position 401,664 of record WOXC01004369.1, read on the forward strand.
TTCTCTGTGTCAGTTTCCTCATATGTAAAATGAAATAGTTTATAATATCCTTATTAATTCTAAATCTATGAACTTAAAATGAATGATCAACTTGGATGATATCTGAGAAGAGGCCATTGGATCTGTTAATTAAAAAGATATTGATGACTTTAAAGAGAACTGTTTTGATAAGAGTTGTAAAGAAGTAAGTCACATTGGAGGAAACTGAATGGAGTGAGCCGATGTAGAATGTATACTCTCCAGAAGTTTAACAGTTAAGTGGAGATGAGGGGAATTTGATCTTAAAGACTACTCTACAGAGCAGTCTCTTGAGCGTCTGCTGAGATCATACAAAGCTCCTTGTTAAATACAACTGTGGAGATTACTGTTCAATGATCCTCTGATTATCAGCATTAATAAAAGCATAACATAGGGTGATATAAATCTGTCAAAAGTATTCATCAATGTCACAGAGGATATTTTGTACATAGAAGGGATTCCTTATAGATGGTGAGGTCCTCCACATCCTCTTCTTTGTGGTTATTCTGATTACACTAAACCTTGGGATATTATGGAGAAGACCTTCAAAGAGATATATGATTATTCAAAAAAGGTAAATAAAATAATTCATATAGCACAAACTAAATAGATACAAATTTCCTGTTGTCCAGATTATGACATGGAGTTGTATGACCTGTGGATTTTTAATATACTATTTAGGACAGGTTGGACAATGAGTTGCATAGAAGAAAGAGAAGGGTTGGGTTATATTTAGGAATTTTCACAGTACTTTTAATGATACTTGTGCAAAATCTCATCTTTTCAATATAAATGATCTCCAAATATTACTCTGTAGTTGAGAATCTTGTAATAATCTCTGGGAAATTCACATTGCAGATGCACTAAAGGGCATAGTTATTGAGGTATACTGATGATGCTGAAGAAGTGGTATAAGGGATATCACTAAAGAAGTGAATGATTGGAAAACAAAGTGGACCAGTCATGTGGCATACATGAGGGCTAACAGATGAATAGCCCAACTCCTTCACTGGTAACCTTACAATGTAAAAATATCCAGAGGAAGGCTTCCAGATTATTGGGTGAGTCTAAAGAAGAACATGGATAAGAATCACAGGATGAGGAGGCACAGATGGCTTGCAATATATACCATACTGATGAGATCACAGATTTAAAATAAGACAGAGGAGACTTGAACTTGATTATTGGCAGAGAGGAAGGAATCATTAGAGAGGAAAACAGGATATGACTGAGGGAACATGGTCCAAGAAGAGACAAGAAATGATAGAATCAATGGCAGGTGAAAATGTTAGGCTACCTTGTTGTGTCAGATTAAAAGGAGGGTAAAAGGGCAGACTTTGAGAGATGGAATAGAAGAATTAAGGGAGATCCTGTTTGATGGTCTCTATCTTCTCTATCTACTTACAGGAGTAAGACCATCTTCAGAGAATCTGGGGTGGTGGAATGGGATGAGGCTGAGGGCTTAAAAAAAGCATAAAAATGTTTGTAATGGTATTTTAGAGAAATATGATAGGGAGTCAAGAAGAACTGAATGAAGGTCTACTGTGCAGTAGATGAGTTTAGATAGTATGTATTCCAGGTAGTGATAGAAAGTGTTTTTGAGAAGCTAATCTTGGGACCTAGACAGTTTAGGAAGCAGATTAGGATTTATACAATAGGGAGTGGTTGAAAGAGCAGAAGTCATCATGAGGATAAAGATCAGTTTGAATAGGAATGAGGGACTGGGGGGAGTGGACTGACTGGAGATATGTTTAGGAAGGAAAACTTCAGAGTTCAGGATCATAGAGGCTGAGCAGTCAGTCTTGAGTGATGTTAAAATCTAAGGATTCTACCACTGTGATTGAGTGGTAGAAGTAGAATAGAATTAGAAGACACAATAGTTTAAGAGATCAAGAGACCAGGGAGTTAGAAGGGTCATCAGCATGAAAACTGAAGACACTAGGGATGATGGGAAGGTAAAGGGAGAAGTCAAGTGAGGAAGGCTTGAGAGTAACTTTGAGGCTGGTAATGGAATGAATAATGACTGGTAGAAGAATTGATCGATTCATTCAAGTATTTATTTATAAATGAATTTTAATTTTTTGTTTTAAATATCACTCATGTTCCTCAAAGTTTTTTCATGTCCTATTCCATTTCCTCCCAGAGGAAAACCCCTTATAACAAAGAATAGAAAAGAGAAAAAATATTTCAGCAAATTCACCTGAACTGAATTCAGCAAAACTATCTAATATATTACAACCCCCCCAAATCATATTCTATACAGTATTCTGTCTGCAAAGAAACAGATTGAGGGGCCTTTTTCACATCTTTTCTTATTAACAAGCTTGATCATTATGACTTCAAAGTATCCAGTATTTCAATTGTTTTGTTGTTGCTGTTTAGACTATTGGAAGTCATTGCATATATTGTTTTCCTGCTTCTGTTTCCTTCACTTTGTTTCAGTTCATATCAAGTCTTTCCATGCTAATCTGTGTTCATCTTATTCATAGTTTCTTATAGCACAGCAATATTCCATTTCATTCATGTACCACAACTTGTGTAACTATCTTTTAATTGATGGACATCTATTTAATGGCCAGTAATTTGTAACTACAAAAAATGTTGCTATAAATATTTTGGTGCATATGAGCCCTTTCTTTTTTGTACTTAACCTAAAATACAATGGTACTGTGGCACATGAGTAAGGAATACTTATAACATAAAAGTACGTGACAAATTCTGACATTGGGGGTCCTTTTCTCTCTGTAGAATTCTCATGAATTTCTCCTTTGGTGTAACTCTAAGGATCCATATTTTTCTAGAACTTAAAGCTGGAACTTTTCATCATCCATTCATTCACTATAAGAAGTCTGATATTGGTCATTCAAAGTCTATTTAAAGAATTCTGATGAGGAATGGTTTTATTTATTCAGTGGCTTAATTATTAAAAAATTTTCTTGACATAATGTCTCAATTTGCTTTTTTTGTAAGTTTTCATTGCCAAAAATGGTGTGATTGTATCATCTATAAAACTGTCACACTTCAGAAACATAGAAACAGAATGTTTTAGTCTTCTAGAAGAGTTTCAGGGGGTTTTGAACTCATTTGTAAACTATATAAAAATGTAGCACTTTCCAACTAATTTGCAGAACAGCTGATAGATATCAAGGAAGATAGACATTTACTAGCTAAATTTTAACAATTTTTTTTTGCAAAATTGGCTTATGATACTGAAAAATGAATATCATGATTTAGCAACCTAAGCCAAAGATATAGTCCTTCCCTATATGTGAGTCATAAATTAAATCATCTCTCAGATAATGAAAAGTCCTACACATGTGTTAAGAGCATCCTTCATGAAAATTTGAGAAGCAAACAAGCAATGTTTCTGCAAATGATAGTCTACACATGACCACAGAGTCACACAATTGACTAAAAGAGATGAAAATGGAAAAAAAAATTTTGGTAGAGAAAAATACAGTCTCAAAGACTCCTCTCCAGTGACATGTCTTCTGTGAAAATTTTAGGACCATAAAAATTCCTTTTTGGAAGCAGCAATAAAGAAATGTATGCTTATCAAAGGTGTTTACCACAATCCTGGAGATGTGTGAGACTGTGAATGGATCACAACAGTCATGGTTGTCATGAGAATGAAATGATGTAAGAAATGTACAATGCTTTGTACACCTTAAAGCTCTATAATGCTAGCTTCAAAGATGATGATGCCATATACAAAGGAAACTGCAATACAGGTAGAAACTTGAATATTTGTGGGTTACAAAAAGGGGAGTTCTCACAGGAACAATGGAGGGCAAACGTCTCCCAAATGGGAGTGGCGTGGGAGGAGGAAGGGAGCAAGAGGGAAGGGAAAAAGGACTAGTTCCCCACCCCTTGAAGAGAGGAGAAAGGCAGAGAAAGGGAAGGGGAGCAAAAGCAAGATGGTAATAGCAACATTTCCCCCCCTTTGGAACTGCTAGACTATGAAGATATGATGGCCTACTTATTTACAAAGGTCCTAGCTACTCAAACAGTTTACCAGTCTGGTGCAGACTGACTGGTGCCTCTCTTGTAGCTGGTTTGACTCTCAAGGACACACAGAGTTTGGGATGCAAACAACAAATTATGCCTTCTGGGGGTGCTTCATCTTCGATGCATTCAGGGCCTCCTGCATACTCCAGGTCTAGCATTTCTGGAAAATATGGCAACTTGAGCAAAGAAGTCCAGGTGGCCTCTTCCCAGTAATGGTGACAGATGACCAGCACAGAATAAAAATAGAAAAGGCCATTCCTACAAATGATGAGCCTGTTCATATGCTCCTGTTTAGAGAAGACATTTTGCTGTTTGCGTCATGCCCTAGAATATCATGATGCCTTTTAAGGGAGAATCACAAATGTTCGAAGGAGTTTGGTCTAACATTTCACACAAGAACCAGAATTGCAGAATTGCAGCATCTGAGAATTAGAAGGGACAATAGGGGCGGCTAGGTGGTGCAGTGAATAGAGCACTGGCCCTGGAGTCAGGAGAACCTGAGTTCAAATCCGTCCTCAGACACTTAACACAAAAACTAGCTGTGTGACCTTGGGCAAGTCACTTAACCCCAAATTGCCCTCCAAAAAGAAAAAAAGAAGGGACAATAAATGCCATGTAATCTAAAAGGTACCTGAATAAGAATTTCTTCTATAACACAATTGACAAGTTGTCAGCCAGACTTTGCTTTGTTGTTCTGAATGTGATAAGGAATTGACAGGCCAATCACTTGAGCTGGTTTCCATTAGTGTAGCTCTCTTGGACAGATAATAAAGATGGTCATTGATCCGGGCCTGAAATTTAATAAGAGGAAGACAGAGGGCTGGATTACATTTGGGAAACTGGGCCATGTTTTCAATGACTCCAAGCTTCTCCCTTAAATAAAAACCTAGCTCCTGAACACAATTATCCTTCTGGTGATGTTATATGGCTACAAATCATGGGATACCCCTGTCTCTCAAGAGCAAAATTTAAGGGTCCCTGAAAAAAGCAAGGGAGAGATGTATGGTGGGTGTAAAAAGGCTGCTGCATTTTGGCAGTTATGAATTGTGTTCAAGCAGAAGTGTAAAAGATATCATGAAAGAGATGTATGAAGGAAGAAGGAGGTGGGTTGGTAAGTAGCTAGAGTTAGGGAAAATGGATCGACAGCCCAGTACAATGCTGGTACCCATATGAATGTTCAGAGACATATAGGAAACTCCTCTCCACTCCACACTCTTTCCCTCCACCCTTCAGACTCTTTTAGAGGATTTATAAAGACACATAGACAAGAGTCAGGCAGGATGAGAAATCATAAATGGATTACTATAGGCACCATTGGAGGGAGTGTCCCTCCAGAAAAGGTGACAGATCTGTTGAGGCATAGACAAGGTCTTGTGCAATGCGTCTGCGAGTTATTTTCTTATCCAGAGCTATTCTAACAGCCTGAGGGATCCTGGTAAGCCAGATTGGCAATAGCTAGGGTTTTGTGGTATTATTTTACACTATTTTAATTTCACCACAGTACTGTGAAGGAGCTAGGATAGAGGATCATGAGGGATGACATGACTTTCCCAAAGTCACATGGCTGGGAGAGAGCCATGACAACTGCCCAGGGAGAACAGCACTGTTTGTACTTCAGCAGGCTGGCTATCATGTCACTAGCAAGACAAATTTGGGAAGGGCATTTGGTGATGGAGCCCTAACCATGGATACATCTCTCCTAAGAGACAAAGGAGAGGAGCAGTTCTTACTTCCTTGAACATCTGTTTCTACTTCTCTGTTGGGAGAGGAAGTGAAAGATTCAGGTCATGCACAAACACCAACTAAGTTTACTGCACAGTTTCCTTTTCAGAAAAACTGGACAAGTTTAGAATGCTAATCATACTAGTTGTATGGAGAGTTTAGGAAGTTAGGCACCCCACCCCATAAGCTGTATTGTATGATTTTTATCTAAAAATGGTTTGTTCAATCACTTAATTTAAATTTTTTTCCCATTTCACCCCTAATTGTCAGTCTCTTTCAAATGTGTTGAAACAGGTCAAAATAGATTATCCTTTTAGTACCCACAGGACTTTTCTTAATAGATTCCTGGTTCTTGAATTTCTAAAACTATATCAGCAAAATTTTCCCCATAAAAATATGCTATTTTTCAGAATGAAATATCTCCATATGAAAGTCTAGAATATGTTCAGGATTCCAGTCAATAGATGGAGTTTCCATGGTATTGTCAGGCCACTATTGGTCCCTTTTTAGTAAAGTATAGAAAGTATAGATCTTTGATAAAACATCCACTAAATGCCTACTATGTGAGAGCAGTGTACTACCAGCTAAATTAGTGCCAATCATTAATCAGCTAATCAAAAAGTATTTATTAAGTATCTGCAATGTGGCTGGCACTATACCAGATGAGAATACAGAGATAAAAACTGAAATAATCTCTTCCCTTAAGGAACTTCCATTGTATCAGAATGTGAAGTATTCTTTGGGAACTCCTGGGAAATGAAGTCACAAGAAAGTATGTCATTGATGGTGCCACTTTAGACTGAAGAATAGGAGAAGAGCATTTTCTTGCATGAAAATGCCCAGGTTTCCTTAAGTGTTCGTGAAACTATTCCACACAGACCAAACTTTATTCACCCTGTGGTCTCTGCCCCTCACACATATAAATTTGTACTAAGGTAAGGGTACATGAGGACTGCCCTAAATGGAAGAAAGATAAATGCATGAAATATATGTGTGTGTGCATGCATATAATGATGAGTTAACATTAGTGCTCTTGGGTTTATAAGGGGTTCTACAAGAACTATTTCACAGCAACCAAGGGGATAGGTGCCATTACTCCCATTTTACAGATGGGAAACTCAGTCAGATAATGGTGAAGTGTCTTGTACAGAGCCACATAGCTATTAAGCATTTGAGGTGAAGCTCCAACTCAACCTATCATGATTCCAAGTCCAAAATTCCCTCCAGTACACAAGCTATCTGACCCCATATCCTGGATTATGACCATTTTGATCTCTCAAAATGGCTTTCAATTCATAGCAATTCAACAAAGATTTCTTCGGGAGATGCTATATGCATACTTAGGTTGCTAGTGACAGCTTATACCTTCAAGAAACTTTTAATGGAAGGTAAGCCCTAAGAGAATTTTGGGATGTAGTTGTTCAGCTCCATGTTACCCCATTCAGAATTTCTTGTTGATAGGGCCCATCCTCAGTTAAAGTCTCCTACAGTAGAATGGGAGCTTTTTCAGGGCAAGGATTGTTTTGTTTTTTGCTTTTGCATTCCAAATTGTTGAACCTATCCTATATTTCAGCCCTTAGGGGCATTCTTCTTGTACCCTCCAGTCTAGTCAGACTGGGCCTCCAATGCATGCAGAGTAGAAATCACTGCTATAACTTTAGTGGTGATTCAGGATTCTTCCCACATTTCCTCAATTCTCCTGTAGTGGCTGATTGTACCTTGAAATTTTGCCAAAGTTTGCTCCCTTTGACTTAAAAGTTTGATCCTTATTAAAAATGCAAGTTCTTTGGGGGTAGCGATATTTAAAAGCTATTATTCATCTCTACAACCCCTGCTATAATTCTACTATAGATCCCCTTGGCCAAAGGCATCAAGTAGGAGTCCCCTGCCTTCATTGTAGGTCTACAACACTTTTGAATGGGGTGGGAATCTAATTAAGAGGTGATTAGGAAATATTTAACAAGATAAATATGCAAAAGAACAAAGATAATGCTAATAGGTAGGCAGCTTGGTAGCAAAGTGGATAGAGTGTCAGGCCTGGAGTCAGGAACATTCATCTTCATGAGTTCAAATCTGACCTTAGATACTTACTAGCTGTGTGACCCTGGGCAAGTCACTTAACCCTGTTTGCCTCAGTTTCTTCATCTGTAAAATGAGCTGGAGAAGAAATGGAAAACCAGTCCAGTATCTCTGCCAAGAAAACCCCAAATGACGTCATGAGGACCTCATGACTGAACAATAAAAATATTAACAGGAAGTTTTCTAAGTCCATATACAGCCTGCAGAGATCCTCATATATTACATCCCAACTACATCCCCAAAGTTTAGTGGCCCCATTTCTATTTGAGTTTGATAGCATTGCTCTTTGCCATCTTGACAACTACAATAGCCTCTTGACATCTTCCCATCTCTACTTTCCCTTTTCTAGTCCACTATTCATGCCATTTCCAGAGCTATTCAACGGTTTAAAAAATCTTCAGTGACTCTGTTGCCTCCAAAGTGCAGTTCAAACTTCATTGGTTGTGGAAAGACTTGCATGAACTGATTCTGAGTGAAGTGAGAAGAACCAGGAGAACATCATACACAGTAACAGCAACACTGTGTGATGATTAACTTTGATAGACTTAGCTTTTCTAAGCAATTTTCTTTTTTTGGTTCTTGTTTTTTTCTTTCTCATGGTTTCCCCCTTTTGTTCTGATCCTTCTTTCACAATATGACTAATGTGGAAATATGTTTAATAAAACCATACATGTATAGCCTATGTCAGATTGCATGCTATCTTGAGATGGGGGGGAATTTAGAACTCAAAATCTTATAAAAGTGAATGTTGAAAACTAAAACTAAGTAAATAAATAAAATTTTAAAATAAAGAAAAAAAGGGAAGCCATAAAAATAAAACTTCATTGTTTGGCATTTAACCTTGTCTTCAACTGGACACTACCCTCCCTTTCCAGCCTGATCTCATGATCCCTACTCCATGAACACTACTCTGCAGCCACGCTGAATGGCTCTCTGCTCACAGTATATAATTTGCTTTTCTTTTTCTTGGGTAGATGATGGCACAATGGATAGAGTGCTGGACCCTGAGTCAGGAAGAGCAAACTTCAAATCTAGCTCATGCACACTTAACTAGCTGTGTGACCCTTGTCAAGTCACTTAATCTCTGCTTCAGTTTTTTCAACTGTAAAATGGGGATAATAATAACACCTACACCCCATGGTTATTATGATATGTCTGGCATGTAAGTTCTTTTTCCTTTTTTTTTTTTTTGCTATTTAGAGGTGGGGAATGCAGGGCAGTTGGGGTTCAGTGACTTGCCCAAGGTCACCTGGCTAGCCTAATAAGTGTTAAGTGTCTGAGGCCGAATTTGAACTCAGGTCCTCTTGACTTCAGGGCCGGTGCACTATTCACTGTGCCATCTAGCCACCCCCACATAGTAGATTCTTAATAAGTCCTCTCTCTCTTCCTCCCTCCCTCCCTCCCACCCTTTCTTCTTCCTTCCTTCCTTCCTTCCTTCCTTCCTTCCTTCCTTCCTTCCTTCCTTCCTTCCTTTCTTCCTTCCTTCCTTCCTTCTTTCCTTCCTCCCTCCCTCCCTCCCTTCCTCCCTCCCTCCCTTCCTTCCCTCTGTCCTTCTTTCCGTTCACTATCACCTCTTTGCATATATAACAACCGTGTTAGATACACCTAGTTTCCATGTACTCTTTGTCAGGTTTAAATACTTATCACTCCCTCTTTGGGGCTAATAAGTTTTTAAACTTTGGTCTTAAGCCTTAACGGATGACTTATTTTATTGTGAGGTATACTAGACATATAAATTGAACAGGAAAAGTATTTAATGAAAACATGACAATGTGATGGAATACTACTGTGCTGTAAGAAGTAATAAGCAAGTTGATTAAAAAAAACAGATGGGAAGACTTGCATGAAATGATGAAGAGTGAAATGAGCAGAACAAAGAGAACATTGTAAACAGTGACAGCAATATTGTTTGAAGAAGACTTGTGAACGACTAAGTTATTGTGAGCATTACAAATATTCAAGTCAACTACAAAGAACCTATTGAAGGTAAATGCCATGAAGGTAACCCATCCGTCTCCAGAAAAAGAACTGATAGATAAAAGTATGCATAGTATGGTTTTACATATATCTATAGCTATGTTATATCTATACCTATATATCTGTGTCAAATGGTGGCCTTCTCCAGAGTGGGATGGGTAGAAAGGGAGGAAGACAGTTGGGAATTTATAATGCAACAAAAAAATTAAGTTAAAAAAACTAGAAAAACAACAACAAAACCTCCAAGACAACACATGGAACAAGGAAGTAAGTAGCAGAACATTTTCCTTTGCCTCTTTACCAAGGGGCACAACACATCTACTCCTCCAATGGAATTATAATCTAAATTTCCTTTGGTCCTTCCAGTTCTCCAATAAGTGGAAGGGCACAGTTGCTTTGGATTCATAGGCTGATGCTTAACCTGCAGTCTGTGAGGATAAGCTAACGAATGACTAAGGCCTTTGCCGGTGTTTTCTCCTCATGTCTGACCGCAGCAACAGCTAGTCTTTACATAGTGCTTTGCCTACATGGTTTCATTTGTGTTCAGGGCTTCCTATCTTTTTTATTTTTTTTTTAGTTTGCCCATGATACAATAGGATATTAGGCTTTGGGAGACCACAGTGGTTGGTTGCATGGTTATTCTCTCTGGCCACAGCTCTGTCTCTTCCTGATTCCCTCCGCTGCTCTTTTTTCTCTCATAGATTCACTTTTCAATTTCCTGTACTCTAGCCCCCTTTCACCAACCCTCCTTAGGTGAGGATGATACTATAGTGAGGTCTTGCCTACAGCCTCCTGGGAAATGTAGTCCAGATAATTTCCTCCACTAAATAAAACTCTTTTGTCCCCAACCACAATGGGAAATGGAGTTCATAGACATAATAGTCGCTAGTATTTATATGGCAGTGCTTTACATATGCTCTTTCTTTGGTTCTTACAACACTGTGAGGTATGTATCATTTTGTTCAGTTGTGTCAACCCATTTGGGGTTTACTTGGCAAAGATATTAGTGTGGTTTGCCATTTCCTTCCCCAGCACATTTTACAGATGAAGAAACTGAGGCAAACAGGGTTAAGTGACTTGCCCAGGGTCACACAACTAGGAAGTATCTGAGGCCAGATTTGAACTCAGGAAGATGAGTCTTCCTGACTCCAGGTTTGGTGCTTCATCCACTGCACCACCTAGCTGCTCTATGCATTATTATTGACACTTTATAGATGAAAGTGATTTCCCCAGGGTCACATAGCTATTAAGTGACTGAAGGAGGATTCAAACTCAGGTCTTCCGGATCTCAAGTCTCACACATTATCCACTAGGGCACTTGTCTGTTTAAGTAAACGAAAGCTGCAGGTTTTCTCCTAAGTTGTTCAACCTGATTCACAAGGATAGGAAAGGTAGTGAGGAGGCAGGATAGATTCTCTGTATGGGAATGAAAATGATGAAATTGTCTGGGATAGAGTGTGAGTAATCACCAAAAGTTCAGGACACTTAAATTTCAAGTCTACAAAACTGAACATACTCTAGTGTAGTTGTATTTGGACGTAATACAAATATTTAAGTGCTGGGTTCAAATCCCAGTCCTGATGTTTACTTGTTGGGCAGTACCAGGTTAATATAAAGACATAAGGACATTTGCTTGCTTGTCTATATTTTTTTCTGGTGGAGATAAGGTGCTGCAGAAGATACTGATTTCCATGTTTTATTTAAGCCCTTCACACAGGATTTTGCCTCTCTCTCTCTCTCTCTCTCTCTCCCTCTCTCCCTTCTTTCCTTCCTTCCTTCCTTCCTTCCTTCCTTCCTTCCTTCCTTCCTTCCTTCCTTCCTTCCACCTTTTTGGAGGGAGGAAGACATAGGAATTGGGGTAAAGTGACTTGCCCAAGGTCACACAACTAGTAAGTGTTAAATGTCTTGAGACTGGATTTGAATTCAGGTCCTCCTGACTCCAGGACCCATGCTCTATTCACTGCACCACCTAGCTGCTCTGATTTTGGCATTCTTTAGAATCTTTCCACCTTCCCTGCCCCTTTTTCCTCTTTCTTCCATTTAGAATCTCTTCTTTGAGACTTAGAATTGTGGGAATTCACTCAGTGTATTGAAGGAGGAGAGGCTGACTCTGGATTCCATCTGACTTTAGCTAAAAGGATAACTTCTAGGGGTCTACATTAGTGCATCACCTGACCCCACTATAATCCTGGTTGTTCACTCTTAACAGAAAAGGTGCCTCTTCACCTGACTCAGACGCAGAACATGCATTTTCCCTGTGATGAAACTCCATTCCTGTCTCTGAGTCCTGCTAAAGGTGAGAAGAATTCCAACAATGCACTATGATGTTATAAACACACACACACCTCATGACATGACAGGGTGTAACAAGAAGAGGACTAACAATTCAAAGCTATTGCTTCGCTCCAATGAGTACTTCCTGAAATCTTTGCATGTGCTGACTGATGCTATTAATTCGCTTCATGTACTGGGTGCAGGGAAGAATCCCTGATGGCCTGTGTAATGGTAATGGGAATTTGAGGATCTTCCCTGTCTCTTTTTTAAAAAATTAATTTATTAGTTTAGTTTCAGTTAAAAAGATTCAATTCCAGAGTTGCTTGATTTTCAAATTTCCTTTACTTCCTTCCCCCTTCCCCCACAACAGCATATAGTCCAGTATAGGATCTACAAATACATTCATATTAGACATTAGTCCAATTACAAAGGCGTATTGTACTAGGTGGGATGAAAGATGGTAAAGAAGAAATAAAACCAAACAATGAAAAGAAAAAGATCATTTAGTTTGCTTCCATCAGGATTCAAGCTCAGTTCTTTCTAGTTATATCTCTGGATATTGCATTTCTCTCTTTCATGAGTCTTTTGGGATTGACTTATATCACTGCATTGCTGAGAAGAGTCCAGTCTGTCATAGATGGCCATCACACATATGAAGTGTCTGTGATTGTATACAAATTTCTTTTGATTCTACTCTTCTCACTCAGCATTAGTCTGTATAAGCCTCTCCAGGTAAATATGAAATCTGTCTCCTCCTCGTTTCTTATAGCACAATAATATTCCATTACATTCATATACCACAACTTGTTTAGCCATTCCCCAATTGATGGGCACCCCTTCAGTTTCCAATTCTTTGCAACCACGAAAAGAGCTGCTATAAATATTTTGGTACATTTGGGTCTTCCTCCCACTTCTATGATCTCTTTGGGATATAACCCTAGAAGTGGTATTGCTGGGTCAAAGGGTATGAAATTATTTATAGCCCTTTGGGCATAATTCCAGATTGCTCTCCAGAATGGTTGGATAAGTTCACAACTCCACCAGCAATGCATTAGTGTTCCAATTTGTCCACATCCTCTCCAGCATTTGTCACTTTCTTGTTTTGTCATCTTAGCCAATCTGACTGGAGAGATGTGGTATCTCAGAGTTGTTTTGATTTGCATTTCTCTAATTAATAGTGATTTAAAGCATTTCTTCATATGCTTATAGATATCTTTAATTTCTTTCTCTGAAAACTTCCTGTTCATATCCTTTGACCATTTATCAATTGGGGAATGACTTGTATTCATATAGATTTGACTCAATTCTCTATAAATTTTAGAGATGAGTCCTTTATCAGAGACATAAGTTGTAAAAATTCTTTCCCAATTTCCCACCTCCCTCTTGATCTTGGTTACATTGGCTTTGTTCATACAGAAGCTTTTCAATTTAATGTAATCAAAGTTATCCATTTTGCATTTTATAATGCTCTCTAATCCTTGTTTGGTCCTAAAGTCTTCCCCTCTCCACAAATCTGTCAGGTAAACTATTCCTTGCTTTCCCAGATCGCTTACAGTATCATCCTTTACACCTAGATCATGCACCCATTTAGACTTGATTTTGGTATGTGGTGTTAAATAATGATCTATGCCCAGTTTCTGCCATACTGTATTCCAGTTTTCCCAGCAGTTTTTATCAAATAGTGTATTCTTATCCCAAAAACTGGGGTCTTTGGGTTTATCAAACAATAGATTACTATATTCATTAACTGCTGGGTCTCCTGCGCCCAATATATTCCATTGATCCACTACTCTACACCTCTGCCAGTACCAAGCAGTTTCTATGACTGTTGCTGTATAATGCAGATTAAGATCTGGCATAGCTAGTCTACCTTCCCTAGCATTTCTTTTCATTAATTCCCTTGATATTCTAGACCGTTTGTTTTTCCAAATAAATTTTGTTATTATTTTGTCTAACTCTAAAAAGTAGTTTTCTGGTAAATTGATTGGTATGGCATCTTCCCTGTCTCTTAATAGGCCAAATGCAAGCATATGGAGCCTGTGATGGGAGGAGTTTGCTGAAGGGTGGATCAGAGCCCAGAGCTGCCATAGTTTCGGTAGGTGCTGTGAATATTGCCTTGGTGATACAGCTTGAGGAGACACCACCTTGTTTGGGAAAGAATGGGAAATGGAGCAGGAGGATGGTGGAAAGAATGCTGGATTTGGAGTCAAAGTTCCCAGGTTCACATTCTGCCTCTGACCTGTGTGATCTCAGGTCACTCACTTGACTTCTCTGGGATTCAGTTTCCTAATTTTTAAAATAAAGGTACCACACTAGGTAGCCTCTAGGATCATTTCCAACTGGAAGTTTTATGATTCTATGAAAGTGAAAAAAATCCATAAATCCTACAGTGGTGTAGGAGCTGGTTAGTCACAACATGGCACCTTTCCCATATGGGATCTTCCTTATGAAAATTCATGGAGGGCTGATAACAGGAACCTGGTCTGTAACCAAAGGAAAGAGGCTGCATGTAACTAAAACTTTTCTTGTGCTATTTAAGAAAATAAGGCAAGCTCAATATGCTGTAAGCTTATAATTTTATTTTATTTTTAAAATTTTATTTATTTATTTTAGTTTTCAACATTTATTTCCACATGATTTTGAGTTCCAAATTTTCTCCCCATTTCTCCCCTACCTCCTACCCCAAGATGGCAAGCATACTGATTACCCGTTTAAGCTTATAATTTTAGAATAAATTTTGCTATAATATAGTTAAAAGGCAGTGTGAGATGGTGGGTAAAGATCTAGCTATGGCTTGATAAAAGCCTGGACTAAACTGTTTCATCTGAAACATACTGGTTTCATACTGGACTCTGGGCAGGTCACTTAACCACTGAATGCTCTAGGCCAGGGATCTTTTCCTTCCTTCCTTCCTATCTTATCTGAAAGTGCTTGTAACAGTCCACATCTTTAGCACCCTTTCCTATTTAAAAAAAATTAATAATCTATTTCCCCTCCTCCCATTCCCTACTCCATCCTTGCAATAAATATCCCTATCAACAAAAACAAATTCCCTTAATGACCATTTAGAAAAACACATATATTTATTTATTATAAACTATTGGGGTTAAGTAACTTGCTCAAGGTTACACGGCCAGTCATTATTTATGTGTGGGTGCTCATTTTCTGAGGCCTGATCCCAACCCAGGTCATCCCGACGCCAGGGCCGGCGCTCTTACTCACTGTGCCACCTAGCTGCCCCAAAACATATATTTCTTAAAAGATATCTGCACCCTAAAGTCATCATTTCTTTGTTGTGGATACCATGTTTATCTTCTATGCTCTGGCATCATGAATAATCATTGTGTTTATTATAGTTCTTACAGGTTAAAAAGTTATTTATTTTTTACAGTGTTATATGTATGAGTTGTTCTACTAGTTCTCATTTCATTCATCAAATAGTGAATCCTTATGCCAGAAACAGGTCTTTGTGTTTATTGAATGCATTTGCTTTTGTATGCCTCGTACCTAATCTTTTCCACTGATTGATCTCTCTTTTTTAATGGGTACCAAATTTATTTGATACTTACTGCTTTGTATAATTTGAGGTCTGGTATTGCTAAGCTCCTTCACTCTCATTCCTTTTCAGTATTTCACTGGGCATTCTTGATCTTTTATCCCCCATGTGAATTTCATTGTTATTTTTCTAGTTCTATAAACTTTCAGTTGTTTGTATAGTATTGAATAAGTAAATTAATTGAGGGTTCATTGCTGTTTTTATCATATTGACTTATTCTACCCATGAGCAATGAATATTTCCCCAATTATTCAGGTCTATATTTTTGTAAACGGTTGTAGTTGTATTTATAAAATTCTTGTGTATATCTTAGAAGGTTGACTCCTAGGCATTTTATACCTTATGTTGTAATTTTGAAAAGAATTTCTCTTTTTATTTATTCCTACAGAGTTTTATTGGTATTCAAAAGAAATGCTAACTATTTGTGTGGATTTATTTTGTATCCTGCAAGTTTGCTGCAATTACTGTTCAAATTAATTTTTAAACTAACGTTAGCATTATCATATCTATAAAAATGATAATTTTGTTCTTCTTATCTTTGGTTATTTCCTCTATTTCTTCTGTCTTATTGTTATTGCCAGGATTTCTAGGCCTATGTTGCATAGAAGTGGTGACAATTGACATCTTTGTTTCACATGTGAATTTATTGGAAAAAATTGTAGTTTATTTTTGTTCCATATGCTGGTAGCTGTTGGTTTCAAGCATAAATTATTTATCATTTTAAGGAAAGGTCTATCTATTCCCATGTTGTCATTGTTGTTTAAAAATAAAGAACCAGAAATGGGAGTTTTATTTTGTAAAAAGTTTTTTTTTCTGTATCTTTTGATACAATCATATGATTTTTATTTATTTTATTTTATTTTATTTTTTTTAGATTTTTTTTTTTTTTTTTGGAGGGGGGAAGGTAGGGCAATTGGGGTTAAGTGACTTGCCCAAGGTCACAAGCTAGTTTTGTGTTAAGTGTCTGCATCTGGATTTGAACTCAGGTCCTCCTGACTCCAGGGCCAGTGCTTGATTTATTTTTAAAATGAACAATTAAATGTATAGTTTTTTCAAATATTAAGCCAGCCTTGCATTGCCGTTCATAGTGCATAAACTTTGTTTTAGCCTCTTTGCTAATATTTTGTCCTTGATGACAGTGCAATCTTCCTAAAGGCCTGGTCTAACCATCTCACCCTCCTTGCTCAAGAAGTTACAGTGACTCCCTATTGTCTCTAGAATCCAATACAAATTACTCTGCTTGATATGTTAAAGGAAAATTACTTTGAATACTTTTAAAAATGAAATTTTGGTCTGTATCTGTGATTTCATTCATGAAAAGAACTCTTGGTGAGGGAATCCCCTATACCCTTGTAGATTATTAATAACTGCTCTGTAAATCATAGTCTTAGAGTTGCAAGACTTAAACCCAGGTCTTCCTGACTCTGAGAGTGGCTCTCTAACCATTACGTCATGCTGCCTTATTTTCTCTTGGTGTCCATTGTTTTCACTTTTATGTATTCTGTTATTGTTTTTTAGTTTTTTCTTTTTTCTTTTTGGAGGTGGAAAGGAAGGGCAATTGGGGATAAGTGACTTGTCCAAGGTCACATGGCTAGTTTTGTGTTAAGTGTCTGCATCTGGACTTGAACTCAGGTCCTCTTGACTCCACAGCCAGTGCTCTATTCACTGTGCCACCTAGCCACCCCATGTTTGTTGTTTCTACTAATAGAATGTAAGTCCTCTGAGGGTAGGAAATGGATGATATTGCAAATAAGACTGAGAAACAATGGTCAAACAGGTAGGACAAGATATAAAGGGAGGAGAAACTATCCAGAAAGAGGGTATTCATGTAGGGAAAGGTGGTTGATCAAATGGTCAAAAGTTCTTGAGGGATGAGCATTAAGGAAAGGCCATTGGAATTGTCTGTTAAGCATTTATTGATACACCCTGAGAGAAAAATATCAGCAGTGGGATCAGAAGCCAGAGTTGAGAAGTAAGAAGGAGATGGATACGTGGAAGAAGGCTGTTCTTTGTAGAAGTTTGACAGGGAAAGGGTGGGATGATATAGGACAGTAGCTTGAGTGGATGGCCAAGTCAGAAGAAGATTTTTAAGGGTGCAGTTGACCTTAGCATGGTTGTAGGCAAGAAAAGAGATAGTAGATAGTGACAGATTGAAAATGAGAGGAAGAATTGGGAAGGGTGTTGATTGAGCAGGATCCTGGAGGAGAAAGAGATGACAGCACACTCCAGGCATTGGGGGCAACCAGAACAAATTCACTTCATCACAAACTCCTCAACCTGGCAAAGATCCTGTACATACATTCTTGTTCCAGCCTACCTGTCCAGGCTGATCTCATGCTACTCCTCTTTGTAGACTCAATGTTTGAGCCAAACTAGACTAATAGCTTGACATATATTCACAAAGGTCATCCCCATACCTGGAATACACTGCCTCCTTACTTAAAGTCATTGTCATTGTCACCATAATGTGAAGGTTCCCTTCAAAATCATCCCAGTTGTCAGTGTTCTGTCTGTTCTTAAGTTACCTTGTATTAGAGTTATTTCTGTTTATGTGGTATAGCCCATGATCATCCCAAGTAGAATATAAGTTGCTTGAGGTTCTATGGTCTGAGATAGTGGCCAGTGAACAAGATATCATCCTCTTTTAAAAAAAAATTCTGGGAAAGAATAAGAAGCACAGGATGAATAGGCATGGGTAGGCCAAGATCTTCACTGCAGACCTTATCATATTATTTTTCCTTCAAACTGTACCCCTCTTCCAAACTTCTTTATTACCCTCGTTCTTTCAGACTTCCAGGTTCTCAATCTTCTTATTTTTGACTCCACTCAAATGAAACTGCTCTTTTCAAAGTTACCAATGATTTCTTAGTTGTTGGATCTGATGATCTTTTCATACTTTCTGATCTCTGTGCTCCATAGGATATTGCTGACCAACCTCTTTTTTTTTTTATTAAATTTATTTCTTTTTAGTTTTCAACTTTCACTTTTATAAGATTTTTGAGTTCTAAATGTCCCCCCTTCTCTCCAGTCCTCCCTTCCCAAGATGGTATGCAGTCTGATATAGGCTATACATATATAATCATATTATATATATTATATATAATATATTATATATCCATGTTAGTTATGTTGTGGAAGAAGAATCAGAAGAAAAGGGAAAAAACATGAGAAAGAAAAGACAAAACAAAAAGAGAAATTAGTGAGCTTCGATCTAAATTTAGACTCCATAGTTCTTTCTCTGGGTGAGGATGGAACTTTCCACCATGAGTCTTTTGGGGTTGTTTTAGATCATTGCATTGCTGAGACAAAGTAAGTCTATCAAAGTTGGTCATTGCATAATGTTGCTGTTACTATGTACAATGTTCTCCTGGTTCTGCTCACTTCACTCAGCATCAGTTCATGTAAGTCCAGGTTTTTCTGAAATCTGTCTTTTTATTATTTCTTTTAGCACAATAGTATTCCATTACATTCATATACCACATCTTGTTCAGTCATTCCCCAATGATGGGCATTCCCTCAATTTCTAATTCTTTGCCACCACACAAAGAGCCACTATAAATATTTTTGTACATGTGCTGACCAACCTCTTTCCCAGGTTGCTTAAAACAATGTAAATGAGGCACCTCTAAAAAATAAGCAACAACCCCCATATGTAAATAGACTTTTATTGATTTATTTTCTTTTTCAAAATAAAATTTTAATGATATAATATAGCTTCAACTTTCCTCCCCTCCTACGAATTTATTCAATACAATAAAGCATATTTTTAAAGAAAATAAAAAGAAAAAAAGAGTAACCCCAACAAAACTGATCAATATATAGAAAAATCTGATAATATATGATTCAAACCCATGGACCTTCAATCTCTACAAAGGTGCTGGGGGAGATATCTTCTCATACTTTTTCTTTGGGGCCATGATTGTTCTTTGTAGCATTTTCTTTCATTTGTTTTGTACTGGTTGTTCTTTCCATTTGCATTATTGTAATCATTGCATACTTTATTTTCTTGAGTATGCTTACTTTTCTCTTCATCAGTTCATACAAAATTTCCCATATTTCTCTGTATTTATTATATTTGTCATTGCTTATTCTTGGAAACTGAATTTTCTAACCTGTTTAAAAATCTTTGAAAAGAAGGACTTCAATGGATGTTGTTAGTAAATTTAAAAATTCAAGACTTTTGAGTTAATTTATAAGAATGATGATTGACATCAAAGAAGCTAAAAATTTACTGGCTGAATTTCAGTGGAAGCCTCTGCATCCTTGGTGAACAAGACTAAAAACATGACTAACATGATTTAACAAACTCTGCCAGTGATATCCTTCCATTTGGGTCTAGTTGTATTTGAATCTTTTTGAGGTGTCTTTTTTGGCTATCAGAGCCATCAAAACCAATTGTAGAAATAAACTGAACTTAGAACCAGACTTTTGAATTGCTTTATCACAGTGTTAAACGATATATTTTTATTTATTTATTTTTTAAAGCAATTGGGGTTAAGTAACTTGCTCAAGGCTACTCGGCTAGTCATTGTTTATGCGTGGGTGCTCATTTTCTGAGGCTGGATCTGATCTCGGGTCATCCCAACTCCGAGGCCGGCGCTCTTACTCACTGCGCCTCCTAGCCGCCCCTTTAGGGCAATTGGGGTTAAGTAACTTGCCCAAGGTCACACGGCTAGGTTTTTGTTTGTGCGGATTAAGTGTCGGAGGCCGGCTCCGAACTCAGGTCCTTCTGATTCCAGGGCCGGCGCTCTATTCACTGCGCCACCTAGCCGCCCCTCTATATATTTTTTTTAAAAAAATGACATATTCAATTATATTCTGTCACTAAAATAGTGTAAACTCAATTTAGTGATGAATAATAACAATATATTATAGTATTACTAATAACAAATATTTTAGTGAGAACAAACACCTTTTTGTACCATTCACAGATAAAATATAAATTCATCTTTGTTTTATCCTTATAAAACTACATATTTTATATTTTTAAAGTTTTTTTATCATGAACTTTAAAAATGTCAATAAACATGAGCTTAAACTATTATTTTCTTGTAAGTTTTATACTATACATAATTATCAGTGTAGTAGTACATATATACTTTATAAAATAAGTATAAAATACATATATTGGAGGTGAATGCTCAAACTTTTTTTCACTGATGAGGGTATGTAATAAAAAATGTTTGGTAGACCATTTAGATGATATGTAAAATCCCTTCCAGAATTGAGGGTTTGTGGTTCTTATTTATGTTCAGGAGGAGAAAGGGGCATTTCCCTCTATGATATGCAGCAGAATGGGGAGAAAATTAAATGGAGAGGTGAAGAAATCTGACTAGGACGATGCTATTCTTCTTGTAAGAGTGAAGACTTCGTGTTGGCGATTGTAGATCCAGAAGATGAAGACTTTCAAAACGCTTCATTATCTGGGGTGAGTCTCTCCTGCCCCCATCCTTTAATGCTTTTCCCTTTTCCCCAGAGCCTAGATGCTACTATTACTTCTGCTACTTATACCACCGTTCCCTGGCCCATCCACAGTTTGTCCACTATGGAGAAGACAGGGATGATCCAGAAGGAGAAGTTGATAGAGGCCAGATACTGTAATGATGTGGCCACATCCAGTGACTTTAGCAGGGGGTCAAGCTCTCCAACAAAGAGCCCAAACTGCTTTCTGAGGCCATCAAGAAGAAAATGGAGTTGGAGTGAGGGGGTAGGGTGGCAAGTGAAGATTAGCCTGAAAGATTGTTTACATCACTGAGCACCACCAAAAAGATGAAACTGGTTGAAGAATATCAAGAAAAAATGGAGCATGGGGTGGGGGGGTGGCTAGGGCTGCAGTGAATAGAGCACCAGCCCTGGAGTCAGAAGGACCTGAGTTCAAATCTAGCTTCAGACACTTTACACAAAAACTAGTTGTGTGACCTTGGGCAAGTCACTTAACCCCAATTGCCCTCCAAAAAAGGCAAAAAAAAATCTGTTTGTACCGCTCCTTTGGACTTTTTGTATGAGTTTTTAATAGCCAATGTAAATGATCCATAGAGCAATGTCTTCTTTTTGAAAATGAAGGAAGTATGCTCCTGGTACCCTGCTGAACTAACCTGTAGTGATGACAAAAACAAACAATAGTTAATTTTCAAGAAATTCATCAAGAAATATTTGGCATCAATAAGAAAAGAGATGCAACTTATACATCAGTACACTTGGGGTTAGCTCTTACCTTTTCTGAATTTTACTGTGAAATCCTTGATAACCCAGAGCTTGCCTGTACAAGAGTTTAAAAGGCCTTTGATGAAGCTGTAGCAGAACTTGATGCATTGAATGAAGACCCATGAGAATACTTTTAACATGCAGTTACTTAGAGATATTTTAACATCAGATACACCAGACAGTGTAGGAAAAGGAACAAGGAAAGGGAATACTCATTTATGTAATGCTTATTATTTGCCAGGCACTAAGTCCTTTTTACAAATATCATTTCATTTGATCTTTACAACAACCCTGGGAGGTAGGTATTATTCTGCTCCTCATTTTCCATTTAAGGAAACTGACACCAACAGACATTAAGTGACTTGCCCCAAGTCACACAGTACATACCTGGCTTTGAAAACATAACAGTAATAAATAAATAAAACATAATAATAATAAACAAAATAAAACATCCACAGTGATAAATGACAATAGTAATTAAATACAATACAAAAATAAAGTAGTAATAGATATAATATGATAGTAATAAGTAAATAAAAAAGTGAAATAGTAAATATAAGTAGATTCGATCTCGGGTCCTCCTGACACCAGGCTCAGCACTCTATTTACTGTTCCACTAGCTGTGCCAAAAATATTAGAAGAATATGATATTATAGAAGGTACAGAAAAACTAAACTTCCAACAGGATGTTATCTTTCTGTCCTTCAAGAAGCTATTTTACACATTTCCATTCTTTATAGCTCTACTTGGCTTTCCTAGAGAACCCATCCATGTTTATAAAAATCGACCACTTATGGTCTTTTCATGGGAAAACTCCAGTCCTTGATTTTGTGTTTGTCCTGGCCTTCCTACTGTGTGACTTCTGCTGTAGAAAAATTATTAACAACTTAATTTTATACAAACAAAAGCAACTTTCCTACCCTTATGTGAACTGTTTGGTATTTTAAAAATCTGAAGTTCTAGTAAATAGAGCACTAGCCCTGGAGTCAGGAGGATCTTAGTTCAAATTCAGGCTAAGTCACTTAATACTTACTAGCCATGTGACCTTGGGCGATTACCCTGCCTTCCCCTCTCTAAAAAGCAAAAAAAAAAAAAAAAAGTAATTTCTTCTGAAAGTGAATGCTTTATAGTATGGTGAAAATATGAAAATGTAGTTAATTTCATCTATAAAAAGGTGAAGGCATTTCAGTAGACAACAGCAGCAGTCTCTTCTGACAGAAGGTGATGAGAGATGAGAAATTTAGATGAGAGAAATAAAAGGAAGAAACAGAAAACCGCCTACAAATGTGCTTAAGCTTACCAGATCTTGAAAACACCTTCTCTTGTCCCTGCCAACTCCTAAGGCAACTATCCCATATGTCTACAAAGAATAGTCTACATTTCCTGTTTATATGTCTTCACCTCCCACTCACTTCTTGAGGCAGGGGTCCAGATCAAATAATCTCTTGAAGTGCTTTCAGTCACCAAGAACTGTGAGTGTCTAAATCCATATTCCAAAGAGCAGTTAGTGATTTTCTTGGTGGACTTCGGGGGTAACTTGTGCTTGTCCTTTCACTAACAGTGTTGTATAAACATAAAATTTGCAAATATGTCCTTCATGTAACAGCTTCAATTTCCATATCATTTTTCTAGGCTTGGGGGAAGATGTCACAGTGACCTTCCACCAAGTAACTTTTTAGTGTCCTAGTACCATGGAATAATAATAATACCACTAACAACAAATATTTACATAGTGCTTACTCTCTGTCTAGCACTGTGTTAAGTACTTTGCAAACACCCTCTAATTTGATTCTTGCAACAACCTTTCCAGATAGGTACTTTCATCATCTTCATTTGGAGGAAATGGAAGCAAACAGAGGGTAATTGACTTGCCCAGGGTCATGGATCTATAAGGATCTGAGGCTGAATTTGAACTCAGGTTTTTCCTGACTCCAGACCTGGCACTCTATCAGCTGTGCCAGTTAGCTACTGAAATATTAGTAGTGGAAATAGCACTACTTCTGGAGTCAGAGAACCTTGCAATTGACCTGTTGATGCCACCGCTGATATTTATGTCTCAGAAGGTATCAACAAACTCTTATTTACCAAATCCAATAACCTCTTCTCAGAGATCATCCGTCTTGACCTTTTGATTCTATTGACTAAGGCTTTCTTTCTTTCCCCTCATCTCCTTCCTGAAATCTTTCCCTCCCTGACTTCTCATCTTACTGGTTTGACTGCTTCTTTTCAGTCTTCTATTCTGGATCATCGCCTATTTCCCAACTACTTAGTATGTGTGTCTCTTAAAACTCTATCTTAGTAGCTCTTCTATTGTCTCTTTACTCTCATCCTTGATGATATGCTTCTAAGGGTTCAACTAACATTTCTATGCAGATTATTCCCAATGGCTAGCAGTCAGGGGAAAGAAAAGCTTTATAAATGCTTCCTAAAAAGATTTAGAAAAAAATATATAGACCTCTCTCCTACCTCCAAGCTACCATGGGATGAGTCTGGACCAATAACATAAAGAAGGTAGCTGGGATTATAATTGAAAAGTGCTATACCCACCTGGGCAGTTAGGTGGTGCAGTGGTTGGAATACCAGCCCCAGAGTCAGGAAGACTCATCTTCATGAATTCAAATCCGGCCTCAGACACTTACTAGCTGTGTGACCCTGGGCAAGTCACTTAACCCTGTTTGCCTTAGTTTCCTCATCTGTAAAATGAGGTGGAGATGATTTTCCCAAGAAAACCCCAAATGGGGTCACAAAGAGATGAACATGACTGAAAAATGATTGAACAACATAGCTACCTTGTGAGTGATTTCCCCATGAATGGACCTGTGTGTAGGGAGATCACTATCACTCTTGGAAAGAAGTTCCACAGGGAGATTGTGGAATATGTCCCTCATCTGCTGAAAAAGACAGAGAGAAGTATCAAACTTCAAGAAAAAGAAATAGAGAAGAGGGACAGCTATCTCTGAGGAGGTCATTGACACACTGACTGGATTTGAGCTGCTTGTTGAATCTTCAATATACTCAGCTCACTGTTGAGATGAACTTGAAAACACCAAGAATTGTGGCTCCATATCCGCTATTGTTATCTTTTTAATAACCCTGGGAATCCCCGGGAAAAATAAAGCTAGGAGGGAATATTTGGATTGGCTCCTCTAGTCAGCTGGAATTGGTAGAGCCAGTTGAAGAGGCTGATGGTAGGAAAAGGGTTCAGTTTCTCATAGATGCCTCCAACTGATGAAATCTAACAGAGGTGGAACTGTTTTTTTCCTCTAACTGAAGTTGCAATAAGTTAAGAAAGCCAGACAATTTCAAATTCCCTATGTCACCTCTTTATTGCAGACAATAACTTTGTATAGCGTGGATGGACAATTTCCTTCCTCTCAAACAGCTGATGATTCATCAGGATTTTCCCTGGAGTGCAAGAGATATGAAACCTCTTTCCTGATACATACAATGAAGTGCCCTTGGAAACTTTCATGTGCTTCACATCTGTGATCTGTAGCCTTGCTGTTGCTGGCTTTCTGCTAGGTGACATTTTTATTTTCTACTTTAACTTAAGCATACTTTAAGCACCTACTGTATTCTAGGCGCTGTGCTAATTGCTGGGGTTACAAAGACAAAAGTGAAACAGTTCCTGTCCTCAAGGAGCTTATATTCTATTGGAAGGGGTATAATATGTATGTAGATAAGTAAATACAAAGTACATAAAAGAAATACACAGTAGTTAATTTTGATTATTTTCTCAATTTAATGAGCATTTATTTTTCTCTCACACCCACCTTTTATAACTTCCATTGGAAAAAAAAATCAAACCAAACCAAAACAAGACCCTTGTAATAAATAGAGTCAAACAAAACAAACTCCTGAGTTGGCCACATCCAAAAGATGTATGTCTCATTCTACATCTCCAAAGTGATTTATTTATTTTTTTCCAAAGTAATTTAAAGAATGAATATTAGTAACTGGGGGCAGAAATGATCCTGAAAGGATTTATGGGACCCCTGGATTACTTTGAGAATCACTGTGCATAGTAACAAAATTGTTGTTTGTCGTTTGTTTTCTTTTCTCTTTTTTTTTTTTTTAAGCAATTGGGGTTAAGTAACTTGCTCAAGGTTACACGGCTTGTCCTTTGTTTTCGAAGAGGATCGATGACATCACAGAGTGATGTCTTGACTTGCACAAAGCTGTCAGTCTCACTCTCTCTTCCTGAGTTATTGAAGTCCAGTGGCAGGACAAAACTCAAGATGACTGGTGATGGCCTGGGATGTAGTGAATGACCTTGGCATCTTCAATGTCTGACCAAGCTCTAAGCACTCTACAGTGCCTTCTTCAACCACCTTCATTGCTCTTGGAACAAAATATTCTTATCTGTCCATTCCTCCAGAGAAAGTCTTCACATGCTTGAGGTAGATATCCCCCTAACTCACCAATGGGTTACCCTCAATCTGGTTTAGCCTATCTGCTGAGATAGTTTTACCAGGTTGGGCTATTTTGCATGCTATAGCTTCTTGGAGACATAGGTGAGAGTTGGATGACAGGTAGACACCAAAAGTGAATGAACAGCATTGAAAAGTGCTTGGCAAGCCCAATTACAAGAGGTGCTGGTCCTCGCTGAACATCCCATAAACCCCAAAGTAACTAAGTAATAGGGAGCCACTGAAGATTTTTGAGTAGAGGGTTGACATGTCTAACTAAAAAAATGAAACAAAATAAAACTAATGTTAGAAATATAAATCTGACAACTTTAAAGGATGAATTAGCGACCAGAAGCAGAGCTTCTATGTGTGTGAACTATATGCTTCTCCACCTACCAAATCTGTTTCCAGTCTGTGTATGTCTACAAAGAATAGTCTACATTTCCCGTTTATATGTGTGTCTCTGAAGGTGTTCTACAGTAGCAAGAGTAGCAGGGGACAGCAATATGGGACTGGAAGCAAGGCAAAACCATGGGTATAAGTCATGGATTTGACTTAGAAATTCACACAAAATCAAATAAAACCACTTTTTGCCTGAATTATCTGAATTGTTAAAGGAAAACAGGATTGTCAGACCCATGGGAGTTAGAAAGGATCTGTGAAGGAACTGAGGTGAAGAGAAATTAAATAACTTAGATACAGTTGAACAGACAGAATCCAAAGATTTGGAAGAGACTTTAGATATGTCCCATCTAATCTCCTTATTTTACAAAAGAGGAAACCAAGGTCCATAGAGGGTAAGTGTTTTTGTCAAAGTCAGACAGGTAATAAGAAGTGGAACTGGGATGTAAACCCAGATCCTTAGATCCCAAATATAGTCCTTAAGTGATCAAGACTCTTACACAGTTTTCTGTTTCCCTTGTATTATGGGGATTTGCCTTAAGGTAGGGTTGTGCTGAGCGCTAACCTGGCTCCCAAGTGATTGTAAGCACTTACACATGGGATATTTACACACACTACAAAATTAGGGCATGATTTATTATTTGAGTCATTGTATGGTTTAAGAAAGTAATGGAGAAAATTTTAATAGTGTAGATCAAACTTAAAAGTGTGTCACAAGTACACATCCTACCCCTTTCCTCATTTAATTATTAAACATTTACCAGATGTTCCCTGCTTAAGGGGGACAGTATTAAATCTCTTGGATCAATTTTACTATGTCAGATTATTGTTTCACATTATTCCACCTCTGGAAATAACCAGGATCTAATCTTTGGAGCTGGGTAAGAATATGACATGTGACCCAGAGGTTGGAATCCCAGGCCTGGAGTTAGGAAGACTCATCTTTGTGGGTTCAAATTCGGCCTCAGGTGCTTATTTGCTGTGTGACCCTGGGCAAGTCACTTAGCCCTGTTTGTTTGTTTCCTCATCTGTAAAATGAACTGGAGAAGAAATGGGCAAACCACTTCAGTATCTTTGCCAAGAAAACCACAAGTGGAGACACGAAGAGTCAGAAATGACTGAAAAACGACTAAACTAGAGGAATAGGACAACTGAGCAGGGAGTCAACCCTTGTGGAATCCAGAAGGATCCTGTCATGAGAAATCTATTGAGACCCAACGAACTGAAAGTGGAAAATAAGGAATATATTCCAAGAGAGATGTGCTGTGTGATGTTTATTTCCGGAGTATGCCCAAGGAGTCACATTTCTAGAATCCAAAGGAAATACTAAAGCAAATTATCTTGTTAAATTGAAGCAAAAGCCTAGTTTTTGTACCTAGAGACCTTCTAAAATAGTATGGTAGTAGATTGTTTTGTTAATTTATAAAAACTCTATAAAGAGCAGAATGAAGTGAAGGGACAATAAATTATTATATGGTTTGGAGTATGCAACTTTTCTGTTCAGGAAAAATCAGACCCAATTCCCTTTTATCTCGGTCATTTAGAAAAAATAGTAGATTTCACCTTATGACAGAGATAGAATGGAATAGAGAATAGAATATCCAGCCAGGCGTATATTTTTTGGTTGTAGCTAATGTGGGATTAATTTTGCTCAACCATGTTTATTTGTTCCAGAGGTTTTGTTTTACTTTTCTCTGTCTTTTTTTCCCCAGTGGTGGGTAAAGGCTGGGGGTGGGGTGGGGAATAGGTTTTTGTTCATTTAAAAAAAGATAAATTTCATTAAAGGGAAAAGAAAAATGGTGACTTTATGTCCCCCACCCCTTTTTTCAATGACCAGTGACTCATGTGGTGGTGACTGTAGAGAACTGGTTTTAGCTGAGCATATAACATAAAAAGAAGTGGGCATCTGAGAGCAATCAGTCAAATCAGAGTATATAATTCATATACTTCAGGACCAGAAACATAACTTTGGGTCATTATGCAGTGGATCTCATCAGTTCTTAAGCCACTGATATTGAAATCCCATGGCAGTTGAAACTTACTCACTGCTTAATTGTGTCATAAGTTTCATTATGAATGGAAACACACTATGTGGTTTCATTTGAGGCTTCAGACTGATGCAAGAAGGAAGTAATACCATACTGGGAAGTTTGGCTGAGATACAGACACTAAATGGTGGTGAAAGTATTGGAAAATTTTTCTTTTAAATAATCTACCCATTTTTTAGTTTAAAATCAATTTTCAGCCAATGAAGGTCATAAATTATCATAGATTTATAACTGGAAGGGACCTTAGAGACCATGATTCTCATTTTACACAGAAGGAAACTGAGGCTCAGAGAGGTTAGGCAATTTACCTAGGGTTAAATAACTAATAAGTATCTGAGAGTGGATTTGAATGTAAGTCTTCCTAACTCCCAGTTTCCCTCTCTCCTCCCCTCCTCTCCCCTTACCTTCTCTCTTCTTTCCTCTCTCTTTCTCCCTCCCTCTCCACTCCCCTCCCTTCTCTACACCTTCTCCCTCTATAGCTCTCCCCTCCCCCAAGCATTTATGAAATACCTATTCTGTGTTAGGAACTAGGGATACAAAGGAAAAATAAAGAATTAGTCCCTGCCCTCAAAGAGGTTACATTTTGCTGGCGTGCATTACAATGTTCTCTTGGATTTCTTTTTACTTAGAAAGTTCTATAATTAGCTCCACAGGGTTCACATATATCTTTGATCTTTTAAAAAGAATTAAGTAAGTATCTTATTGATATTTTTAGTTTTTATATTGATTTTATTTCCCAGTGAGTCCCTTCTCATCATAATTCAGATTCTTCCAGTGTTATTTTTCATTATATTATTATGGCCTCCATATAAATCAGTAATTCTCAACCTTCTTGGTTTTAGGACCCCTTTTATAGTCTAAAACCTTATTGAGGACTCTCTCCTCTCCTCAAAAAAAGTTTTTGCTTATGCAGGTTGTATTTTCAATATTTACCAAATTAGAAATTAAAATATCTTCTGTTACTATGACCCTGAGTGCAGGGTGTGAAGAATCACTGGACCACACTTTGAGAACCACTGGTTTGAATTGTTCTTCTGCTCTCTTTGCTCCATATAAATCCTTATAAGTCTTCCCAAACTTCTCTGAATCCTTCACATTCATTGTTTCTTGTGGCCCAATAATATTATAACTAAATCCATATTCCACAGTTTGTTTAGTCCTTTCCCAAGTGGTGAAGGTCTTACTTCGTTGAGAACCAAAAGTTCTTTGAGACCTCAAAAAGGACTGCTACAAATCTTGTTTATTATATGGGACATTTTTCTCTGCCTTCGATTATCCTTTCTCTTTCAATGTGTGGACATTGTTTCTATGTTGATATTCTTGTTCATGCACAGACCTTTTGTATTAGAAAAGTGGAAAGACTGTGTGGTGTGATGGACACAAAAGATAAGTAGTTAAAATTAAGCTTCTGTTTTTAACTATTCCCTTTCCACTCCTACTTCAATTCAAGTACTTATTGATTTCCTCCTATGTACCCAGGCTCCTTTGACAGAGGGAGAAGGAGAGAAGGGAAGGGTGGAGGGAGAGGGAAAGAGAGAGAGAGGGAAGAGAGAAAGCAGAGAGAGAAGAAGAGAAGAGAGAAGAGGAGAGGAGAGGAGAGGAGAGGAGAGGAGAGGAGAGGAGAGGAGAGGAGAGGAGAGGAGAGGAGAGAAGTGATATTTGCCCTGAAGGACTTTACAGTCTCATTAGGAGACCAAATTGACGTGCAGGAATCAATAGAAGAATAATATTAGAAAGTAGACAATAGGGGTGGCTAGGTGTCGCAGTGAGTAGAGGGTTGGCCCTGGAGTCAGAAGGACCTGAGTTCGGATCCAACCTCAGACACAATGCACATGCAAACAAAAACCTAGCCATGTGACCTTGGACAAGTTACTTAACCCCAATTGCCCTCCAAAAAGCAAAAAAAAAAAAAAAAAAGAAAGTAGACAATAAAAATAAACCTGAAAACAATCAATCTACATAAGGGGGGAGTTGTATATGCATCAGAAAAAAATGATAGCTAAAGTAACTGGATGGATTTTTAAATTTGTTTCTTTATTGAGAGTTCTTTTATCAATGAGAGGAAACTCCTTTCCCTACAGACTGGCCATAGTCAGTGTGGGTGATTGACAAAGCTCTCCATTACATAAGACATTAAAAAAAAAGACTTGTCAGTCTTTTTTTTTTTTTTTTTGATGACTCAGAAGGGATCTTAGGCACCTTAGGCATCTGGTCTGATGCTTTACTTTTCAGTGTGAAGAAGGTATGTTTGAGAGAATTTAAATGTCTTGGTTATGGTCATATGGTGTGTTAGTACAAAGCTAGGTCTTCTGACTCATAGTCTAGTACTCAGGATCTTAGTTCAAATCCTGCCACTGGTATAAGGGAGAGTCCAGCAGAAAGTGCAAGGGAAATGGAATCCCAAGTCCTGAGTTCAAAATCTGGCTCAGTAGGTACTAGCTGTGTGGCTTTGGGGATGCCAGTTTGTCTCTCTTGGCCTGTTTCCTCATCTCTACATTGAGGATTTTGGATCAGCTCATCCTTGAAGTTTCTTCCTAGTACTGACAGCCAGAAAGACTCAGTGGTAGATGCTGTGCTGTGTCCTGTCAACACAGACTCCTCCAAAGCAAATTCTTTGAAACTTCTTCACAAATGGACAATCATGAAAGGTTATCTTCCTCCCCAGGGATGAAATTAACTGTCTATGCTGACAAAATAAAAGCCATATGTCCTGAAGGGAATAGGTTCCCTCAATCTTCAATATATTTCTGGAATCTGCATGGATTGTTCTAGATTCTTGAGAAAGAGATTGGATAAATCACAGGAAGTGATTTAAGAACATAGAGAATTTGTCACAGTTGATTTTCTCCTAGCCCCAAACTAGCTGCCATTGCAGGGGACCCCAAGGACTATCTTTTTTCAACTCATAATTTGTCAGCTTGCCCAAGGTCGTGTAGGTGGTCTTTGAACACAGGTCCTCTGACTCTGAGTTCAGTTTTCTTTTCATTATTGCCATACTGACTTCCTTGTTGATGTATTCTAAAATGTGGGCTGTACCCTTCAACAAGGGTAATCACTTTCCCTAGCTTCCAGAAACCATCTTTTCCTTTCTTGTTTTCTTACATGGGGACCTCCAACATGGGTGGGGTAAGGATTGGGGAGGTAGTAGAACACAAGCTCCAGCAGATTTCTCCAAGCTAGAGAGGGCTTTGAGTACACACCTGGTGATGATGTGTGTGTCTGCCAGCCTAGCTAAGTTAGGATAGGCTTATCACCAGAAATTTGGCCACCAAAATAGGAAATTATTTGGCCCCAGCAACTCATAATGACTGTTTACTTATGTGCTGGGGGTTGCCATCTGAATCAGTGGAGGGAACTTTGATAGATCAAATCAGAGCTGTTTTAAAATAAGAAATATGAATTCAGCAGCTCAATTTAACAAATATCTATTAAGCACCTAATACTGTCAAGGGATTGTATCATATTGTTACTATATTATTTAAAGTGCTTTGTGTCTTAATGTGGTAATGAAAAGATGCTAAAAGGCTCCTTGAGGGGAATGGTAGATGAGTTATCAAAGGGAAAGAGAATGGGGAATATACATAGATTTGGTCTGTCAGGCATCTCTGCCTTGGAAATGAGCTAAAACCTGGAGACATCCCTCAGATATGAGATAGGAGCTCCGTAGGAAGCCCCCAAAGGAGGTATAAGCTTTGAAAGAGGAAGACAGGAAGTTGATTTAATGTAGATATGCTCCAGGGGAAAGAAGGGAACTTCCAGTGAAAGCTATTAAGAAGATTGAACTAAGATACCTCACTTATTGGGCAAAGAAGCAAAGGTTAGAGCCAGTCATAACAATTGACGAAAACCAACTGCATAAGTACAGGTGTGGCCAGATGACAATTTTTATTTAAAAAAAAAAAGATCTGGGGCTTTGGTGTACTGTAAGCTTGGTATGAGTCAACAGTGTTGTATGGTAACCAAAAAGCTAACATGATTTTAGGTTAATGGAGGCAAAGTTTCCAAACATTCCAAACATTAATGGAGGCAAAGTTTCCAAAAAGAGGGGGGTGATAGGCTTGATGATACCACAAGTGGAATATTGAACTCAGTCATAAGATACAGTGTTTTAGGAAAAATATTGGTAGATAAATTTATGTGGAGGAAACACAATATAGGCTCTGAGGGACCTTTGAAGTCAAACCTTGCTTTTTAGAGATAAGGGAAAAGTTAAGTGACTTGACCAAGGTCATATGAGCAATAAGTGACAGAACTGAGATTTGAACCCAGGTCTCCTGATACCAAATCCAGTTCTCATTCCTCATCACTTGGACATCATGCTAATTGAGGAAGCCTGGAAAAGAGAAGACATAGAAAATATGGTGCTTACCCGAAAATGAAGGACTGACATGGATAGAGGGCACAGGTCGAATTTGGTGGGAAGGGATGATACTTAAGGGGTGAAGTTAAGAGGTGAGAGAGGAATATGGCAAGAGGAGATGGGGAGAGACAGGGTAGGGTAAACTATCTCATGTAGAAGAGGCAAGGGGAAGTGGTTGCAGGGGAGGGGAAGAACAGGAAGGCAAAAAGGCAAAACCATATTCTCATTAAATTTGGCTCAGGGAGAGAATTACATACATACTAAATGGGATACCTCACCCTGCAGGAGAGTAGGGGGAAGGGGGATGAGAAGGGGCATGATGGAGGGGAGGGCATTCTAGGGGGAGGGGAGGTTGGAAGTACCCACTTTCGAAGAGGGACAGAATCAAAGTAGGGAATGGACCAGGTAGGGGGTGGGATGGGTGGGAGGGAAATATAAGCAGCCTTTTACAATATATCTACTATGGTAATGTTTTGCATAGATATATATGTACAACACATACTGAATTGCTTATCTTCCCAAAGGGAGTGGGTGACAAGGGAGGAAGGGAATGGATCTGAAATTCGAAGTTTTAAAATTAAATGCCTCAAATATATAGAAATACTATTATTAATACTATTTTGCATGTAATTGAGAGATAAGATGTGCAGGCATTGGGGCTCAGAGATTCACCTTGCCCTAATGGTAAAGTCAAAGGGGATATGGGAGGAGATATGGGAGAGAGCAGATTGGATGAGGGGATATCTTGTGGGACTGCTATTCTGGGGTGGTGGGTAGGGGAAAAATGGGGATAAAATTGTAACTCAAAATCTGGTGGAAATGAATGATGTAAACCAGAAGTTAATAAAGCATTTGTTTTAAAAAAATAAAACTCAAAGAAAAAAAAGAAAATGAAGGACTGCAATTGTTCTGTCTGGTTCCAGCAGGTTAGAATTAGCAATATTGGCTAGAGGTTAAAGAGAAGTTGATTTTGGCTTAGTAGAAGGAAAAACTTCTGAAGCTCTTTGTGCCTCAAGTAAAAGTGAGAGAAGTCTTCTACATCGTACTACCTTCCTCATTAAAGGCTTAGTTTATAGTAAGCATGATTTATACAGAGATTCCTCCTTGTCCTTCCTCAGAGTGTGGTCCATTCATTTACAGCAAACATTCATCCAGAATGCAATAAAATGACCCACCTTTATCTGGAGACAAAATTCGCTATGAAAGTACAGCAAATAAATTTAAAGGTAATAAATGTACTAGTTTGCCAGGCAGTGTTGAGAAAAAGGAAAGAATAGAGGGGGAAGGAGAGAAACAAGCATTTATTGAATGCCTACTATGCACCAGCCACCATGATAAACACTTCACAGATAGCATCTCATCTGATTCTCATAACAACTCTGTGAGGTAGGTGCTATTACAGATGAGGAAACTGAGGCAGACAGGGTTACACAGTTAGTAAGTAGCTGAGGCTGGATTTGTATTCAAGTTTTCCTGAATGCAGGCCTGGCTAACTATCCACCACACCATGTAGCTTCCTAGGTGCCACACAGAACATAGCAGTCCCAGGTAGTTAAGTAGCATAGTGGACAGAGTGCTAACCCTGGAGTCAGGAGACCCCGAGGTCAAATCTGGTCTCAGACTACTTGTGTAACCCTGGGCAAGTCATTTAACCTTGTTTTTCTCAGTTCCTTATCTGTAAAATGAGTTAGAAAAGGAAATGGCAAACTACTCCAGAATCTTTGCCAAGAAAACTTCAAATGGAGTCAGGAAGAGTCAGAAATAATTGAAAATGGCTGAACAACAACAGCATGGATTGCCATTCAGGTACAATTTGGACTATCTGGCTGCTGAGCTGCAATCCTATGATTTTGTGACTACTGAAAATGCATTGGGGAAACTGAACAGTTCAGAGAGAAATAAGTCAAAGATAGTACTTTTAGGGTCCTGCAGTCTTAGAAACTTCCTTGACTGGTAGAAGAACTTGCAAAGTCAGTTTAAAACTAGAGCTCAGGGATCAGGATCAGAACCAGAAAAACAGTATACCCTGGGGCTGGAAAAGATCATTTTATAGTGGGAGGAAGTAGAACATACATGGGAGTATAATATAAAGAAGCAGGTTTTGGAAGGGACTTAAAAATCTTACTTATTTTTGTAAGCACTGCCAAGCCAATAAACTTACCTTGGGCTAGAAATTTTTTCCTTCATGTGCAATCATGTAAAACATTTCCATATTTGTCATTTTGCACAAGATGACTTGAATAAAAGAAAAAGAATGAAAGGAAGAAAGTGAAAATTAGCATGCTCCAGTCTGTATTCTAACAATATCAGTTCTTTCTCTGGAAGTGGATAGTATGCTTCATTATTAATCCTTTGGTATTGTCTTGGATCATTGTATTGCTGAGAATAGATGTCATTCACAGTTCTTCATTGGACAATATTGCTTTCGCGGTATGTAACATTCTCCTGGTTCTGTTCACTTTGCTCTGCATGAGTTCATATAAGTCTTTCCAGGTTTTTCTAAAATCATCCTGCTTGTTATTTCTTATAGCACATGAATGTTCCATTACAATCATATACCACAGCTTGCTTAGCCATTCCCCAATTGATGGGCATCCCTTTGATTTCCAGTTCTTAGCCACCACAAAAAGAGCTGCTATAAATATTTTTGCACACACAGGTCCTTCTTCCTTTTTTTTTTTTGATGTCTTTGAGATATATCCCTAGCAGTGGTATTGATGGATCAAAGGGTATGTATGCACTATTTTATAGCCCTTTGGGTATAGTTCCAAATTACTCTCCAGAATCGTTGGATCAGTTCACAACTCCACCAACAGTGCATTAGTGTCCCAGTTTTCCCACATGTACCCCAAACCATAATTTTCCTTTTTTTTTTTTTTTGACATATTATCTTATTTGATAGGTGTGAGGTGGTACCTCAGAATTGTTTTAATCTGCATTTCTCAAATCAATAGTGATTTGGAGCATATTTTTTCCATATGACTATAGATAGCTTTGATTCATTTATTTGAAAGTTACTTGTTCATATCCTATAACTATTTCCCAACTGGGGAATGAGTTGTATTTTTATAAATTTGACCCAATTCCCTATATATTTGAGAAATGAGGTCTTTTACCATAAAATTTTCCCCAGTTCCTGCTTTCCTTATAATTTTGGTTGCATTGGTTTTGTTTGTGCAAAACCTTTTAAATTTTATATAATCAAAATTATCTATTTTACATTTTGTAATGCTCTCTATATTTTCTTTGGTCCTAAATTTTTCCCTTATCCATAGATCTTACAGATAAACTATTTCATGCTCTCCTAATTTGCTTATGGTATTACCCTTTATGTGTAAATCATGTACCTATTTTAACCTTATCATGGTATACAGTGTGAGATGTTGGTCTGTACCTAATTTTTGCCATACTACTTTTTAGTTTTCCCAGCAATTTTTTGTAAAATAAAGAATTTTTGTTTCAAAAGCTTGGATCTTTGGGTTTATCATATATTAGATTACTAGGGTAATTTACTATAATGTAATAGGTACCTAATCTATTCCACTGATCCACCACTCTATTTCTTAGCTAATACTAGATTGTTTTTTGATAATTACTACTTTATAATACAATTTGAGATCTGGTATGACTAGACCACCTTCCTTCACATTTTTTTCATTGATTCCCTTGATATTCTTGACCTTTTGTTCTTCTAGATGGATTTCATTTTTTCTAGCTCTATAAATTAAATTTTTGATAGGTCAAATGGATCACTTTAGGTAGAACTACCTTTTTTTTTTATTTTGACTCAGCTTACCCATGAGCAATTAATATTTTTATAGTTGTTTAGGTCTGACTTTGTGTGAAAAATATTTTGTAGTTGTGTTCATAACAGTTTCTGGTTTTGTCTTGGCAGGTAGAGTCCCAAATATTTTATATTATCTAGAGTTATTTTAAATGGAATTTCTTTTACCATCTCTTGCTGCTGGACTTTTTTTTTTTTTGGTAACATAGTGAAATGCTGATGATTTGTGTGGGTTTATTTTGTATCCTGCAACTTTGCTAATGTTGTTAATAATTTCAAGTAGTTTTTAGTTGATTCTCTGTAACATCATGCCACCTGCAAAGAGTGATAGTTTTGTTTCCTCATTGCCTATTCTAATTCCTTCAATTTCTTTTTCTTCTTTCATTTCTATAGCTAACGTTTTCTAGTACAACACTGAATGATAGAGGTGATAATGGTCATCCTTGCTTCACCCCTGATTGTAATGGGAAGGCTTATAGCTTATCCCCATTACTGATAATGCTTGCTGATGGATTTAGATAAATATTACTCATCATTTTAAGGTAAGTTTCATTTATTCCTATGCTCTCTGTTGGTTTTTTAAAATAGAAATGGGTTTTATATTTTGTCAAAGGCTTTTTCTGTATCTATTGAGATAATCATATATTTTTGTTGGTTTTGTTATTGATAGGGCCAATTATGCAGATAGTTTCCCTAGTATTGAACCAACCCTGCATTCCTGGTATAAATCCCACTTGGTCATAGTTTATGTTCCTTGTGATACACTTCTGTAACCTCTTTGCTAGTATTTTATTTTAAAATTTTGCATCAATATTCATTAGTGAAATTGGTCTATGGTTTTCTTTCTGTTTTGGTTCTTCCTGGTTTAGGTATCAGAAACATATTTGTGTTGTAAAAGGAATTTGGTAGGATTCCTTCTTTGCTTATTTTCCCAAATAGTTTATATAGTATTAGGATTAATTGTTCTTTAAATATATGGTAGCATTTGCTTGTGAATACATCTGGCCCTGGATGTTTTTTCTTAGGAAATTCATTGATGGCTTGTTCAATTTTCTAAGACTGGGTTATTTAAGTATTTTATTTCTTCTTCTGTTAAACTGGGTAATTTATATTTTTGTAGATATTCATCCATTTCATTTAGATTGTCAAATTTATTGACATATAATTGGGAAAAATAGCTCCTAACAATTATCTTAATTTCCTCTTCATTGGTGGTGAATTCACCCTTTCATTTTTTATAACAGTAATTTGTTTTTCCTCTTTCCTTTTTAAAAATGAAATTAACCAATGGTTTTTCTATCATTGTTTTTTTTTCCATAAAACAGATGTCTAGTTTTATTTATTTATTTTTAAACCTAAAAGCAGAAATGAATTTATTGCTTTCTCGTGAGAAAGGGTACCCTCGTCACTCTAGTGGTGCTGGCCAGGGAAGTACCTAGTTTTATTTGCTAGTTCAATGGTTTTCTTACTTTCAACTTTTGCTAGTTCAATGGTTTTCTTACTTTCAATTTTATTAATCTCTCTTTTGAGTTTCAGAATTTTCAATTTGGTGCTTAAGTAGGGATTTTTAATTTGTCCTTTTTCTAGTTTTTTTTTTTTTAGTTGCATGCCCAATTCATCAATTTGCTCTTTATTTTAGTACTGCTTTGGCTGCATCCTATAAATTTTGGTATATTGTCTCATTGTTGTCATTTCCTTTAATGAAATTATTGATTATTTCTATGACTTGTTCCTTGGCCCACTGATTTTTTTAAGATTAAGTTATTTAGTTTCCACTTAATTTTTAATCTCTCTTTCCATTGCCTGGTATTGAATGTCATTTTTATTGCATTATGTTCTGAAAGGGATGCATTTTCTATTTCTGCTTTTTTGCATTTGGTTGTGAAGTTTTTATGTCTTAATACATAGTCAATTTTTGTGTGGGTATCATGTGCTGATGAGAAAAAAAAAAGGTATATTCCTTTCTATTCCCATTCAATTTTCTCCAGAGATCTACCACATCTAACTTTTTCAGAATGTTATTTACCTCCTCAACTTCTTTCTTGTTTATTTTTTGGTTAGATTTATCTAGTTCTGGGAGGGGAAGGTTGAGGTCCCCCACTAATATTATTTTGTTGTCTATTTCCTCCTGTAACATATTCAACTTTTCCAAAAGCTTAGATGTTATACCATTTTGTATATTGTATATTCATTATATATGTGTATATGTATATACATACATATATATTTAGTACTGATATTAATTCATTATATATGGTACCTTTCAGCAAGATATAGTTTCCTTCCTTGTCTTTTTAAATTAGGTTTATTTTTGCTTTTGCTTTGTCTGAGATCATGATTGCTTCTTTCTTTGCTTCAGCTGAAGCATAACAGATTCTGCTCCAGCCCCTTACTTTTGCCGTGTGTTCTCTCTGCTTCAAATGTTTTTTTTTTTTTTTTTGTAGACAATATGTTGTAGTATTCTGGTTTTTAGTCTACTCTGCTATCCATTTCTGTTTTATGGGTGAGTTCATCCCTTTTATACTTACAGTTATGATAATAACTATGTATTTCCCTCCATACTATTTTCCCCTTGTTTATCTCTCTCTTACCCCCAGCCTTTCCCTCCTCACAAGTATTTTACTTCTGAACATTTCCTCCCCCAATTCACTCTCCCTTTTATCAGACCCACCCCACCCCTTATATAATCCCTCTCTTTTTACTTCCTTAGAGGGTAAGAGAAATTTCTGTATCCAACTGAATGTGTATGTTATTCCCTCATTGAGCCTATTTTGGGGAGAGTAAAGTTTAAGCTTTGCCCACCCCCCCCCATCTTCCTCTCCATAGCACTTTCATGCCTCTTTTTACACGTGATAACTTATTCCATTCAATCTCCCCTTTCTTTCTTCCAGTGCAATCTTCTTTCTCATCTATCTATCTATCTATCTATCTATCTATCTATCTATCTACCTATCTTATTGTATAATCTCATCAAAGTTGCTTTATATCTGCACCCTCTGTCTATATGTATACTATTTCTAATTGCCCTTGTAGTAATAAAGTTCTAAAGATACAAATATTATCTTGCCATATAGAAACATTTTAACCTAATTGAATCTTTTATGCTTTTTCATTCTTGGTTCTTGTTTATATTTTTAGGTTTCCCTTGAATCCTGTATTTGGAGGTCAAAATTTTTATTCATCTCTGTTCTTTTAATTAGGAGTGCTTGAAAGTCTTGGGCTAGAAATTTGAGGTGTCTGTCTAGCATCTGTTTTCCAACATTCAGTCCATAGAGGACTGAATAAAAATAAAAATCCAGAGACATAGACAAAAAGGACAGTGTTGATACTGCTGTATTAAATTTGATGTACCCAACTCCTCCCCCTAAGGCATTCATGATTTCATAAGTAATCCCCCTTTTATGACCTTTTTCATATGGAAATATTCATGTTTGTTGATGACTAGTAAATTAATAGTAAAAATTATTCAAAACAAACTGCCTTGCTTTGCAGCTGAAATTTATTTTAATAAATTTGTAGCCATTGGTTCAACCTTAAGGTTAAAAAATCCCACAAAGAACCCAGGGACTGGCTACCCTGTAAGCTCCATGAATGAAATTGATCTTTGGTTAGACAATAGTCAAAGCTAGGTTCAGAAATCTGCTCTCTGGAAATGCATTCATTTTTATACTTTTGTGTCATTAGCTTTTCCTTGCTTTTAAAAATATGGTTTTTAAAAAATGTATATTCTTTTGAAAATATTCCAAGCTTGTCTTAGCTGTGCTAAAAGGAGAGGGGTTGGTGAGGCTTAGTAGGGAAATAATTGCACCCTTAATGCTAAGGTACAGGAGTCATAGTGGTGTTTCAGCAACTCATACGTTAGTAGGTTGGAACAGAGTGTGGGTACCTTAAATATAGTTGTCACTTAATAATAATAATATAGCTAACATCTCTTTCTATCTCTCCATCTCTCTCTCTTTCCCTCTCTGCTGGGTGTTTTATTATTTTTATTATTATTACTATCTCATTTGATCCTCATAACAACACTGGGGGTAAGTGTTATTATTATTTCCATTTTATAGATTAGAAAACTGAAACAAACAGAGGTTAAGTGACTTGTCCAGAGGCACACAGCTAGTAAACGTTTGAGGCTTTGAATTGAGGTATTCTTGACTCCAGGTGTAGCCCTCTTATCTTCTGTACCACCTTGCTGCCCTTTTTGCCTATTCTGTCTTCTCTCGGCAAATTAATAGCAGTGAGAAGTGACCATTAATAGCCTCAAAGAGAGAGAGAAGACAGACAAACTTAAAAAAGCAGACTTAAGAACTCAAAAGACAGACATAAAAGCTGCCTATGAACACATGATCCTTCTATCTTCATTAAATATCATCCTATATCTCTTGGGCATTTTGTAGCTAATCTTGAAAAGGCTGTCTACAACAGGTACCTCCACTTTTTCCACTTGTACTCCCCCCCCTTTTTTTTTGGAGGGGGGAAGGTAGGGCAATTGGGGTTAAGTGACTTGCCCAAGGTCACATGGCTAGTAAGTGTCTGAGGCTGGATTTGAACTTAGGTTCTCCTGACTCCTGGGCTGGTGCTCTATTCACTGCACCACCTAGCCACCCCTTTTTTACTCTGTTCTTAACCCCTTTCCAGTTGACTTGTGTCTTTTTCATTCTACTGAAACTGTTCACTCCACCTCTTAGTTGTCAAGTCCGATGGCCTTTTCTCAATTCTCCTAGTCCTTGACCTCTCTGCAGCCTTTGATACTGTTGGTCACTCCTCCTTGATACTCTCTTCTTGCTAGGTTTTCAGAGCACCACTCTCTCCTGATTATCCTCCTACCTCTCTGATTGCTCCCTCTCTGTCTTCTTTCCTAAATCTTCATCCATATAACTCCCACTAACTGTGGTTTCCCTCAGGGTTCTGTCTTGGGCACTCTTCTCTCTATATACCATTCATTTGGTGATCTCATTAGATTTCAATGAATGGATTTAATTACCATTTCTATACTGATGATTCTCAAATCTAGAATCCTACCTCTCTGCTGACCTCCAATCTCAAATCTCCCACTGCACTTCAGACATTTCAGACTAGTCATATAAAACTCAATATATCCAAAACAGAACTCATTATCTTTTCCCCCAAATCCTTTCCCCACAACTACCTTCCCTATGATTATAGATAACACTGTCCTCCCAGTCTTTCAGGCTCACAACCTGGGAGTCATCCTGAATTCCTTACTATCTCTAATGTGTTACCCCTTACCTCCCCGCATCCCCCTCCCCCCACCCCCATCACCAATATCCAGTCTGTTGCCAAAACTTGTTGATTTTACCCTTGCAACATCTCTTGAATACATTCCCTTCTGTCCTCTGACACTGCTACCACTCTCAGGTCTTTATCACCTCCTGCCTGGACTATTGCAATAGCCTGCTGGCAGGTCTGCATGCCTCAAGTCTAACCCCATTCCAACCCATCCTCTCTTCAGCCACTAAAGTGATTATCCTAAAGCACGGGTCTGTCTGTCACTCCAATAAACTCCAATGGCTCCCTATCACCTCTAGGAGCAAATGAAAAATGCTCTGTTTGGAATTCAAAGATTTTCCTACTCTGGTCCCCTCCTACATTTCCTGTCTTCTTTTACTTTATTCCTCATCTGTTACTCTTCTACCCACTGACACTGGCCTCCTGACTGTTCCATGAACAAGACCCTCCATCTCTCAGCTCCGGGTACTTTCTCTAGCTGTCCCCCACACCTGAAATGCTCTCCCTCTTCATCTCCACTTATTTCTCTGTCTTCCTTTAAATCCCAAATAAAATACCATCTTTTATAGGAAGATTTCCCTAATCTCTCTTAATTCTACTACCTTCCTTTTCTTAATTCTTTCTTATTTATCCTTTATATAGCTTCATTGTATATATTTACCTGCTTGCTGTTTCCTTCATTAGATTGTGAAGGCCTTTGAGGTCAAGGACTGTCTTTTGCTTCTTTTTATATCTTCAGTTCTTAGCACAATGATTGGCACATAATAGAAGTGTAACAGGGGTGGCTAGGGGGTACAGTGAATTGAGTAATGGCCTTGGAGTTAGGAGGACCTGAGTTCAAATCCAGCCTCAGACACTTAACACTTACTAGCTGTGTGACCTTGGGCAAGTCACTTAACCCCAATTGCCCTACCTTTTTCCCCTCAAAAAAAAAATAGGAGTGTGTAGCAGCAAGCACCCCAATATCCCCAGGGTGACTGCCAACACAGGTTCTTAGATCTGCTTTTCAAAAGGAAAGCAACTCAAAATGGGTTAACAAGCTTACTTTAATCAAACAAACACACATTACCTAGTTCAGGGGGAGAAGGTCAGCACCCCAAACTTCAGAGTTACAGAACTTACAGATCACACAGACAGGCTTCCAAACTGTCCCACCATTATATCAATACCAAATCACAGTTACCAGAGAGGGAAGCATCAACATCTGGGTTTTCAAAGCCGGGGGACTCTCAACAACGGCTTCCCAGAGTCTCATCTGGTCAAATCACACAACACTTCTCAAAGTGAGCCCCAAAGCAAAGCTTCTCATCAGAGTTTATATAGCCTTCTCTTGGCTCAGAGAATGTAACAACCTTCTGGACCCACTGCCCAATCACAAAGTATCAAGGTATGTATGGGCTTTCCTGAAAAACAAGCCTCCCACCACAGGCTCCAGGTGCACTTAAGCTAGGGGCAGGGAAGATCTTTAAATCTTCATTTCCATTACAGAGTGTAATAAATGTTGATTGATTGATAAAAAACAACAATTTGACTTTAGATATTTAAATTGGCCTGAGGTCAGGCATATTACAATAATTGATAGTAATAATGCTAGTCTTAAGAAAAGATTATATTATAGCCATTATCAATTCAATTAAAAATAGTTGTGAAGCACCTACTATGTGTAAAGCACCATATTTGGCACTAGAAATATAAGGAGAGAAATGAAATTGTCC
Organism: Gymnobelideus leadbeateri; assembly: GCA_011680675.1. Lineage (NCBI taxonomy): Eukaryota > Metazoa > Chordata > Mammalia > Diprotodontia > Petauridae > Gymnobelideus > Gymnobelideus leadbeateri. The sequence goes on from WOXC01004369.1 coordinate 445,467, forward strand.
CTGCTCTCAAGGAATATATATTCTTATATTATCCTCTGTTTTTGAAGACATGGAGGTAGATAGCATATTTTATATTATTGTCATATTTTTGGAGGCAATCGAGGTTAAGTGACTTGCCCAGGGTCATACAGTTAGTACGTATCTGAGGCTGGATCTGAACTCAGGTCCTCCTCATTCCAAGGAATGGTGCTCTATTCACTGTGCTACCTATCTTCCCCAGATAATATATTTTAGAAAGATGTCTAGCCAAAATGCTTAAGAGAAAAACAAACAAAAAAGGAGTCAATTTCATTTATCTGGAGAATTGGCTTACATGGAAATTATTTCCCCTGATAATTATGTGGTATTACTATGGCCATATATGAAATCATGAATTTATAAGACAACTATATTAAGGTAACTACTTTTATTGTGAAAAGAGTCTTTAATAAAGTATTCTTGGGAAGGGTTTGCTAAGTATAAAACCCCTTCATTTAGTGCTTTTGAGTGTTTATAGATCAAAATAGAAGAGAAAGTAGGTGACCAGAAAGAACTACAACAGTTTTCAAAAGTTTACTTTTAAGACTTAGTTAGTCAAGAATTTATTTTACAATTCTTGACAAAACAAATACTTTTTAAATAAAGTCTTGTCCACAGTAATTGAATGCAAATTATCTTATCATAAGAGCTCTGCCATTTTCCATCATCTTATCTCTAGTGCTAGTACAGTGTTTGATCATTTAGACTTTGACTGGACCTGTGATTTCATTAGTATAAGGGCAAACTCCTTCCACCAATGCAAATTGGCACTTGCCCTGTAACTTAGGGTTTTAGAGAGTTAACTGAGGCATTTGTGAGATTTGCTCAGCATCACATAATATGTGACAGAAACAGGACTTGAACTCAGGTCTTCCTGACTGAGGCTGGTTATCTACTATGCTATGCTTCCATTTTCATTAAATGCCTAGTTTATAGTAGGCATTATGTAGACACCAATGCTTGTTGAATTAAATTGTAGTGCTTTCAAGTCTAGTTATATTTGCTCTTCAATATTTGATCTAAATTTGGCTAAAATATTTTCCAGTGTATCTAATACTGGTAATTCTCTACATTAAACAAAGTGAAACCACATTACTATATAGTTTATTTATATTGGAACCTGGGAGTATTATAAATAAAATCATATTCCTTGAAATATAGCAAGTTATGTTACCTACTAGAAAAAAAAATCATTGCAATGTGAATTGGAAATTGAATTAGACAAAGAGTTAGGAGAGCTACCTTAGGAGATCTCTAGGTGACCTAGGATAAGTTACTTTACCCTTCTCTAAAATGCTTGTTTTCTCACCTCTAAAATAAAGAGTTTGGACTGAATGGCATCTAAGGCTCTTGTTGACTATAAAATTTTAGGAATCTATGACAGTATTGACCCATTAATCCTCCCTCTTCCCCAGTTCCTTAATCATTAAGTCTTAACATCTTGAGTTATTTTCCCAGTAACATTGCATAGATTTGTGCTGATAAATCCACATTTTCCTTTTAGGTCCTTCTTGTGACCAAAAGCAAATATTCTAGAAATGACTGGCATCCCAAAATTGGAATTCTAGTTTGGAAAGGTAGTGAGCTCCCAAAGGAAGGCTAGATAATCACTTGGATATGCTGTAAGGGTTTCTTGCTTAGGTATGAGGGAAGTCTTATACATCTCTGAGATTCTGTGATTCAATGGATGCAAAAAAGGTTAACATGAAGTTTTGAGGGCTGCTACTAACCCAAGTAACAAGTATTCCAAGACCAGTAAGAATAGGAAGACTTCTCTATTTTTCTTACCAATGGCAATCACAATAGATGTCCGGTGTGTTTCTGATTCTAAGGAAGGAAAGAACAGAGGTAAGTTCCTGACCCTGAGTTTCTTTTACCTCACCCCACCATTCTCAGGCCCTAAGCCCATCATTATTCTATCCTCTCATCTTCCCACAAACAGGATGGAGGTAAGGGTTGTGACTTGTTTTTAACAGCATCAGGTGCTTACTTGTTTGTCCAATGTGCCCCGCTTTTCTCCCTCCCCTGCCCCGAAATTTATTTATTTATTTTTACTTTTCAACATTCATTTCCATAAGATTTTGAGTTCCAGATTTTCTTCCCATCTCTTCTTTACTCCCTCCCCCAAGATGGCAAACATACTGATTACCCCTTTCCCCCAATCTGCCCTCTCTTCTTTCCCCCTCTTTCCCCCCTTACTTTCTTATAGGGAAAGATGGATTTCTATACCCCACTGCCTGTATACCTTATTTCCCAGTTGCACGTAACAACACTTTTTAACATTTGTTTTTAAAATTTTGAGTTCCAGATTCTCTCCCTTCTTCCCTCCTTGACCCACCCTGCCCCCCATTGAGAGGATGGATTTTTCTGTTCAAGTCGTTTGTAGTATATTTTTCTGACAATATCACTCGTTTTTTCTATCTGTTGATACTAACAGTCCCACCATACTTTTCTCTCTCTCACTTTTCTGGATTCTGAATTTCTTTTGAATACACATAATACTCCCCTTTAACTATGCTATTGCAATGAATGAAGTATACCCTTCTAGAGCTATATTCTAGCTATGGGTTCCATTCCAGCAAATCTCAGTGACATGGATGATGTCAATTTTGCCTCTTTGCCTTAGGACACTAATTCACCTTGCTTATTGATCCGAATTTGTACATTTGTACACAAAGAGTTGAAATAAAACTCAGCAAAATAGCTCCCCCCCTTTCCATCTAGCTGGTATTTGACCTGGTTTCTATGTTTTTCTACCATCTTGCCTTAGGAGAAACCCCTAGCAGTATTTTTCTAATACTCATCATTTGAACTTGGCCCTCCTCGGCCCACTCGCCAAATTTGTAGTAATTTACCACTTTGGTACAGCCATCTAGATCAATTGCTTTGTGGTTCACCAACTCTTATCCCAGAAGTTTTAATTTCATTCTTTTTAAACTAGCCTTTCCTTGCTGCAACCAAGTGTGTGGGATTCATCTTGGGGAGGAGATTGTGAAGGCTCTTTTAGATCAACATTCTAATTAGATTCTTGAGACTTTTTTATTCTTGAGACATCTTCCTTCTTCCTACTCCCCCTGTTTTAAGGTTTATAAGCCCCTACTTTCTTGCTCCCCTAAAACCTTCACCTTCCTGGACAAAAATAGCTATCTCCTGCTTACTCTTTCCTCTCTGTCATATTTTCCCAACATAACTCTTCCCCTGCTCAGTTCCTAATACACCTTTTCTACACTTTCCTTTGTGTCCTTTGCCACCTCTACTCTATTATATTACTGAACAAATTCCCCTTCATCTTTGAATATCCTTTTACACTCTTGCCTCTAGGCACTAGCTAAAATCTGGCTCTCCCTTGAAAATGCCACAGTTCTACCTACCCTTGCTAATTTGCCTTTTCATAGCACCAGAAACATGAGTTGGCACTCACTGACACTCCCAGGCCCTCCTCCTGGCTCTGGCTTTGGCACTGGCACCATCCCTCAGCAACCCTCTCCTCCTTTGAAGTTTATGCCATCCAATTATATTATCTTTCTTTAGCGTTTTTAGCACCTGGCTTACAATCTTCCCCTTCATTCTGACCCTTGCCACCTCCCTTGTTGACTTCAATATCTGCATTAATTACCCTTTGAACATCTTGTCCTCTGACTTGATTACCTTCCTCAACAATGACAGCCCTTGGTGTCCTAATCTCAGCTACCAGAAATGACTCCACTGGAATTCCTGTCTGAATACAATTTTATATTCTTTATTCTTTCCCACTGCCTGAGCCCTAGCAACGTACTCTTCATCTTTATCAAGAACGTTGCCTCTTCAAAATCCTTTCCTACTCTGATTTTACTTTCCTTCCTTCATAGACAAGGCACTCTTCTTTGACCCTATAATACTTTCCCTCTTTGTCCTTCTGCAATTCCCATGCTGCTAAAGCCCAAGTCTGGGCCACACCTTTTCATTCCCATTGAGAGTTGCTGGAGAAGTAAGTTTTTAAAAAATATCCTGTGAATCTACATGAAACATGCCATCTATGCAAAACTAGCCCCTCACTACTACACAGCATTCCTTTTGTTCATTTATGATTTGCTCCCTCCACAACTCTACACTTGGGTTTTCCCAAGAAGATACTACATTTCTCACCACCCTTGCCAATTTGCCTTCATGCATTGCTAGAAGTGTGAATTGGCATGCACCTTGCTCCTCACACACCAGGAAACTAGGTGGTTGAGTGGATGCCAAGTGCTGGACCTAGAGTCAGAAAGACTTGAGTTCACATCCAGTCTCAGATATTTACTAGCTCTGTGAACCTGGACAAGTCACTTAACCTCTCTGTTTGCCTCAGTTTTTTCATCTGTAAAAGAGGGATAATCATAGCACCTACCTCTCAGGATTGTTGTGAAGATTAAAAGAGTTAATACTTGTGGAGTGCTTTGCAAACCTTAAGGTGCTATAGAAATGCTATCATTACCATTTTTTTATCATACATAACACTCTCTCCTCTCTCTTTACTGGCCCTCATGTCTGGAATGCCTCCCATTTCATCTCTGCCTCTTAGAATTCCTTACTTCCTTCAAAATACTGTTAAAGTGACACCTTCTGCACCATGTCTTTCTTGATCTTTCCCCTTGCCAGGGCCATCTCTCCATTCTTCTTTGTATTTATTTGATATATTTTCTATATACTTACTTATGCACATATCTTCCTTATAGAATATATACTCCTTGAGGGCAGGAGCTACTACATTTTTGCTTCTGTATCTCTAGCACCTAGCATAGTGCCTGGTATATAGCAGGCATATAATAAATGCATACTGATTGATTTGGCTGTTCCAAATCTTGTCCTCTTTCATCAGGTGTCCTTCCCTCCCCCCCTTTTCACAGCAGGTTACTTAACCACTTACTTTCCTGAGAAGTTTGATGTCATCAGTTGTGTGTTCTCTCATTTTCCTTCCTTCATATCTCAAAATATCTCCAAATCTTCATTTTCATCTTTGTTTCAATTTTAAAGGCAGTTCTTTTCCTTCTCAAAGTCAACCCTTTTACTTGTGCTCTTGATCCCAACCATTCAGGGACCTAATCTTATTGGAGGTATTTCTCTGCCTTTTAGGTTCATCCTTTCTATGGGACCTTCTATTTTACCTAAAAGTATGATCTTGTCCCTCTTATCCTTTAAAAAATATTCCATACCCATCTTCCCTTGACACTGCTTCCACTCTCAAGCCATTAGCCTATTTTTCTCCCTACCTCCTTCCATAAACTCAGCTTCTAGAAATATTAATTTATACTCTACTTTTTCATCACTTACTCACTGGTTTATTCCTTACTTGCTGCCATGTGGAGGTTGAAGAAGAATCCCTACCACTCTATTGAAACTATTCTCTCCTAGATCAGCAGTGACCTTTCAATTTCTAAATCCAAGGGTCTTTCCCTCAATTCTTACCCCCTTTCAGCTTCCTGCAACATTTGATATTGTTCACCTCATCTCTTTTCCATCTATACTATTTCGCTTGGTGAGCTCATCAGCTCCTCTGAGTCCAGTCATCATCTTTATGCACATGATTCTCAGATCTATTTATCCTGGCCTAACTTGTCTCTTGACCTCCAGTCTTGCATCTCCAACTGTTGATTTTCTTCAAATACTCCCCATTTTTCTATCAGTCATCTTGCCTTCCCTGGCTGACTGGTTCTGGACCTATAATCAGATCAGTACCTCTATTACTCCTGGAAGGAGTATGTCAATCGATTCCCCCTTAGCACCACTCACCATCCCTGTTATTTTGAAAATTAAAATATCCCTCCTTAGTGAGCACTACCCTTCCACCCCCAATATGCATTGCCTCTTCTTATTAGAATGTATAGTCTCTGAGGGAAGAGGCTGCCTTAAGTTTATATTTATGCCCTATTTCTTAGCAGTGTGCTTGACACTTAGCACTAAATGAATGCTTTTTCATTTATTTGTCTCATTCCCGTGTCCCAGTCCAGTTTTGCTTGCCTCTTTCACCGTGCCTTCTGGAATTCTTACTCTTTTGCCTGCAAACTCTCCTTTATTTTGGAGACCTCTCCCTGTCATGCTCCTTTCTGTCAGTCACAGACACCGGGTTCCTTCCCTCACACCCTTGCCCCAAACAAAACATCCTTGGGTATCCTTTCAAGGACTAGTTACACTTCTCATGCTTCCTGGCATTTGGTCAGGAAGGGAAATGGGCATACCTCTTGCTCCCTGTTGCCCTTACAGACCCTCCTTCTGCTTCCATCCCTCAGCAATCTTTCCTCCTTTGAGATTCACTCCCCCCAAATCTATCACCCAAACCAGAACCTAATTGTTGTTATCTATTGGCCCTTACATCACACTCTCTAGAATAATTCAGTCTCTGGATTACAGTCTTCCTTTTCACACCAACCCCTGCTCCCACACTCAGGAATTTCAGTCTACATATTGATGTTCCCTCCACTATTTCCTCAGTCTCCTCAACTCCAATGCTCTAATTCTCCTCATCCACAGGCAGAGACAGTCACGCATTGGATCTCTTCATCACTTCAGAGTGTTCTACTTCCTGATCAAGAATTCTGATATTCCATTATCCACCACATCCCCCCATCATTTCATCTCTCCCTATGCTTCACTCCTAGAAGTGAAGGATGATTGATTATTGATTCCTCCCTTTGCTTCACTCCAAAAGTATTCTTCATTTTCATCTTTCCATCACTTCCTGGCACTTCAGCCCTTAGTATTTTTCCAATATTGGCTTCACTTTCCTCCCTTCCTAATCTTGATCCTATAGTTAAACAGTTCAACATTATGCTGTCTTTTACTTTCAGATCCCAAACATCAACACTGCATTACTACCACTATCTGCCTCCTTGGCTCCTTTGCATATTGCTGAAAGACTGTGGAGGAAGACCCTAGATTCTGTAGGAAGTACTGACTGAGTTCCCGACAAATTAATTTTATCTACTCCACTATGTTCTCATTGCAACAATTATTTCACTCCTCCCTAATTGGTTTTCTATCCCATGGTGACTATTCCAAAACTCTTATCTTCTCCAATCTCCCACTTAGGCCGTCTGCATCCATCTCCTCTCCTCTCTTTTGCAATGTGGTCTCCTACCTCTACCCTTAACTGATTCTGACCTTAACAAAAGTGCCAATGGATGCTTAATAGCCAAACCCAATGGTCGCTTAATAGCCAAACCCAATGGTCTCCCTCCCTCTCCCTCCATCCTTGCTCCTCCTGATCTTTCTGCATCATTTGACATTGTTGAGCAGTCTCTCTGGGTTTCCATTACACTGTTCTCTCTTCCTAGTTATCCGACCTCCTCTTCTCAATCTTGTTGGCTGGATCATCATCCATATCCCTTACCCTAGCTGTGGATATATCCCAAAGCCCTTCTCTGGACCTTTTCTTCTCTCTTTTTACCCCTTTTCCTATGGCCTCATTTGCTCCTATAGGCTTAATTACCATATTTTTGTAGATGGCTACCAGTTCCAAATATCTAGCCCTAGTCTTTCTCTTAAGTTCTAGTCTCATGTCACCAATTGTCTCTTGGATATTTGAATCCATATTATGAAAATATCATAAACTCAACATGTCTAAAGTGGAATTGATTATCTTTTCCCCAGAGTCCACCATTCTTCATAAATTTTCTTTTTCTACTTAGAACAGGCCATATTGCAAATTGAAACACTCCCAAGTGTGGTGGAACAAATTAAAATATAATTGGAAAATATTTGATAACATAAATAAAAAATTAAATGGAACATAAAAATGCTAATATGTAGTTTTTCTTAGTTAATACGTGGCCTGCAGGGATCCTGATGTATGTTTAGCAATCCCTTTTTTATTTGAATTTGACTGATCTAGGGTACCATCATTCTTTTAGACACCCAGGTTTTCAACCTAGAAGTCTTCTTGATTCATGATTCTCTCTCATCCCACATATCCAATCCATTACCAGCTATAATTCCACTTGATATTGGAGCAGAAATTGCAAATATGACTTCCTTTTAGAAATTACTATGGCACTTTGAACAGGATAGTAACATAGACTTCATTTTTAAAAAGCTATAGCAATCAGAAGAACTTTTTAACTCATTGCGGTAATATTAGATTTTAACACTAAGAAAAGTTAAACACTAAGAGTTTCTATTAAAAGGCATGTTTTCAAGATAATCTAGAGCCAAAGGATATGGGAATTTGGTCACTTTCTTAAAATAATTCTAAATTCCTTTTTACAAAGATTAGATAAATTCATAGCTCTCCAACAGTGAATTGTTGTTTTTCTACAATTCCTCCAGTGTTGACTATTACTGTCCCTGCCCAACTTCAGGCACCTTCGTGGATGTTGGGACAAATTATTCTCATCCTCCCAAGGAAGTCCTCCCATGCTTGAGGTAAACATTCCCCTATCTCAATGATAGGTTTGAGGCCTGTCAAATACCTTTAGCCTGGGTTGGCCCATTTGCCAACACGGTTTACATTTGCAACACGGATGTGGCCACAGTACATGCTACAGCTTCTTGGGGCCACACGTGAGAGTTGAATGCCAGGTAGACATCAAAGGTGGCTGAGCAGCCCTGGAAAGGGCTTGGCAAGCCCCCACACCAGACCTAGACCTTGCTGAACACTTCATACACCCCAGGAAGCTGAGATAAAGAACTTCAGAGTCCGTAAAGTCTCGAGTTATATCTCATCCAGTACCATGCACAGTGCTCTGTGTATAGTAAGCAGTGAATAAATATTTGTTGAATTTATTTGCATGCCTGCTGCAGATAGGATAGGAAGGAACAGTGTACAAATGCAGTCACCTGGTGAAAACTTGCTGAGCACTCCACCCAGGAGCATGGTGATTACAAAGAGAGTATTTAATAAAGGCGCCCCCCAGCAGAGAGGTTACCATCGATTTGAAATTAACTCACATCCATTTTGCAGAGGCCAAAGACATATCAGCGCCATCTGGTCATTAGAGAAAATTGGGTCTTCAACTTAGTGTGCTCACATGGGCAGGGGGGTAACAAGGAATAAAAACATTCCTCTTCCTGGGGATGGAATGTTGCTTACTAAGTGTATTCAGCAAAATCAGATGTTCAAGGGGTATACCTCCCTTTTTGTTCCCTTAGGAAAAAGGCAGGACTTGGGAGTCCCACTAATTTTATTTGTCAAGGGCAGGGACAGTATTAAGACAATGTCATCAGTGGAAAATAACACCAACAAAATGAATTCTTCCTAAGCCTGGCAACATTCTAATGTACACTTAACATACTTTCCAGGACATGTGCATTTTCCTCTCCATACTGGTACCAGTAATAGATAATACAAGATGAAAAACATTTCCCGATGATAATAAAATAATAATAATAGGAGAGAGATAGTTACAATAATTTAGTCTGTATAATGAAGATAATAGCTAACATTTATATTTTGCTATAGGTTTTGCAAAGGACTTTAAATACAAGATCTCATTTAATCTTTGCCCCTAATTTGGATAGGATGGTGTGGGCAGGGTCAGCTAGACAACTCTAGTACAACTAGGTCTTTTGCTAGGACATAGAAATAATCTTTTAGCTTACCATGTCTTTCTCATTTACAGGCAGTATGTCATAGTAGACAGAGAACCAGCCAAGAAGTTCAGTTGTTGTTGTTGACTAGTTTTTCAGTTATGTCTCACTCTTTGTGACCCAATTTGGGGTTTTCTTGGCAAAGATCCTGGAGCAGTTTGTCATTTCCTTTTCTAGTTCCTTTTAGAGATGGGGAAACTGAGGCAAATAAGGTTAAGTGACTTGCTCAGGGTCTTTCTGTCTTTCTGTCTCTGTCTCTCTGTCACTCTCTCTCATACCCCTAGTAAGTATCTGAGGCCAGATTTGATCTCATGTCTTCCTGACCCCTCTATCCACTGCACACCTAACTGCCTCTGATCCATGTGTTACTCTTGGAAAACCATTTAACCCCTTAGTATTCTAGGCCAGAGGTGTCAAACACTCAGTCCACTGGCTGCATGTGGCCCACAATATTCCCCAGTGAGACCCAAACTAGGTTAATATGGAAAAATTAGGAAATACTTAGCAAAATAAATAAAAATGGAATAAAATGAAATCACAAATCCAATCCTTCTCCCTTCTTTCTCAATATTTTATCTAAAGATTGACTTTCTTGGCCAAATATTAATGTTGTTAGAATCTAGTATATTATCAGCTAACATCAAGATTTGGCTTATTTGCTTCGTGACTTAGCCACAGCAGATTTTAAATTGCAAATCAATGTTTTCATGTTTCTGGGATATCTCCCTTTCTGTTGATGTGTCCTCAAGGAATACAAACTAATTTTTAATATCAGTCATATCAAAGGATAACTTAGCCAAGTTGCATAATATTGGATTCATCTTTGGTTCTTTCCACACCTTCATAGCACCCCCACAGCCCTATCCAGGAGGTTGCCAAGTCCCTATTGATTCCAAGTGTCTAATCTCTTTTGCATCTTTCCCCACCTCTCCACTCCCACAGCCACCTCCCTAGTGCTCATCACCTTTCACCTATTCTCTTACAAGTAAGCAGACTCCTAACTTATCTTCCAACCTTTGCCATCTCCCCTTTCCAGTCATCCTTCATTACTCTCCAGATTCTGTTCCTAAAACATTCCCCTGATCACATTATTTATTCATTAAAAAAAACCAACCCTTTGAGGAGGCCTTGTATCTGCCAAATAAACAATGGGGGTGATGCTGAAATATATGCAATAAATATTTCTTCAGATTTCTGCCACTAAGGTCACAAAAGCAAGAGAAAATCTGATGAGGGCTTGGGTGCTATTGGTTGCATTGCTGAGTCACCCTGTTGATCTCTGGGTTGCCTGCTTCTTCCTCTCTTGGGAATAGTTGTTTATATATTTTGCCAACAGATTGTTCCATTAAAGGTGTAATGAAATCACTAGATTTCATGGAAGTGGAATGAAAAGAAAAGAGTGGGAGTCAGGGCAAGGATGTAAAAGGTGAAAATTTCTATCTCCATATAGTTATTCTAAACTCTGATCTGTGTCCTTTTCAGCCAGGTTTTAGGTTGCAATTCTGTTCTAATACAATATGTAGTTTAAAGGAATTCAGCAAATATTTGTTGAGTGCTTGCTTTGTAAAGAGACCTATTCCAGGCTCTGAGGATCTTGGAAAAATGTATGAGGTATAACTCTTGCCTTCAAAGACCTTATAGTCTAATAGCAGAGATGAATCAAGGTCATGCATCCATGAGTCCTCTTGTGGTTATAGAAGAGGGATGGGAAAGGAACAGAAGAAGATTTTACTGGTGTATATGCTCATGACTGGGGGAATTCCTGGTACGCAAGGTATTTAACTCTTTCTTTTTTCCTCCCTCCATCCCTTCCTTCTTCCCTCCCTCCCTCCTTTCTTTCCTTCCTCCTTCCCTTCTTTCCTTCCTTCCTTCCTTCCTTCCTTCCTTCCTTCCTTCCTTCCTTCCTTCTTTCCTTCCTTCCCTCCCTCCCTCCTTCCTTCCTTCCTTCCTTCCTTCCTTCCTTCCTTCCTTCCTTCCTTCCTTCCTTCCTTCCTTCCTTCCTTCCTTCCTCCTTCCTTCCCTTCCTTTCTTCCTTCTTTCCTTCAGATCAAGGAACCTGGGAGGTCAAGGAGGAATATTCATGATTTAAGAACTTCCCTCCATTACTCTATCTCTGGTATCTTACTAGGATCTGGCTTCTATCTTTTTCCATCTGTACAATAGTCAGGCTTGTTATGCTTTTTCTCAGGCAACTTATCTTCCTCTGACTCCATCTAAGAGTCACATGACTTTTGCATCCTTGCCTGAAGTCATCTCTCTGATTTTAGGAGCTTAATAAGTTGAATAAAAGGAGCTTTCCCAAATAGCTAAAGCAATGAAAAGATACTTTTAAAAATAACTTATTTGTAGTTGCTATTTGGCAGAAATACACTTCATGGTGTTTGGTCCAAGTTCCAAGATAAAATGGTTATTTACAAGGGACTATACTGCTTTAGGGATAGTTATGTGGAAAAGTCACATTTTTACCCACAGTAATTTTTTTAAAAAAGCAATTTAAGGGGCGGCTAGGTGGCGCAGTGAGTAGAGCGTCGGCCCTGGAGTCAGAAGGACCCGAGTTCGGATCTGGCCTCAGACACTTGATGCACACACAAATAAAAACCTAGCCGTGTGGCCTTGGGCAAGTTACTTAAACCCAATTGCCCTCCAAAAGCAAAAAACAAAAAACAAACAAACAAACAAAAAAGCAATTTAAGTTAAAATAATCAATCAACAAACATTTATTATATACTATTTTTCAGGCACTATGTTAGGCATTAGGGATTCAGTGACAAAAAAGGAAACATTCTTTGGCCTCATGGAACTTAATGTTTATTGGAGGAGACAACATTTATACTTTTAAATATCTACCTGGGAATTTTCAGCCCTTCAAATTCTATTCATTTCTTTTTTTTTTAAAGCAATTGGGGTTAAGTAACTTGCTCAAGGTTACACGGCTAGGTTTTTGTTTGTGCAGATTAAGTGTTGGAGGCCGGCTCCGAACTCAGGTCCTTTTGATTCCAGGGCCGGCGCTCTATTCACTGCGCCACCTAGCTGCCTCCAATTCTATTCATTTCACTGGAGTTTTGATGTATAGTCAAAGTGCTAATACCTTAAGTAATGGCTCTTGCGGGAGGTTGCACTTCTGTTCCAACCTCTTAGGTTTGGGGGTTTTTTTTTTGTAAAAAGAAATTAAAAACAACAACAAAAAATCCCACAAATTTCACCATGACCCATAAGGAAAGATTAAAGGAACTGGGATGTTTTAGCCAGAAGAATGCTTAAAGGGAAATTTGGGGAGTCTACAGTGTCATGCATATAGAAGCAAAATTCAGTAACTATTGAGAAGTTTCCAAAAATTATATTTCCCTAGCTTCAGTATCAGCCTTGTAACTCTGTGAAAAAGGTTTTGCCATTTAAGTTTCTCTGGCATTTTGTCCTTTGTTGTAGTTACCCCGATAGCTATCTGTAGTCAACTTAGTCCCTGAACTGGGCCTTGGGACTCTTACACTGAAAAGTGGATCCTAGGATCCTCATTTCATTGGTAGAAAGCTGAAAGAGTCCTTAGAAGTCATGTAGCCTATACCATTGTTTTACAATTGGGGTCCAGAGAGGATGTTTATAATAAAAGACTTGTCCAAGGTCACCCAGGCAGTAGAAGGCAGCAAGGTATGAACATTGCTTGGAATCAGAAGGTCAAGATTCAAATCTTAAGTCTGACAATACCAGTATGACCTTGGGTGAGTAATTTAACCTCCTTGGGCCTCAGTTTATTCACCTGTAAAATGAGGCCATTGTTCTCAGAGACCTCTTAAGTCTCTTCCAGCTCTAGGTCTAAGTGGTAGTATAAAGACAGATCCAGGTCCTTGGACTCCAGATCTGATGTTGTTTCCCCTGGCATAGACTCATAGTCTCGGTCATAGGGAAACTGCACCTTGGCACCATATTGAAAAAGAATTCTCTTACCTCCATATGCATGCCAATGTTTCAGGTACAGCAGGGATCTGATAAGAGACAATGGCACCAGACTGATGTGTATATGCAGTGCGTCTGGGGGAGTCTTCCCAAGAGCCTTCCTATGGAAACATTGCTTAAAATTGTTGATTGTTTCTGGAAAATGGACAGACATTCATTTGTGGTTGGAGCATAGAGAAGAAGAAGACTAGCTGCCTTTACACAGAACTTTAAGGTTTGCTAGGGGCTTTGCAATCATCTGTTTTGAGTCTCAAAGCAATTTTGTATGGTTGCTGAAACAGGTATGGCTGCATCCATTTTGGTGGAGAGGGTTAAGTGAGTTGCCCTTGGTCACACAGCTAGTGAATTTAAGAAGTGGGATTGTAATCCACATCTTTCTGACTGCACAAGCACAGCATTCTACCCTCACCATGTCAGCTGGGAGAATAATAAAGATTGCTAGCATTTATACAGTGCTTTAAGGTTTTCAAAGCACCTTACATATACATATTATCTCATTTGATACCCACACTAACCCTATGAGGTAGGTGATAATATTATCCCAATTCTACAGATAAGGAAACTGAGGCTGATAGAGATTAAATTACATCCCTAGGGTCACATAGCTAATAAGTGTCAGAGGCAAGGTTCAAACTGGAATTTTACTTCCTCCTAGTCCAACTTTCTATCTACTATACCACCTAGCTGGGATGGAAGGAATCCAGTTTTATAATAAAATCGCCATTCATTTAAACTTATATAGATTCTAAAACTAAGGCTGACTTTAACATATGATTGAAAATGAGACCTTTTTAGATTCCTATCCCCTGGAGAAGGGATTGGTCCTATCTGACCTGTGGTGGGGATAAGGGGATCATAAACGATGCCTGGAGGAGGGAGGGCTGGTAGGAAAACCCCCTGCAACAACCCAAACTCTCCTGGGGAGAATGCTAGGGGCATTCTGGGTCCAAGTCCTGAGGGGGGGGGAAACAAAAAAAAATCAACTAGCAAGTTTCACAACATTGAACCAGAATTCCCAATGTAATAAAATCAAAGGACAATACAGAAGGTGGAAAGGGATTTTGAAGGAGACACAAAATGAAATAAATCAGTATGGAGTCAGGGGGAGATAGTATGCTGGAATATGGTGGGTACTAGAAATATGACAGCTGCCTCTTTCCCTGTGATAATGTGGCAGTAAAGCATTGGCCATAACTTCTTTCTGCCTCTCTGTTTCCAGACAACATCTACTAATCAATGAATCAATATACTGATACTGAATAATCAACCAATTGACATGTTGAGTATCTATTATATGCCTTGAACTGAAATGCATTTTGCAAGCTACAAAGGAACTGTCAAAGAGCATCCCTGTCTTTGAAATGCTTATAATTTGGGGGAGTGAAAACACCAGCAAGAAACAACTAGAGAAAATTTAGAACCCTTCCTAATCAAGTGTTTGGTACTGGTAGTAAAAGTGATTAGAGTTCAAAGGATGAAGAATTTATTCATTCATAACAACATTAATTATATCCTTGCAAATAAAATCTGAAATTCAAATTTGTTTCTCACCAGTAAAGACAAATATACCAGAAGACCAGTGCAGCCAGAAAAGAAGTATTCACAATGGGGTCTGTAATTCAAAACAATTGACTGATAAATAAATGTAATGTGTGATTTAAGATCTTCTCTGCGCATTAATAGGCTTCAGGTGGAGCCCACTAACAGAAGCTTGCTTAGGGGAAACTTGCTTGTAGGAAGGCTTTCACACCTTTTGTTAATTTCTAATTAGGTACAGAGTCTGGAGGGTTGTGATGCCCTCTGGCTCTAGATGGGTATATATAATCTGAAGTTAGCATTTTGTGTTGGGGCTGATTCATTGGAAGAGTGTTTGTGTGATTTGGCCAGATGAGACTCTGGGTAGCCTTTAAGGATCCCCGCCCTTTGAAAAACCCAGATGTTGGTGCTTCTCTCTTTGGTGACCGTGTATGTATTGCTTTGGTCACAGAGTTGGATCTGTCTGTTGATCTGTGCTAATTTCTCAGACAGAAGTCCTTTTTGTTAGTCTTTATTTCTTTGTTTGTATTTTCTCTATTTTCTTTGTATTTTCTCTGGTGTTCAGGGTGCTGATTTTCCCCCTGTACTAATGAATGTAATTAAAAAAAAGATTGTTGACCCCTTATCAACTATCTTTCCTAGTAAAGCAGATCTGAGAACCTGTGCCGGCAGCCATCCTGGGCATGCCAGTGCTACAGTAAGCATTTCAGATCATATATTTAGTATTTTGTTGGGTATAGGCCTTTTTTTTCTTCCCAACCCAGACTTCTATGGAAAGGGGGAATGATTAATTTCAAGCAATGAGATTTTAATATGGTTCTGTAAGGGCTTTCATCACTTTTCAAGATGAGGTGATAGTATGTTTATATTGTACCTGTCTTTTCTTGATGGGCTGATGATCATATGTAGGAGTAGGGTGGGGTTAGGAGCTCTTTAAATTGTCATTATGGTAAATACTAGATCAATTACTCTCCAGATAGTTATTTTCAATCTGGTCTTGGGAAAGATGGCCTGATTCCATGAACTGGAGTCTTTATTGTTCAATTTTTTCAGTCATGTCTGACTCTTCATGATTTTTCTTAGGAAAGATACTAGAGTGGTTTGCAATTTCCTTCCCCAGCTCATTTTACAAATGAAAAAACTGAGGCAACCAGGGTTAGGTGACTTGCCCAGGGTCACACTGCTAGTAAGTAGAATGGCTTAGGTTCAGGTTAGGATCCTCAAACGAAAATGCTAATTTCCAACAACACATCCATGTGGAGATTAGTATCTAAACAAATTAATTCTGACTAACTGTTAGTTCCCCAGATTCCTCCCCCTAATTCTTGGGAATTTTTTTTTCTTCTCAAGTCTATTTTTTCATTAAATGCTCCTGTTTCTCCCAGTCTAACACACTGGAATGAACCCATTAGCTTGAAGGATACAGTTAACATAGTACTTATAATAAAGACTTTTCTTTCATCTCCTTCTTTCCCCCACATATCACTAAGACATCACAGGATGGCAACCTGTTACAGTTAATAGGCTAATAGAAACTGGATGACTGATTAACTGAACCTCCTCTGCTATCTCTGTGGATTTGGTGGCATTACTAGAATCCAAAGTATTGTCTTCAGCTTTGAAGGTTCAGAAATTCAATGTGATGCTTGCTGATTGAATAACAACTAAACAACGTGGTACATGAATGTAAAGAAATATTACTATCCTATAAGAAATAATGAATAGGATGAATGCAGAGAAGGGTGCAAAGTTTTATATGATTCAACAAAGAAAAACTTTATCTAAAAAAGAAAACAATGTACACAACCAATGACCACAGCAACGTGAATGGAAAGAGTAACACACACAAGACAATTGAAAGTGAATGTTGCGAAATGACTAAGAACAGATGTGGCCCTAAAGAAGAGAGATGAGGCACATCCCCCCAGTGCTTTGCAGAGAGAAGGGCTCTGAGGTTATAGGACATTGCATATATCTTCAGGTTCTTGAGTTTGCTGATTGGTTTTTATCTTCTTACTCTTTTTCTTAAAGAGTTATTATTTGGTACATGGGGTGGCTCTCTGGGAGGGATAGAGGGGGAAAATTAAGTGATACGAAAGCAAAAGATACCAATTAAATTTATTTTAATCAGTATACACAAGTGATTAGGCTCTGAGATTAGATGCTTACTAATCAAATCCACAAAAGATGTATTTATGAAATAAAATACAAATGTGTTCACAATGGGGGACATCTGACAATCTAACCAGTGTCTGGTTATTAGCACAGGCCATGCTGTCCTGCTGGGAGATTGATTCAGGAGACCAAATCAGAGATGGGAAAATTGCTTGATGAGCAAAGAATTAGGAAAAAAGGAGTTGGAGGATCTCAAGGGATAGTTCTAACAAACTATGGGTAATGTGATGAATTGTTCTCTACTCCAGGGATATTTTTGTATTCAAGGGTGAGGGATAACAGATGGACAGTGCACGTGTTTGATGGATACCAATGAATTTATAATAAAAAGACCTAAAGGAAGGCTTCCAGCACTCTGGATAGATCCTCTGTGAAGGATCTATCAGGGAAAAGGGGCAAGAATTGCAGAAGTTGAGAAGTATATGTGTTACAAGAGATCACAGATCCCTCAAGTAACAGCATATAGTTGACATCAGTCATTTCAAATCAGAGAATCTTTCTCCCAAACTGTTAGGGACATGCTGACAAATGTTTACCATTTGACTTTACTTTTTAGCTTTTAAAATGTTACAGGTCACAGGTCGTCTTACCTTGTAGGGGCTTAGATTTAGAGCTAGAAGAGAGTGTGGAGGTCATCCATTCTAACCCTCTTAATTTTACAGGTAAGGAAACTGAGGCCCAAAGAGGTGACTTATATTACTCACATTTTAAATTAATGGCTTATTTTTTTAGGGAGTCCTACTAACTTCTAGTGATCTCTATAGATTTGTCAAAAGAGACTACTGACCATCATTTTATTGATTATTTGCTAGGCTAATTAATAGATTGATTATTAATTACCTAGAAACTCTGTTTCTCAGGTTTTTCATTCATCTCAGTTTTTATAAGTCCTTTTCCTCTTTTTCTTTGATCTCTTTGGGATAGAGGACTACTAGTGTTATTTCTGGGTCAAGAATATGCACAATTTAAGTGACTTTTGGGGCGCAATTTCAAAATGGGGATTCCATTGTTTCAGGAAAAGAGTTTAAAGAGGGAGTAGGACAACCATATGGGCAGGGTTGTTGCTAGGGATTATAAGGGTCTGAAAAGACAAGAAAGACAGAGAAAGAGAGATGGAGAGAGACAAAGAGACACACAGAAAGACAGAGAGAAGCTGCAGGGGGGGAGAGAGAGAGAGAGAGAGAGAGAGAGAGAGAGAGAGAGAGAGAGAGAGAGAGAGAGAGGAGAGGAGAGAGAGAGAGAGAGAGAGAGAGAGAGAGAGAGAGGGAGAGAGAGAGAGAGAGAGAGAGAGAGAGAGAGAGAGAGAGAGAGAGAGAGAGAGAAACACCCTTCTGAAAGTCAGAATGATCTGGGCTCACTTTCCAATTCTGTAATCCCCTCACTGTGTGACCTGGACAAATCAACCTCTCACCACTCTAGTCCAGTGCTGTCAAGATACAGCTTGGGGCCTGCACACAGCCCATAACACTCCTGTGTGCATAAAACCAAATTAAAATATGGATCTTCTTTGATTTTAAGGTGTTGCTGTACTCATAAAAAACGAAATATATAAACACATGTGGTTTTCTAAGTCAACATGCAGCCCTCAGGGATCCGTTTGACTGGTTTTGTGGTCCCTATTTCTGTTTGAGTTTGACACTGATGCTCTAGGCAATCTTTGAAGACTAGAAGTGTCAGAGAGGGTGCTGGCCAGCATAGGCAATGGGAGTTTCCTCATCTGGAAGTTCCTTAAATGAATCAAAGTAGAGTGTCAGAACAACTGCAGCATGTACAAGGAAAGGCTCAAGAATGCAAACACATTTGATTTCTGAGACAAGGAATAACTCCATTGGCCCAGAACTTGCAGCAGGAGGGGTCTCCTGCACAAAGCAAAGGGCAACAGACCCATGCAATGGCATCATATAATTGCTAGGCATAAGAACAGCTCTGTACCAGAAACACAAGAGAATAGGACCTTCCTGAGCACTGACTTTCTGAATGACCTTGGGGAGAAGTCCCCCATTCCTTTTTAATTATAAACAAAGCTGACCTGGATGAGTTCTTAAGATGAAAGGCCCATCTGAAGCAATTTCCTTTCAGTCTCCAAGAATTCCCATTCTTGAAACTTAGAGGGAATTCTAATATCTTGCTTTAATTTTGCCTTTTAAAGGTAGGGAGTAGAGGATAGGGATGGACCTGTGATTTCTTTGGAATAGGGAAAAGAGTAATGTAATGTAAGTCTACTAATGTAAGTTTGTACTTCCTTTGTAATTACTAGTCTGAGAAAGTTGCCTGCGTCACTATGAGACATTAAGTGACTTGCCCAGAGTCAAACAAACAAAATGTGCCAATAGTGTCTATCCACTGTGGTCAGTTAGTTAACAAACATTTATCAGACACCTACTATATGCCAGGCACTGTGGTAAGCACTAAGGATATAAAGAAAAGCAACAGTCACTGTTCTTCAGTAGCCCAGAGTCTCATGGGGAAGACAATATATAAGCAACAATGTGTAATCGCTCCCTCTCTCCTCTCTGTATGCATGATATATACATACATACACAGGTAGATACAGATACGCAAACATACATACATGTGAAACACCTAGATAATCAAGAGGACAATTATGTACAAACTATATATATATGTATGTATATAGGTATGTATTATATATTTATACATAATAAATCTGAGATAATGAAGGGGATACTAGCATTAAGGGGAGTGAAGAATGTAGAAGGTAGGATGTTAGCAGGATTTGAAAGGATTTGAAAGAATCCTTAGATTATTGGAATCCTTGGAGATCTGGAAAGTAGGATTTGAAAGAATCCACAGAATCCAGGAGGTAGAGTAAATTAGGAGGATGAGAATTCCAAGCATGAGATACAGCAAGTGAAAGTTCCAAGAGTAGGAAGAGGGAGTATCTTGTTTGAGGACTAAATAGCCAGGAGGCCAGTGTCACTAGACTGAGGAGTATAAGGAGGAATGTAAGGAGCAAGAAGACTGGAAAGGCAGTGTAGGTGGGGGCAGATTATGAAGGACTTTGAACCTCAAATAGAGGATTTTCTAATTTGACCCTGGAGGTGATAGGGAGCCACTGGAGTTTGTTGAGGTGGGGGTGGGGGTGCAGTATGACCTAGTCAGCCCTGAGCTTTAAGAAGATGCCTTTGGCAGATGAGTGGAGGATGGACTGGAGGATGGACTGGAGCACTGGTTTGTACATGGCAAGTGTTTAATAAATGTTAAATTGAATTTTAAAAATGTAGTAAGGAGGAAAGAGTAGTGGATTGACAGAAGATGTGAGTTCAAATCCTGAATCTGCTTCTTAATACCAAGTTGCTTCACTTATCCTCTCTGGGACATTAGGCAAGACCCAAACCTAGGTCTTCTTCATTGGCTTTATCCAATCAGTGTCACTGACTTCCAGGTAGGGAGTATTATTATTCCCATTGTATAGAAGAGGAAATTTTGGCATGGAGAGAGTAAAGGACTTTGACACCAGGTCAGTATTATAAGAAGAAGCTTGAGATCATTTGGGGTCTGGCATACCTGAATTTTTCTTTTTGTGGAAGATAATCCTTCCCTAAAAATCAAGAGCGCATTTTCTCAGTGATCTTCAGGGTTACTTGAACTCTAAAGTTCTTTGAATGTAGAGAGTGAACAAGGTGACCTGTAGCTTCTGGGAAATCTGTCTATTGGGCTGACATTATTGGAATTCATTTTATTATGCTGTCAGGAGATTTTCTCATTGCATCTGTTGATTTTCATGGGGAATTTTTAAATGAATTAATTACTGCCTATCCATTTCATTGCTTTCTTCTTCCTTTTCTTCCTCTTTGGTGATCTTACGTGCTTCAAAAAGAGTCATAAACCACATGGTCAATCTGTAGCACGTAGTCACAGCTGGCATGTGACCAGACACACAATTGGAAGGAGCAGACACAGGTTTGGCTCAGCTTTCCAGAGAGGAGAGAATGAGCTGGCTGAGAACACAATACATGTATGTGTGTTAGTGGGTCAGGGTTGGGTGAGTGGAGAAAAAAAGGTTAAACAAAAAAAACTCCAAAACTTCAAAAATTAGCTGGAGCTTTTAGAGAAGACAACCTCGAACAAGTACCTAAATGTCAGATAGGATTCATATCCTGTCACAAAAAATCTTCCATCCTTGGGACACTGAAAACCTTTACCTGCAAACTTCATAGAAAAATGGAAATTCTCTTAAATAAAGAGGGGGTGGTGAGGAAGGGGAAGAACTATCACCTATTAGATTTTTTGAGTCAACTTGGTGACCAGGCATGCAAATTGTCACTTTTAATCAAGTTGAATACAAAAAGTTTAAATGAGCTATCAGCATTGTTAATTAGGATTAAGAGACCTTGGGAAACCATGGTATTATGGAGACCACAAGATTAGTTTCCACAACAAATAGGTTTCTTTTCTTGGAAAACATTCTAATAGGGGATTAGTTCTGCCCCAGAAACTTTCAGACATAGCACAGATACCTTTACATCAATAACACTGGAGTCTTCCTGGGAGCAGAGAGATAATTCTTTGGAAACCACTTCCAGTCCCACATCTCTCTGATTATGGCAGCCAGTCAGTCATTTACAGGCACTTATTAAGCACTTACTATGTGCCAGGAATTGTGCTAAGTGTACATTACTGTGCAAAGAAAGACAGTCCCTGCCTTTGAGTGACTTACATTCCAGTTGGAGAAGACAGCATATAAAATGAAGCCAGAAAGGGGACATGGTAGAGGACATTTCAACTAATATTTCTAAATACAAATAAATGACGTCTACAAATATATGACTCCTATATCTGTTAGCTACAGTCCTGACCTCTCACTTGAATTCTAAGATGAACAATTTCAACTATCTGTGGCACATATCTAATCTGATGTCCCACTTGAATTTACACTCAACAGTGACCCAAACCTTGATTATTTTCATTCTCCAAGATCTTTTTCTTTTTAAAAATCTGTCACTGACATTAATTAGATTCAAATTCAGGATATTGTTTGATTTTTGGTTTTTGTTTTTCTCTTTTTATCTCTCACATCCAGTGACTCACTAAGTTCTGCTAATTTCATCTTTACCATTTGCATGCACCCCTCTTCTCTATTGCCACAGCCATTACCTTATTGCAGGTTCTTACTGCCACCCATTTGGATTATTGTAGTATACACACATACATATATCCTTATATATGCATACGTGTACACATATACTTATTTGTATAAGCATATAGGTACACACATAGGGGTAGTTAGGTGGCACAGTGGGTAGAGTCTTGGGCCTGTACTCAGAAGATTCATCTTCATGAGTTCAAATCCAGCCTACTTGCTGTGTGACCTTGGGTAAGTCACTTAACCCTATTTGCCTCAGTTTCCTCATCTATAAAATGAGCTGGAGAAGGAAATGGCAAACCACTCCAGTATCTTTGCCAAGAAAACCCCAAATGGGATCATGTTAGTTAATTAATTAATTAATTACTTCAGACACAATTGAAATGACTAAACAACAACACAATAGGCATCTATGTGTATGCAAACATAGGTATATGTATATGTGTACATGTGTATGTAGATATTTGCATTGAATCTGTTATCTAATGTCTATATCTATATTGACATCTTTATAATATATCATCAGTATCTACCATCACCATCTGTCAGTCTATTTATCCCCCCACTCTGTCTCTCTTTCTCTATGTCTTTCTTGCCCTGTTTCTTTCTTCCAAACTCAAAGGTTCCTGAGTTCCCCATAACAAAGAAAAACTGTTAAGCAAAAAAATCAACAATTCAATACAGTTGTATGCCTGACAATGTATCCAACATTTTGTCCTAATCATCCATCCCTGTTCTGTGGAGAGGAGGAAGTTATATTTATCTGTTTTTGGACTCATTGAGGATTTTTCTACTACTAGAAGTTTGATTTCTTGGTTTTCTTTTCATTTTCATTGCTATTGACATTATATGTATTGTTTTTCTGGTTCTGCTAATTTTATTCTACATCAGTTTTAACAAATCTTCCCATGTTTCTTTGGATTCCTTATTTTTATCACTACTGAACAACATCTCATACCATTTGCATACTGCTGAGGGTTGAGCTATTTCTCAAATGACAGGCACTCACTTTGTTTCTGATTTGTTGCTATAACAAAAAGTATTGTTATGAATATTTTTTGTATTTGGGGTCTTTCTATCTTTGAACTCCTTAGAGCATATGACCAGTAGTGGGATGTTGAATCAAGGGAAATTTTAGGTACTTAAGCAGGAGAATGGCATGATACAGGTAATACTTTAGGAAGACTAGTCTGGTTTCTATGTTTAGAGTAAATGTGTGTGTGTGTGTGTGTGTGTGTGTGAGAGAGAGAGAGAGAGAGAGAGAGGGAGAGAGAGAGAGAGAGAGAGAGAGAGAGAGAGAGAGAGAGAGAGAGAGAGAGAGAGAAGGGGAATACTGGATTAATGTTTATTAGTAAAGGTCTGGTCTAATTTGAAGGCAAAGGGAACATAGGACCTAGAATGAAAAGACCATTAGATGTGAGTTTGAATCTTGCTTCAGACAATTACTAGCTACATAAGTCACTTAGCCTATGTGCTGGTCTAGTCATTTAACCTTCTTAGTCCTTGGTTTCCTTAGATATAAAATGAGGAGTGTGTTGATGTTTTGTAATATTCTTTTGAACCCTGTTATGATCACATGATCTATTCCTATTTATTTTATGGATGATGAAAATGAAAGCCAAAGACAGGAAATGACTTGTTCAAGCAGGTAGGCAGTAGCAGAGCTAGGATTTGAACTCAAGGTTCTCTTATTCTTTATCCACTGTTCTCACTTCGCCAGGTGGTCCCTCAATGTAGACAAAGAAACCAATTAAAAAATAAAAAGAGCAAATAGCATTTGGCAACTGATTACATGAAGAGTATTTAGAGAAAGATCTCAGGTCTCAAAACAGTAATATAGCCATGTATTTTCATGCTGCTTTCATTGTCATTCCTCTATAGACTATTACACCTTTGGATTCTGGGTAATATAAAACATGTAACAGCTCCTCGGGGTAACTCCCAAATTTGTACTCACATTAGCAGTTTGGGTCCTTAAGAGGCTAATTACCTTGAGGGTCTAGGGATCAGTCTGTGAGTTACTGTTCCCATTACTTGTGCCCCCACTGATGTGCTACCCCTTAATAATCAGCCAGTAGATTTAGTTACCTCTTAGCAAGCAAAGGCATTTACTATGGTGGTATAATAAGAACAGTTGATTCAAAACATTCTCTCACAAATATACATAGATTCTGTGGGAAGAATGGATGCAAACTTAGAATACAATGGTAGTGAGGTACACATGTAGGATATATGAGTGGCAAAGGATCATTCACAACTCTTGGTACCACATGGCCTCAAACTCCTTTTTTATTTGTAGAATCTTCATATAGTTCTCCTTAAGTGTAGTGTCTCTTCTGGGCAGGTCACTCAGTTGGACTTTTGGGATCAGATCTTTTCTTGAGTCTGTGACTTTTATTCTTCTTTTCTATGAGGGGTCATGGTCCTTAAAGGTATTTCCTCCCTCCATATCTGTGTCTGTTCTTAGGTATATCCTTCTACTTCCAGCTAGATGCATTGGTTTCAACTAGTCTAATAGCTCAAATGACATGCTTTGGGTGATGGGGTTGGGAAAGAGAAGAGGAAAGTTTCCCCTTCCCCACAAGAGTCTCCCCCACAAGCCTAAGCCTCTTATCTCTCAGTTCTCAACTCCTGGAACTATTTGAATTTATCTAGTTATTTAAAATTTGCTTATTCTGCCAATTGGCCCTGATCCCTTTTTGATCCAAAGACAAAATAAAAAAAGATTATGCCCTTTGGAAAAGGATAAAAGAGCATAGATTCAACTTGCATATGGATATATTAATATCTCATTGTATGGCTATTTTCTGTGACTACATCACCTGAGTTGGGAGAGAATCATATTGCCCCCTCCCTTACAAATAAATCATTGGTCCTATCAGCTTAGTTATGTACTGTTTTCAAGTCTTTTTGTTTATACATCATCATCTTATTAATTTTTGCAAATTAAGCTGGTGCTAATTGCTCCTATTAAAATAATAATAGTAACAGATTTATATAGTGCTTACTCTGTGTCAGGTACTGTGCTAAGTGCTTTACTATTATCTCATCTGCTTCTAACAACAACCCTGGAAGATAGGTATAATTATTATCCCTATTTTATAGATGAGGAAACTGAAGCAAACAGAGGTGAAGTGACTTGTCCAGGGTCACCCAACTAGTAAGTGTCTAAGGCTGAATTTTAAATCAGATCTTTCCTGTCTACAGACCCGGCATTCTATTTACTATTCCACCTAGCTGTCCAGTTAGAATTGATAATGTCATTATCATTGTCAAATATAATCTCAGATACTTATAGCTGCATGATCTGGGATAACTGGGATAACTCACTTTACCTCTGTTTGCCTCAGTTTCCTCAACTGTAAAACAGGGATCATAACAGCACCTACCTCTCAAAGTTGTGAGGATCAAATAAGATAATATTTATTAATTGCATCTCACAGTAGTCTCTAAATAAATGCTAA
Organism: Gymnobelideus leadbeateri; assembly: GCA_011680675.1. Classification (NCBI taxonomy): domain Eukaryota; kingdom Metazoa; phylum Chordata; class Mammalia; order Diprotodontia; family Petauridae; genus Gymnobelideus; species Gymnobelideus leadbeateri. The sequence goes on from WOXC01004369.1 coordinate 471,258, forward strand.
TAATAATGGTAATTATTGAATTATTAGTATCAATTAATTATTGATTATTATGATAAATTATTATTATCATCAATTATGAAAACTGGGATCCATAGATGGGAAGTGATTTGCCAAAGGCTGTATGCCTAGTAAGTGGCAGACCCAGGATTTGAACCCTGACTAAAAACGTACTGCACTATCTCTTACATTCAGATTGGAATGAACTGAATAAATATTTGTTGAATGCTATGGCATGAATTGTTACAAATGGATCTTTGGGTGGGTCGGTGGGGCGCTCATGTATCTTTGTGTCACTAAACTTCTCAGTGGCTTTAGAGTAAAACAAATTTTCACACTCTCCTCTCCTGTAACTAAAGCAATCACCAATAATTTACACCCCACTGATTCTATGTCCAAGTCTCCAGAGTTAAAGCAAAGTTGAGGAAATAACCTAAAGTATTTAGACAAAGTCTACTTTCACTTGCATTATCTGGTGATTATACTCTTTTACCTGAAATTGAACTAGTCATTGTTTCAGTTTGGTAATATGGAACTGGTTCTTTTACTAAACCTTAAAATTGACCGACCCTCCCTCTCCCTCTCCCTCTCTCTCTCTCTCTCTCTCTCTCTCTCTCTCTCTCTCTCTCTCTCTCTCTTTCTCTCTTCTTTCTCTTTCTCCCCTCTCTCTCTCTGTCTCTCTTTCTTTCTGTCTCTCCCTCTCTCTCTTTCTTTCTCTCTCTTTCTCTCTCTCTCTCTGTCTCTGTCTCTCTCTCCTTCTCTGTCTCCCTTTCTCTCCCCCCATCTTTCTCTCTCCCTCCCCCCCCTTCCCTCTTTCTATCTCTATCTCCTTGAATCAGCCTTTACATCAGTGGGTCAAGTACAAAATTGAATGGACAATTCTAAACAGTGGTCAAAGGTTCTCTTTGCCAAAATGTGGTGAAAATGCTCTTCCCTAGGGCTTATACAGTTACTGAGTGTTAAATGGTGACGTCTGTGGCAGGATTGGATTTCATTTTCCTTTAGCAGTTCATATGAGGAGTTTTTTTCCCAGGGTCTTCATTTCCATTCCTCCTCCTCTAATCCTTTTATGTCGTTAAACTAGAAGACAGATAGGTTGAGGCTAGGTTGTGTAGGACTTTAAAAGCTAAACGTGAGTTTCTATTTTATTCTCTAGGCCATAGGAAGACAGCAGTTATTTAAGTAGGGGAGTCACATGATCAGATCCATGCTTAAGGAAAATTATTTTGGCAGCAGAGTGTGAGAGCAGGTTGGAGTGGTGAGAGACTTGAGAAACCGGGGTCTTAAAAAAATTAAACTTTCTATTTTAAAATTTTGTGCCATTTTTGTTTTTATATAAACTTTCATTTTCAAGTATATGCTCCTCCCATAGAAAACCATACCTTGTAACAAGAGAGAGGGAAAAGAAGAAGAAGGAGAATTTGAGGGAGGAAGGGAGAAAGAGGGGGAAGGTGAGAGAGATACTGAGAAGCACTTCAGCAAAACTAAACGATATATCAATCAATTGTGACAGTGTATGCAATGTAGCACATCCATAGACCCCTATCTCAGCAAAGAAGAGAGGGAGGTGAATTTTCTTATTTCTCCATTAGGGCAAAGTCTGGTCATTATACATTATGCTTTAAAAATGATTTATTTATACATTATGCTTTTAAAAAAATGTTTTTGGTGATGGTGGTGGTGTCAGTTGGATTTGGGAAAGATGTTATCATTGAAACAGAAAAAAACCCCAAACCAAACCAAAAACCATTTTCTGTTGGTAAGGTTGTGATGCCATCAAATTTTCCTTTGGTACTGTTTTGTTTCCTTTAGAAGTTCTCACCCTCTCGGTTGCTTTGCACCACCTTCCTCTCTACCCATCTTTCCATTCCCTCCCTTCCTGTTCATGCCCCGTCTTTATTTTCGGCTAGTTCCTCCTCTCACACTTTTCAGTTGGTCTTACTCTTTTTCTACCCCAAACTCCTTTCTCCCCTTTCTCTCTTTAATCTAGACAGTCTTTCCTGCCCCTTTCCTTTCATCCTCCCTGTCCTGTTCTCTCTCCTGGGCACCCATGATATCTCCTTTTCCCACCTCTTAATTTAATAGTTTTGTCATTCTGATCTCTCCAGTCTCTTGCCCTTCCAGTCTAGTCTTAGACAGCTGCCAAAGTCATTTTCTTTTTCTATTCGTCTGAAGCAGTGATGGCAAACTTAAATAGAAAGAGGGCCACTAAACCATTCCTTAGAATCCCTTTGGGCCACATACTAATTTTGTTTTAAAATGTAATATTATCTATGTTTTGTTGTGTTTTTATTTATTTTACTGTTTCCCAATGACATTTTCATCTGGTTCAGGTTGCACTCAGGAGTGGTGTTGGCCTCTATTGGCTGGTGGGCTGCCTGTATGATGACTCTGGCCCAGAGTATCAAATGGCTCCTCTGTTTAGCTTTTCATGACCTTCACCACCTGGCCCCAGCCTCTCTTTGATGCCTCATTGGGCATTGCTTCCCCTCTCACTCTCTGCAATCCAGTCAAATCATCCTTCTTTCTGTTCCTTACATAGGACATTCTGTTTCAGTGCCCCATAGAGCCCCTCAGCCCTACAAGACTTTCCTCATGAAACCTTTCATGAATTCTCCAAATCTTAGTCCTTCGCTCTCTATTTTGTATATGGATGTATTTATTAACTTTGTGTTTTTATTTTATACTTGTCTTGCATGTCAACATTGCTTTATTATTTGTATCCCTAGTGCTAATGCTTCCTGATTATGTAAATTAGGTGACTGATAAATAGTAGTCCAGCTGAACTGAATTGCTACTTGCCTTCAGCCATAACCCCACTGGGAGGTCTTGTGAAGCCTTGTCTCATCTAGGGTTAACCATGTGCTGCTAGGATTTTCCCTGTTTTGCAGTCATGGTGAGGAGAGCGACACTAACCCAGCAGTCCTGGGATTTGATAGTGATTCCCATTGTTATGATATCATGGACACTTTGTGTTCCTGGAGGTTTCCAGGACCCTTATTCCATTGTTGAATCAATGGAAGAGAGAGGAAAAGGTCCAAAGCTTTGAATCTGACATCCCTGGGGAATTACTGAGTTTTCTGTCTTTGGTGGCCTGATACATCGGGGTCTATCATCCAAAGAAAATTTTCACTGACTGCATGGAGGCTGACAATTCATCACGATACTGACATTGGGAGAACAAAGGAGCTAGATTAGCTTATTCCCTCCCACAGTGAATTCCACATTTTGATGTGGCCCAATTAGCACAACATTCTTGGGTATAGTTCTGGCTCAACACAAAACTAAAGAATAGAATTAACAGGAACACGGCTCCTTACCTAGCATTTTGTTCACCCCTCTGATACACTGATCGTATATTATTTTGTATTGTAAACTGTTTGAATGTGTATCACAGCCTCCTATAAAAGCTCCATGAGGGCAGGATGGCCCAGTGGATAGAGTGCTGGGCCTTGAATCAGGACTACCTGAGTTCAAATTCATCCTCAGACACTTACTAACTGTGTGACCCTGGGTAAGTCACTTAACTCTCTTTGCCTCAGTTTCCTCATCTATAAAATGAGCTAAAGAAGGACATGGCAAACTAGTATCTTCACAAAGAAAACTCCAAAAAGGGGTCATGAAAAGCTGGCATGACTGAACAATGAAAACGACAGCAATCTCTCCTAACGACTTCCTTTACCCCTCATAGCCAATCAATGGCCAGTTTTAATTCCAGTATTCTTCTCCATATGTGAACTTACATACCCACCATTCTAGCACAGACCCTCATCAGCTCACTTCTGCTATTGTAACAATCCCCAATGAGTCTCTCTACCTATAGTCTCCCCATATTCTAATCCATCTTCTTCACAACTGCCAAGTTGACATTATGAAAGCATAGGTTTGACAATGTGCTATGATGGAAAGGCATGGGATTTGGCATTATCTGACCTAGGTTCAAGCCCAAGCTCTTCCACTTATAGCCTCTGTGACACTGGGCAAATCTTTGAACCTCAGTTGCTCAGAGACAGTTCCTTTTAGTGCGTAGACCATCAGAGCTGGAATTGGTTTAAATCCCATCTCATTCAATTAAATCATGTAACCTCTTCTAGCCTCTGTAAAATAAGGGAATTGGAGAGGATGACTTTTGAGGTGCCCTCTAGCTCTAAATCTTTGCTTCTACACCATTACCCAGATCAAGAATCTCCAATGGATCCCCCTTGGATACAATTCAAACTGTTTCAATTTAAGGCCTTTCAACAATCTACCTCCCTCTTTCTGACTGAACTTTCCATCTCCTTCCTCCATGCCTTTGGAGTGTTCTCAATGCCTGGAGTGAACTCCCTCCTTACCTCTAACTCAGAATACCTGTATTCACCTCAAAACTTAGCTCACCTCACCTCCTACATGAGCTTTCCTGATCTCACACAATTTCTAGTTCCTGTACCCTAAAGATTACTCAGTATATAGTCTGCATTTTTCTATGTACATATTCATACTCTTTTCTTTTCCCCTCCCCCATAGACTGTAAGCTCCTCAAGAGTAAATACTATTTGGTTTTTGCCTTTGTATCTCCAGCACCGTGATTGACACATAATAGGCACTTTTCCCAGGATCATAGGGTCATAGATATGAGACTGAAGAGGTCCTTGGAACTTATCTAGTACAACTTCCTTATTTTACAGATGAGGAAACTGAGGCTTAGAATGCTGGTAAGTGACTTGTCCAAGGTTAAATGTAAATAGCAGAGCTGAAATTCAAATCAAAGTCTGACTCTAGGCTCGGTACTCCACAGATGCTTGTTGAATGAGTAGTTTTTGTTGAATGATTGAATGTCCTCTTCATTCATTTGTGGACTTGCTTTGGAGATTCCATTTTACTCCACATTTGCGACCCATTCCTTCCTATTTCTTCACTTATAAATGCTTCTTTGGATCTTTGAAGACTGAAATTATCCTCTTCGTGACTCCAGAGAGGGTTGCAGTGACCTGCTTTTGTGTTCATGCGTGTTGTAGAGCAAGCTTTCCTTCACGATTAAAATCTCCCACAAGCATCAGTTCTTGAGACTTTCTCAACCCTCTTATCTGTTTTAGAAGCAATCAATCTTCCCTCCTCCTCCCTCTGCCTACCTGGTCATGCCCCTTCTGATTACTTCATCTATGGCCTTGTCTACACATGCAAAATAGAAGGGAGAATGGAGACAATTATGTATATAATTTAGACTTCAAAGTCATTGCTGCTTGATGTTTATACCTATAGAGTGAACTCTATCTGAAGATAACAGCAAATACGGCGTGTGCATATTCAGCTCTGACAGATATAAGGCAATGACCTGGACCTGAATGATGAAAGCCCTTCCTTTCTTCAAGCATATGTTCCTAAATTGTGACCCTGCCTTTTTGCATTCCTGGTTTGGAATGCTGTTTCTGTTGGTTGTTGAAAATTATTTCTAATTTACTAAAAAAAGAAGGGAGGGAGGAAGAAAGAGGGCAGCTCCTCTATGTGTAGGTGTGAAGGCTTCCTGGTGTAGTGCCGAGAATTCTTGGAGGAGACCTGAGCATGAATCTTATCTCGGAAATTATGTGATCATGGGCAATCCATTGAGCCTCAGTTTTCTTATTTGTAAAATAGGAAATAATAGCACAAGTAGAATGTTCCTCGAAGGATTATCATGAGATGTTTGTACAGTGCTCAGTGAGATAACACTTGTAAAACCATTTATGCAGAGTGGGCCCTACATAAATGCTTCTTCCTTTCCCCTTTGCTGCTTGGTCAAGTCCATGGGCTGTGTAAAAATCTCATCTAATAGCTATGAGGTCTCTGCCTTCATGGAGCTTTGCAATTCCTTCCTTCCTTCCTTCCTTCCTTCCTTCCTTCCTTCCTTCCTTCCTTCCTTCCTTCCTTCCTTCCTTCCTTCCCTCCCTCCTTCCCTCCTTCATCTATTTATCTATCTATCTATCTATTTATTTTTTATTATTGGAGGGCAGGGCAATTGGGGTTAAATGACTTGCTTGAAGGTCACATGGCTAGTAAGTGTTAAGTGTCTGAGGCCAGATTTGAATTCAGGTCCTCCTGACTCCAGGGCTGGTGCTCTATTCACTGTGTCTTCTAGCCACCCGAGCTTTGCAATTTAATTTAGGAAAATGAGACTTACATCTAAGTAAATGCAGTTAAGGAGCCAAGATGGCAGAGTAGAAACAGCACGTCCAAGATACTTTCCCCCCAGATCACCTCCAAACTATGTAAAAGGGAACTCTGAACAACTTCTGGAGCCCCAGCACCCACAGAACGACACAGAGAAGCTAACCTCCTGCTGAGAACAGCCCAGCAGCCCTGCAGGAAGGGCCTGTGCAGCGCTCTGGGAGCCGACAGCCCAGCGTGTGGAGAGCCCAGCCCAGGTCCGCTTGAGCCGTGTTTTTAGCCCCAGGATGGCCGGGCAAGCAGCCCGATGGAGGGACCCCAGAACACCAGCAGCTGTGGCGATTCCAGAATTATCAACACAGACATGCCTAGGACAAAGTGAGAGGTTAGTGCCCTATGGACTTTGGGACCAGTATTTGGGGAACTCTTCAGCTTCCTCCCCTAGGGACTAGAAGCCGCTGAGGAGACGTGCCATTTTGCAGTTTTCAGTGGCAGCTCCAGCTCCTGGCCTGGGAACTGTAGGGAGATCCAGTGATCAGTCTTGGGGGGGTAATTGCTCTTGCTTTAACCTCCCTGGATCTGGATTGTGGTCTGGGGTGGAGGTTGTGGGGTGGGTATGCAGCTTGCCAGAAACGGAAGTTGTTAAGACCCCAACTTTGGGATGGAAGCTCCCCTGTTTGGTGGCAGAGTCCTACTGTGGCAACAAGCCCAAAAGTCAAGTAATTAAGTGGCAACATGCCAAGGCAAAGGAAACAAAATAAACAGAAAAATGCAACATTAGACTCCTATTTTGGGGGGCAAAGAGGATCAAGGCATGGAACAAGAAGAGGACTGTGAGTTCAGAAATCCTGCTCCAAAAGCCCCAAAGGAAAATATGAGCGGGTTACAGGCCATAGAGGACCTTAAGAAGGACTTTAAAAGTCAAATAAGAGAAGTGGAGGAAAAATTGGGAAGAGAAATGAGAAGGATGCAGGAAAAGCATGAAATGAGGGTCAAAAGCCTGACTGAGGAAAACAACAACTTAAAAAATAGACTGACTCAAATGGCAAAGGAGGCCCAAAAGGGCAATGAGGAGAAGAGTAAATGCAGTTATAGGAAACTCTTGATTTCAAGATAAGAAAGTTCTGATAAGACGTTATAAAAGGAGTGTCCTTCATTAGATCACCTATCAATTTTGGTTTGGAAAAACTGGTCACTGTAGCTTTCTGTGTGGTAAAGATAATGTGCCCAGTGGAAACCCAATACTAGTTTGTTTTTTTTTAACATGATATATTTTGTTTCCTCTAGAGCAGGGGTTCTTAACTGGGGGTCCATGGATGGATTTCATGGGTTCCATGAATTTGGAGGGGAAAATTTTTTCATCTTTATTTTCATTAAGTTCTAGCAAAAAAAATTTTTTTCAGTTATAAAGTAGGCAACAATATGTAGAGTCAATAGGCTTCACCAGACTGCCAAAGGAGTCTCTGATAGAAAAAAGGCTGTAAGAAACCTTGCTTTATGAGTGATATTATCTATACGTATATGTTAGTTATTGATTGTAAATTAGAAATTAAACTCCTCTGTTTGGCTTTTAAAGTCTTTTGAAGCCTGATCACAATGTGTCTTTCCAGCCTCGTTATGCTTTACCCCTCTTGGCACACTCTGTAGTCCAGCCAAACTGGTCTTACTCCCTGATGGCACTCACCAGTGGCACCTTTGTTCTCCATGCCTCCCTCATATTTGGAATGTACTCCCTAGTTACCTCTGCCTCTTAGAATCCCTCATTTTTTTTTACAAGATGCTTTGCCAAGTATCACATTTTTTGAGAAGCCTTTCCTGATCCTTTCAATTCATCAGTGCCATCGCCCAATATCTTAAAAAAAAAAATTACCGCAGTTACTGTAAAGAAATCTGCTTGGGGGGAATGGGAAGGGAACAGTCAATTTTTAAGTGTCTAACATGTGCTGAGTTCTTTATAAATGTTATCTCATTTGATCCTCACAACAACTCTGGGAGGTAGGTGCTATCACTGTCCCTATTTTACAGTTAAGGAAATTGAGGCATATATAAATGACTTGCTCAGGGTCACACAGTTAGTATTGTCTGAGACTGGGCTTGAACTTTTTTTTTGAGACTTCTTCCTGCCTCCAGGCCCAGTGCTCTATCCACTGGGCCATCTAGATTCCTCCTAGGTAAACAGAGGTTAAATAACTTACCCAAGGTCACACAGCTAGTAAGTATCTGAGGCCAGATTTGAACTTCCTGATTCTAGGCCTATGACTTTATCCACTGTGCCACCTACCTGCCTCCCATTCACACTTGAAAAAGTAGGTGAACAGTGAATGACATCAGATTATGAGATGTAGCTGGATGTCCATTGAATTATTGTTTCAGGATGCATATCTTGAAGAGACTCTGTATAGGAATAGTGGAATGAGTTCATTGAAATTAATAGGAGGAGGATACTGGCAGAATCATGTTCAAGAAACTGAGTACACAGATAATAGACAAAGCAACAACCCCAAGTTGTCCCCTGTAATGGAAATGGGAATTTGAAGATCTTCCCTGCCCCTTAATAAGTCTAAGGGAATTTGAAGACTTTCCCTGCTTTAAAAATATACTCTGCCCCCTAATAGGCTGAACATAATCACATGGAGCCTGTAGTAGGAGGAGTTTGCTGGATAGTGGAGCAGAGCCCACAGGAAGCTGGGAGTCAGAACAACTAGACACAGTTGGGAGGAGAGAACACATCCAAGGGAGACAGTTATGTTTGTGAGCAAAAGTTGGTGTTTGCCACCTGCTGTGACAGCTAGGCTTGTGTTAGTTTGTGGGAAGGCTAAAGGATGCTGTGGCTCTCTGTGCTGTTGTGGCTTAGTAACTTCTTTGCTACTGTGATGGAAATGGCTTACTGGTTTTGGGATTTGGTTTTCTGGTGTCTGAATAAATGTTTTGCTTCTGGTCTTCTATATGGAGAGTCTGTTATATTTTGTGATCAAGCACTATGCAGGTATGTTTATAGTGACTGTTGGCACTACACCCCCCCACACCCACCACTTTAACTGAGCTTCTAAATCCTAACATTTTCTCAGCAATGCTCTGAAGAATCTACAGTGAAGTTGACCCAGAGGGCAATCAAGGTCATATGGTGGCTCTAAATAGACTACAGGATATGAGCAATAGTGAAATGTGGGATAATAGATGCACAGCAGCCCAAGGCTGTGCCACTGACCATGAATCAGGGCAATAGCCAGAGGAAGGTCTCCAGTGAATGGGAGGTTTTATAGTAAGGAATAGACAAAAATCATACTGGATGTTAAGATACAGATAGGTTATGATTGGTGCCAATGAAAGGAATACATAGACTAATAAAATCAAAATCCTTGTTCAGAAATTTTGTGTCTTTTTCTCTCCCCATATCACCATGTTGCCTGGTTGGTGGTAGGACAGGGGACAAGGAGAGGAAAGGGGGAAGAGAAGGGAATGAGCATATATTAAGTACTTACTACAATGATGTCAAACTCAAATGGAAACAGGGGACCACTAATCCATATGTAAGAGTCCTTGTGGGCCCCACATTGATTTAGTTTTAAGATGTATGTTTTATTGTGTTGTTATTTATTTTGTCAAATATATTCCAATTACATTTTAATATGGCTTGGTCTGTCTTGAGTAAAATTTGAACTCAGGTCTTCCTGAGTCTAAGCCCAGTGTTCTATCCACTATGCTGCCTAGTTGGGATGTAAGATCATTAGTTAAAAAAATTTTGACCTAGGGGGTGGCTAGGTGGTACAGTGAATAGAGCACCAGCCCTGGAAGCAGGAGGACCTGAGTTCAAATCCGGCCTCAGATACTTTTTTTTTTTTTTAAAGCAATTGGGGTTAAGTAACTTGCTCAAGGTTACACAGCTAGTCATTATTTATGTGTGGGTGCTCATTTTCTGAGGCCGGATCTGATCTCGGGTCATCCAAACTCCGAGGCCGGCGCTCTTACTCACTGCGCCACCTAGCCGCCCCTTGAGGGCAATTGGGGTTAAGTAACTTGCCCAAGGTTACACGGCTAGGTTTTTTTGTTTGTATGGATTAAGTGTCAGAGGCCGGGCTCCGAACTCAGGTCCTCCTGATTCCAGGGCCGGCGCTCTATTCACTGCGCCACCTAGCCGCCCCTCTCAGATACTTTTAACATCCAAAAAACCTAGCCATGTGACCTTGGGAAAGTCACTTAACCCCAACTGCCCTGCCTTACCCTGGAAAAAAAGAAAAAAGAAAATCTTGACCTAAATTCATCATAGTAGAATTATATATGTATTCTGAGTGCCAACCCTGCATACTTATTTGAAACTCACAGATACAGAGCTTCTTATTACTGATTGAAAGAGGTAAAGATGATAGGGCATAATTAAGAGAAAGAGAGAGGGAGAGAAGGGGAAAGAGAGAGAGAGAGAGAGAGAGAGAGAGAGAAGGAGAAGGGGAGAAGGAGAGAGGGAGGAGAGAGCAGGGAGGAAAAAGGGAGAAATGAGAAGAGAAGAGTGGAAAGATCTGGGGAGAGAGGGGAAAAGAGAGAAAGGGGGGGTGAAACAAGTGGAGGAAGGGGAGAGAAGGATAGGAGGAGGTGGAGATAGACCCATCCTACTCCTGAGGATAGCTATTATGGAAAAAGACTCGACTTTGGAGTCAGAGGACCCAAATTAGATTCCTGTCTCTGCTACTTGCTGCCTGTGTGACCATGTGTGTTATTTGGGGCAGTTGATTACCTTTATATGCCTTAGTTTTCCATCTGTAGAATGGAAATAACATGGAATCAAAATTATATTCTTGATTCTTCCCCCATGAAAAGAGAGAGGATTATCACACATCCACAGGGATGTTCTCTACATCATTACTTACTAGGGAAAGAATATTTTACTTTTGTCCTTGCGGCAAGTGCTGTTCAATTGTTTGGTGCTATAGTGTATGGTGCTGGTACAAGGCAGCATTACAAACGTGTGCCTGCTCCTTGTGTGGCTGGAGTAATAGAAGCAGTACATTAGATCATGTGTTTCCTTTGCAAATCTATGACTACAGCTGTGGCCCTGTGGCCCTAGAGGTGACACAGTATGACTGATGACTCAGAGTTGCCTTTGTAGGTGCCTGATCCTAAGAACTGTGTGTGACAATACAAAGTAGAGCAGAGGTCCATGTGCACACCAAGTTCTTCAGGCATCAACAGCATTACAATGAATTTAACCAATAACCATTAAATACTTAATATTTGCAGAGCAGATTATAGGCATCAGGCACATGAAAACAAGAAGCAAACAGTCCTGGACCCCTAGGAGCTTGTGAACTAATTGGGAAGATTTAAGCTGTAAACAGAAAAAGTATGAGGCTTCACATCTGCTTCTTCTTCATGCCTAGAGCCATTACTAAAGTGGGACACCTGGAGCTTTGCCTACTGCACTGACATTTAGGGGGCACAGATATTTAAAATAATAATCTTTAAAGCCTGTGTAATTTAAAAATTAGTTACATCTGCAACTTGGCAGTACTTTCACTCCAGAAGGTAGAAACTAGTTAGCACTAATAATGAATTAAACTGGGAAGCTATTAAATGAGCTTCCTTCCCATTCCAAGGCCTTTGCTGATCACCCCCACATCACATGAGCAGCTCCCTAGGCAGAAACCTCCCCTAGCAATGGCCTTACAGTGTCCTAGGGTCTCTCTTTCTGTAGCTGATTTGAGGGCACATTTAGTGTGGCTGTCTAAAGGTGCCATAATTGCTAGTTAGAACATTGACCTACCTTTAATACTCCTCCTCTAACTTTCTTTCTAAGTTGTCTCTTTTTTTCTGGCTATTTCCCAGAGTGATTTTTGCAACCTCTGATGAGAAGAAGCCTTGACAACTCTGTGCTTTTACGGATTGTCATCAAATTGAAAGTTAACTGACATTAGAAAGAAGGATTGGGACTGAAGGGCTCCTAGTAGATTGCCTGCTCCATCCTTGTTCTCGCCTTCAAGGAATTCTTTTTTTTTTGCTTTTTGGAGGGCAATTGGGGTTAAGTGACTTGCCCAAGGTCACATGGCTAGTTTTTGTGTCAAGTGTCTGAGGCCGGATTTGAACGCAGGTCCTCCTGACTCCAGGGCCGATGCTGTATTTGCTGAGCCACCTAGCCGCCCCCAAGGAATTCTTAAGAAAATCAACACATCAAAATCTGGTCAAATACTTCAAGGATAAAGAGGCCAAATGCAAAACAATAACACCTTTATCCTTTCCAGGTTGAAAAAAAATGCCAACTCTCTGGATTCAGACTGAATAATCCCTACAGAGAAATTCCGTATCTTACTTATATGTTGCTTACATTAAAATGATCTCTTTGCACCATTATGGCCAATCATTCATTCGGTTCAACTTTTATTAAATTCAAGGCACTGGATACTAAGACAAAAAAAGAGCACCTGCCTTTGAGAAGCTTACATTCTAATGAGATATACAACGTGTAAACCAATAATTATCTACAAAATAATTTGAAGAGGGAGAGAGTGGCTGGAGAAGATGAGACATAGAGGTTGTTCAGGTTGGTAGCAGTAATCCAATCCAAGTCTTGTCTCCTTTGTAGGAGCCCAGAACATTATTAAAAATAAACCCTTTGAATAAGAATATGAACTGATCAATCAAAAAATATTTATTGAACACTTCCCATATCTTCAGCTTTTTGCTAGGCACTGCCCTGAGTGCCTCCCCTGTACACTTATTTGACACTTACAGTATATAAGAGCTTCCTATTACTTTATTTATTTATTTATTTTGGAGGGCAATTGGGATTAAGTAACTTGCCCAAGGTCACACAGCTAGGTTTTTTTTATTTGTGTGTGCATTAAGTGTCTGAGGCCACTTCCAAACTCAGGTCTTTCTGACTCCAGGGCCAACGCTCTACTTACTGCGCCACCTAGCCGCCCCTCCTATTACTTATTTAAAGGGGATAGGGCATAAGCCTAGCCGGGTGGTAGTGGGTGGGGGAGAGTTGAATATCAGGGGATATAGAGCCAATCAACATATATCTATTACATGCCTTTTAGGTGCCTGGCACTGTGTTAGGCACTAGCAATACAAAGAAAAAAAGGGAAAGTCTTTGCCCTGATGGATTAGAGAAGACAACGATGTGTATATTTATTTATATGTAAAATATATACAAAAATTATTATAAGGTAATTTCAAGATATGGAACAAGCAATTGGGGGATCAAGAAAGGCATAATGTAGGAGGCAGCATTTGAACTGAGTTTTGATACAAAGGTGTGCTGGGGCTTGGTAGTATTGACTCATGAAAGCTGATTGTTAATTTTTCAGCTTGAGTATTTACACCTCCGAAATTGGCAAACACTACACATCAGGGCCTGATTTATTGTTTTGTTGATTGTCTAGACGTAAGAAAGTGATGGAAGAAATGTCAATAATGAAGATTAAATTTAAAAATGTGTCCAATGTACTTTTTTATCCCCTGGAGAACCAGCTGTCAAACATTTACCAACATGCTTCTGGTTTTGAAGGAAAGTAGACATTTTTAAGAGGGAGAAGTGAGATGAAATGGTGCATGTGAAGAAGAACAAATAGGCTGTTTTGACTGGACCAAAGAGTATGTAACAGGGCATAATGTGCAGTATATAAGTTTTGATAGGTGGGTTGGAGTCCAACTGTGAAAGACTGTATGTGCCAAACAGAAGTTTGTAGTGATCCTAGGGGGGATAGAAAGTAATCTTAACTCATTAAGTAGGGCAGTGACCTGGTCAGACCTGTGTTTTATAAATATGTATGGAAGATATTTATACAAAGCAGTCATTTCATCATCATGGGGAACTCTTGGTGTGAGAGCTCTCTCTGTTCCCACATATGACAAGTGATTTGGTAAATAAATCCTCAGGATCTGCCTGACAAACCTAGAGGTAAAGTGATTTCATCAGCATCACACAACTTATCTATAAAATTCTGAAAACTACAGTAAAATATATGTAAAAAAGGCTGGCAGTTTAATGGTTTCATAAAAGGCAAGAGCTGAAAGGGATATTATATTTTGCTGATGAAGAAACTGAAGCCAGAGGGGTTAATCTGGGTGCCCAAAGTCAAAGTGCCCAAAATTAGTGTCAAAGGCAGGACTAGAATCCTGAGTCATAGAACTGCCTGTTTGGAGATATTTCCACCATATAATACTTCAGGGGATTTTAGCATTCTCTTGTGGAAGAGTCCCTTGTGGAGGAAGGGCTAAAGAATTGTAAGACCATGGCTTTAAAGCAGGAAGAGATCTTGGAGGTCTTCTAGAATCTAGACCATGGGTGAGGAATCTGTGGCCTCAAGGTCACATGTAGCCCTCTAGGTCCTTAAGGGTGGCTTCAAGGCCACAGATTTCCCACTCCTTGTCTAGACCAAACCCTTCCTTTTATAGAAGAGGGCAGTAGGGTCTGGAAGGGTTAAATCTCACAGGTTATAAGTGAATGAATTCAGGATTTGAATTCAGGGCTTCTGACTCCAAATGTAGTGTTCTACCCATGAGCCATGCTGAATACTCTAAGCAAATACTTTTTTAAAATAGCATTTTAGGAGCTAAACTTAATTATATCCTTGAACTTTCTAAAATTTCATGACTTCAGGGAGGATACAGTCTTATCTAAAATCTATTATTTTGGTGGTATCAGAAAGAATAGCCGTGTGACCTTGGGCAAGTTACTTAACCCCAATTGCCCTCAAAAAAAGAAATGAAAAAAGAAAAAAAAGAGAAAGAATAAAAGTTTTGAAACTATATGATTCAGAAACATTCTTCTTCCCCTTCCCTCCCAAGAGAAATGCTAATTAATATTGAAAAGAGACGTTCTTAACTTACTTTTCAAATCAAGCTGGGCTGCATTCTTTCCATGTTTTGACAATAATCCGCCTACAGAATGGGCCAAACTACTTCTCATATAGGGCAGAGTTTAAAACTCACAGCTGAAGGGCCTGAAATCATATATGTTTCCTAGTTTGGAGGAACAAAGGTAATCCCGATTTTAGTTCAATAAGAAAACATAAAGCCAATCTCAGACTGCTTGGTAGGGAACAAAATGGTAACCAGGGTGGAGGACTTAAATCCTGGAACAAGTTGCCACAGTCCTTTGGACATGGTTATAGTACATTGATTGAAGGAATTGAGAGATGACCAGGGACTTAGAAGGCCCAGTAGGCTGAGCTAGCTAATGGTGAGACATCTGATAAACAATTATTATGTGCTTACCATGTGCCAGATAAAAAGAGGCAAAGTAGGGGCAGCTAGGTGGCACAGTGAGTAGAGCATCAGCCTGGAGTCAGAAGGACCTGAGTTTGGATCCAGCCTCAGACACAACACACACAAACAAAAACCTAGCCGTGTGACCTTGGGCAAGTTACTTAACCCCAATTGCCCTCCAAAAAAAAGGGGGGGGGCAAAGGAGAGCCTCTGCCCACAAGGAACTTATACTACCTGAAATCTCTACTTTAAAGATTCCTTCTTTTGGGCCTTGGAAATTTTTCAGAAGTTCTGTATAAATAAACGGTCATCTGTAGGGCCACCATGCCTTCAACTATTGGCTGACAAAATAGCTCTGAGAGTAAAGCCAGTAAGATATAGGATTAGGAGTAGGGGAAGGTAGAAGGTGGCAGCTGGGGTGGGAGATGGGGTAGGGAAGCAATAGGGTCACCAGGAGTAGGGGGGAAAAGTTGCAGAAACTATTGGAGGCCAAAGACAAGGGTTGCTCATTTCACAGTTTTACCTAAGGCTAACTATGGATAGATGTTACACTTTAGGCCCCATAATCCTTTTGCAAATATTAAATCTAGTTTTTTAAATTCTTGCCTCAGGCTAAATTCTACTTCCCAGACCAATTTCTGGTTAGTCTGTCCTCCAGAGGCTCTTTAAATGCTACACTTGTTTGTTGAAAAGAATCAGTGCCTTGCAACCCAGTCAGAGACTGTCCACCTTATGGCATTACCTGTTTCACAAGGTCTCCATTCTACCATATGTACACTTTATATGCCTAAGTCCTCCTTATTCAAACAACTATTGAAATACTAACACATGGCCAAGGTCAGAGAGTAAGTAATCTACAATTCTGTGTTACCTTCTATACCTGCACCTAACTCTTCCCCTCTTATTAGTGGTCCTTCTGATGGCAAGTGGTAGCACTGATCTCTCCTTGGTATTATAATTAGCAAATTAGATTATTAAGCAAGATGCAGTTTATGGAGTCATTTAAGGTTTCTGAGATCTCTGATGGATTTAAAATGGAATGAGACACCCATTTTTGGACGCAGCCCATGTATGAATTAGCTTTGCTTGATGACATACATTTGTTGCAAAAACTTTGTTTTCCTTTTTTCTAATTGGGGATGAGGAATATGGCAGGGAGAAGGATAGGAATAGGGATAGAATAGTAAAAAAAAAATGAAAAGAAAGAAAAAAGTTTTATTGAGGGATCTTTTTTCCCCCCAGAGATTACAAAGAAAACCAAAAAGAAGCATGGACAAGCAAATATAACTTTAAAAGCTACAGGTTGAATTTATTATATAATTTTTAAAAACCTTTCAGGGAAGTCCTGTGATTTATTGCTCTGGTTCTGAATAAAGCTGCTGCATATATCTGTGAAGTAGGTTGTATGTACTTCAACAAATACAGTGGATTCAATTACATTCAATTTATTTCAACAGATTTTTATTAAGCATATACTATGTTCCAGGTGCAGAGTTGGGTGACATAGACTCAAGGAAGTCATGGTCTTTGTCTTTAAGGAGCTACTAAGTTGGGGGGATGCTAACACACATAAATAGTCATGACACATAACAAGTGGTTATAAGTTCATAAAAGGTGCAAAGAAAATGGCCTCCATGGTTCCAACAAGGAAAAATAGATCATTTCTGACTGGGAGAATCAGGGGAGACTTTGAGGAAGCATTGGAGCTCAGTCAATGAATAGTTGTTTTCTTGAGAAAGGTCAAAAAGCAACAGAGATAAAATGTAAGCAGTAACTATCTAGCAGAATGTCATAGAGCTACAGTAGATGTTTTTGAGCCTTTTAAAATTTTATTTATTTATTGTTAACATATAAATATAAATGAGCACTTCCATGACATAAGAGAATAAAAAAAGATGATTGCACATGAAACTGCAAATCTATTATGTACAACTTGTTATTCCCTTTAAATATATAATAATGTTATCATGTAAATATTTTTTCTTTTCTACTCCCCCACCACCCTAGAGATGGCTACCATTAGACATAAATATATGTATGAATATATATATATACATATATATCTCCTATATCGATACATCCTTATTTCTATGTGAAATGCAAAGGTGCCTTAAAGGTTTATATTAAGGGTTGTTTTTTTCAGTACCTTGGGAGGCCTTCCTGAGCCTGAGAGCATCCTGAAGTCTCTTCCCTTTTCTTGAAATGCCAAAAAAACTTCCCCTTGTCCTGGACCATGGAATTCCTTTTCTTCCACCATCCTGGTTCATAAAATTTCCCGTCTCCATTTCTTGTCATCCATCTTCCTCATCTTGTCCCTAAATCTCCAACACCCATTAGAAATCTCTAAAATTACATCATCATCCTACAGGCTGTATAGCTTTCTGGTTATGTAAGACTAGTCCTTTTCCTATGTCAGTGCCTTTGTTTAGCTCCTTGCTAAGTCTCAGGCCTACATGCTTTTGGGTCAATAAAACTCCTATTGGCTAAAGAGAAGATCTAAGGGAATTCTTTCAAAAATCTGAACCAGTTCTCCCAACTCTGATCTCAGCATAAAATAATTCTATGCCATGGTCCCCTTGAATAGTCTGGTGAAGCCTATGGACTCTTTCTCAGAATAATATTTTTAAATACATTAAGTAAAAATACAAAGGAATACAAAGGAAACCAATTATATTGAAATAACAAAACATAAAAGGATTTGTGGTATAGTAGTTGCCTTTTTATTAACACATTAAATAACAAGACAATATATTTAAGATATAGGCAAGCTAAAGTTCAAATAAAAAAAAGACTATAGGAGGTCTATTCTTGTTTAGCTTGAATAAGAGCATTAAACCTGTGAGATGATATTTGACAAGGCAACAATCACATCATCTTGGACATCCAAAGCATTTTCAACTATATTTTAACATGAAAATATTTGGTATTTTTATCAGTCACAAAGTGAAAGGTACTACTAATACTGTTGTGGTTTGTTGACTCTATCCATATTCACATGAAATGCTAAATTGCAGTCAATCAATCAATAGGCATTTATTAAGCTCCTACTATATGCCTACTATAGGCACTGTACTAAAGTGCTGTAGATGCAAAAGAGGCAAAAGACTGACCCTTCCTTCCAGGAGCTTGCAATCTAATTTCAGAGGTTTCAAGACCAGCTGTCTACCACCATACTCATAAAAATACAGCAAGTCAGAGGGACCTCAGCAGTCATTTAATGGAACCCATGCCCAAACAGAAATCCCCTCTTTGTCCCCCTCTCTTGAAGGAGGGAGCCCAGGATGGCCATCGTGTTGTTTCCCACTTGGCTGAAATTCTTATGGACTTTCCCATCCTGCCTCCATGAATCTCATCCTTGGGAAAGATTAAGGCAGCCTTGGTCCTCATCTAACTGGAGGCTAGAGCCATAACCTCCATTTAAAAAGAGGGCCCAAGACAGCCAGCTCTTCATTTCCTGTCCAACTTTCTCCTTTTGGTGTGACTTTTCTATCATCTACCCCTCTCAGCTTCCTTCTGTGTGTAGTCAGAGTGTTAAGCCTAGAGTCAGGAAGATTCCTCTTCAAGAGGGCTTCAAGAAGACTCCTCCAGTTCAAATCTGGCGTCAGACATTTGCTAGCTGTGTGACCCTGGGCAAGTCACTTAACCTCATTAGCCACAGTTTCCTCATCTGTAAAATGAGCTGGAGAAGGAAATGGCAAACCACTCCAGTATCTTTGCCAAGAAAACTCCAAAGGGGGTTACATAGAGTCAAACATGACTGAAACAACTGAACAACAACTTCTCCCATTAAGTTGTAAATTCCTTGAGAACAAGGACTGTCTTTTGTGTATGTGTGTGTGTGTGTGTGTGTGTGTGTGTGTGTGTGTGTGTGTGTGTATTTGTATTCCCTAGCATTTAGCACAGTGCCTGGCACATAGTAGGTGCTTAATAAATGTTTACTGATCAAAAATCTCCAGTAAGGGGGAGCCCACCTTCTCACACTAGGAAATCCATTACACTTTGGGATGTCGGTAAGCATTTGTTGGTATTGTGGAGTTGTTGTTTTTTTTTTTTTCCAGTCGTGTCTGACTCTTCATGACCCTATTTGGGGTTTTCTTGGCAAAGATACTGATATAGTTTGCCATTTCCTTCTCCAGTTCATTTTATAGATGAGGAAACTGAAGCAAACAGGGTTAAGTGACTTGCCTAGGGTCATATAGCTTATAAGTGCCTGAGGTCAAATTTGAACTCAGATCTCCCTGACTCAGGGCCCCGCTGCCCTATCCATTGTGCCACCTAGCTATCGGAATAAACATTCAAGGAAATCTTTTCCTGACTTCAGGTTTAAACTATTTTCAAATTATATTATTGTTGTTTTATATTATATAATGTATTCAAGACATATTGTTTTCAAGTTATATTGTCCCCGGGTCTGCCCTCAGGAGCCAACACAAGTCTAAGCCCTTTTCCACACAAAGTCCCTTACATGTTTGAAAGCAGCTATCATATTACCTCTGAACCTCTTCTCCAGGTTAAATATTCCCATTGCTTTCATCTGACCCTCATATGGCATAAGGACCCTTGACTATCCTGGTTGCCCACCTGGGGACATTATCAATGTCCTTTTAGGAAGGACATTGGTGCCTAGGACTAAACACAATACTCCAGGGGGGGGGTATGTCCAGAGCAGAGTGCAAGGGGACAATCACCTTCCTAGACCATCTGAAGGTTAGCAATCCAGAAGGACTGGTTCTTATGCTCAGCCACTTTTCTGAGTGCTGCAGGCCTTATAACAAGTTTATAACACCTGAGAAGGAAAAAGAAAACACATTATCCCCATGCTCTTGTTTATCTAAGAGACACTCCTTGTACTTCTCTATTCATTGGACTAGGTTAACATACTAAAATTGCCTAAGAAAATAATGAACAAAGATGGTCACATCATCCCACCTGTTAGATAGGATGGGATAGTCTTTTTAAAAATTCTACTTTGTTATATTTCTTGACTGAATTTCATTTGCAATGTATTTCATAAAATAGTTTATAAAAATCATTGAACCTGAGCCCCTGCTCTTTTGCTTTGGAGGCCAGGTTATTGTAAAATTAGAGGGAGGTCTTTGTACATGGATGGTGGCCAGACTCACAGCAGGGGAGGGAAGAGAGGAGGTGGGGGTGGGGAAAAGAAAGGTGTGCCAATGATTCATCTCCCTGTGGAGCTAGCTGTGGGGCCTATGCTGCTCTATTTACCCATTCCTTCCCTTTTCCACCAATTCATATCTATTTGATTTCCAAAGCCCAGCTCAAAAATCACCTCCTTTAGAAAGTCTTCTCTGATTAACACCTTGGCAAATAATTAACAAGCAGACTTGGGGGACATAGATATGTGTTGAGTTAGACCTGGGAGGTTTGTATCAACTCAGAGATTAGATTGATTCACATACTTTTAAGGACTGAAGGAATCACAGATCGTCTAATTCAACTCCTTAATTTCACAGATGAGGAAACTAAAGCATAGCGAAGGTATTTACCTCAAGTCACACAGTGGCAAGGCTGTAGCAGAACCAGTTCCTTCATAGCCCAGTGCTATTCCTACTACTATGGCCAAGGGTAATACTGAACAAAATTTTCATGAGCAAAGGGCTGGATTTAGAAATGCTTTCAGAATTGCTGGGCGGGTTAGGAAGGCAATGGCTGCTTGAAATCGCCGCTATTGTCACCTTATAATTTAATGATCTTTTCTCAGTTCTCATCTGTTGAACTCTCCGTAGGCAGCGTTTGACACTGCTGGTCACTTTCTCCTCCTGTATATTTTCTCTTCTGCAGATTTTTGTGACTTCTCCCTTGTCTCTTTTCCCACTTTCTCCATGTCCTTTTATGGCTCTTCACATCAAGCCCACTAACTATAGGCGTCCCCCAAGGTTCTGTCATGGGCGTTCTCTTCTCTTTTCCTCCTCTTCCTTGATTTCCTTAGCTCCTATGACTTCTGCTCCCATCTCTATTCAGGTGGTTCCCATAGCTATTTATACAGCCCTAGTCTTTTTCCAGAGCTTTCTAAAGAAAGTTGGACTGGAAAACTCCTAGTTACATGTTGTGTGCAACATTTGTGAAATTGTGTACAGTGCTGGGTGTAGCATTTATGGGGTCCTGCGCAGCTAAAAAAGCTGTATGTAGTGAGATTTTGTATGTTTAGCCTAAGCAGGATGGAAGTAATTGAGTCACATTTTGTTATTCAATCCACACAGAACTGGGGCAATTCAGTCAGGTTTAGTATATATATATATATATTTTTTTTTTTTTTGCTTTTTTTTTTGGAGGGGGGAGAGCAGGGCAATTGGGGGTAAGTGACTTGCCCAAGGTCACACAGCTAGTACGTGTTAAGCGTCTGAGACCAGATTTGAACTCAGGTCCTCCTGACTCCAGGGCTGGTGCTCCATTTACTATGCCACCTAGCCTCCCCAGGTTTAGTATATTTAGTCAGCAGTAGAAGGGGAGGGGACAGGGAAGGGAGATTGTAATTCAGTCAAACTGCACAGTTAGATGATGAAGTTATTTTTTTTTCTCCATAACAACATCTTTTGAATATGTGAATCTTTTGAATCCCTTTTATTCTCTCACCCAGCTACCATTGGAATCAAGAGTGATTTGGCAGTTTCCAGGATATAAGTAAAGTCTTTAAAACAGAGCACTTACTGAAACTTATCTAGCTAGATATGAAAGACCCAGGAAAAAGAACCTTGGTAAAGAGATGCTGAGGAGAACCCGGGGAAGAGAGGACCACTACATTAGTGTTTGGGTAACTGTGCAGAGATGGCAGCATTGACTTATATATATCCATCTGAGGCCCAACTAAGAAGGATCAATTCCAAGGGAGAGAACTCAGTGACCTGTGAATGAAATATAGAATAACAGATGGTAAATGTGTTATTAAACCAATCAATCAAAAGACATTTATTGAGCCCCTACTGTGTGCCACAAACAGTGCTAGGCATGGGGATCTAAGATCAAAGAATAAAGTTATAATGACTCACAAGGAATTTACATTCCAACAAGCACATTAACAAATATACACAGAATTAATTTAAATGTATACAAAACAATTAAATCAAAGGTAGTTTGGGAGGCAGGGCACCAGCAATTGAGGGGATCCAGAGAGACCTCATGGCATTCCAGGTACGTGGGATAGTTATTGCAAAGGTTGGATTACAGAGTGTAGGAGTAGGAATAGTGTCCAATGAGACTGCAAAGATTGGGAGCAAATTATTTAGGACTCTAAAAACTAGATACATGAGTTCATATTTTAACCTAGAGAAGAAAAGAAATTGCTGCAGTTGATGAATTTGGGGAATACATAGTTAGATGTATACTTAAGGAAAATTACTTGAGTGGTAAGACACGTGGGGCAGGGAGATCAATTAATATACTGTCACAATAATCTAGGTGAGAGGTGATGTTTAGTCAAATCAAGTAAAAGCATATTTATAATGTTCTTGCTTAAAATTTGTAACATGAGGCTTGCTTACATTCAATCTAAAGGGAATGGGGAATGTCTAGGGTAAGGATACCAGGTTTTCTTTGGAATTATATCCACCAGAAAACGTGCTTTAGTTCAAGTCATGCACAGGAGGTTTAAAAAAAAACAAACCAAAAACAAACCATGAGTATTTAGGCAGAGGGAAAGAAAGGGAAGAAGAGCCACAGAGAGGCAGAGACAGAGAAAGAAAGAGAGACACAGAGGTACAGAGACAGTTACAGGGACAGAAAAAGAAAGAGACAAATACAGAGATGGGGGGGAAGAGAGAGAGAGAGAGAGAGAGAGAGAGAGAGAGAGAGAGAGAGAGAGGGAGAGAGGCAGAGAATGACAGAAAGATGGAGAAGTTTGGAGACAAAGTGAGACAGAGACACAGAAATACAAACAAACAGATTTGACAGAAGGATGTTTGTCATATTGCAGCTGTAGAGCTAGCTGTGAAGACTAGCTCATGGAGCTAGCTATGGGAAATAGCCATGTGGAGCCAGCCATGGGGTTTTCATGACCATCCACTGTATGTCCTAAAAAGCCCACAACTCCCAAGAGTTCAAGTGAGTTTTCCTGATAACTATCCATGAGTGACTCATGATGTCTCCTTTTCCCAGGAAACAAGGAAAAAGAATTTAGGCGCCAAGATTAGCAATTCCTGGCACATAAACATGCCTGCTTTAGATTGCTGACTCCTTGAGCTTCTGTAACAAAACTGTAACCCTTCCAGTAGTCTTTTGTTCCATTTGGCTGCCTGTATCTCACCCTTTGGGATAACCTTCATTTGAAACAATTTTTAAAATTATGAACTAGAAAATCATCAACAAATATGAATTTTATCATCTACAAAGATTAAAAAACTCAATTATACATATATATATATATGAAAGAATGAATCAAATGAATGCAGATTAAAACAATACCTATTCCATTTAACATGGTAGTATCAACATTGCCCAGCTTTTCTTTGCCCCTTTGTGAGCTTCTTTATCCCCTCTTCTGTGTGTTTTTAAAGTAAATTTATTTATTTTTAGTTTTCAACATTCACTTCCATAAGTTTTAAATTTTCTCCTTCTCCTTCTCCCCTCCCCAAGATAGCATGTAATCTGATAAAGGCTGTACATATACATTCCTATTAAACATATTTTTACATTAGTCATATTATATGGAAGAATGAGAAAAAAATGGGAGAAACCATGAGG
This sequence comes from Gymnobelideus leadbeateri, assembly GCA_011680675.1. Classification (NCBI taxonomy): domain Eukaryota; kingdom Metazoa; phylum Chordata; class Mammalia; order Diprotodontia; family Petauridae; genus Gymnobelideus; species Gymnobelideus leadbeateri. The sequence goes on from WOXC01004369.1 coordinate 495,279, forward strand.
AAGGAAAAAATAAAACAAAACAAAAAAGAAAATAATCTGCTTTTCTTTGCATTCAGACTCCACAGTTTTTTTTTTTTTTTTCTGGATGTGGATGGCATGTTCCATCATGAGTCCTTTGGAATGCTAGCATTTCTGAGAAGGACTAAGTCTATTAAAGTCAGTCATTACACACTGTGGCTGTTATGGTGTACAATGTTCTCCTGGTTCTGTTTACTTCACTCAGCATTAGTTCATATAAGTCTTTCTAGGTTTTTCTGAAGTCTCCCTGTTCATTTCTTATAGCACAATGGTATTCCCTTACACTCATATACCACAACTTATTCAACCATTCCCCAATTAATGAATATCCCTTCATCTTCTGTGTGTTTTAAATGTTTTATTACGCTCTTTTCTTTCTTATCTTCTTTTTAAAATTACTATCATTTACCCTCCTCTCAACTTTATCCCTCTCACACAAAAAAGCCCTCCTTTGTGACAAATAAATAAAAGAAAGCAAAACAAATTTATGTCGTGTTGCTTGTCTCTGAAAACATATGTTTCAGTCTGTACCTGGAGGCCATCATTTCTCCATCACAAAATGGGAAACATGTTTCATCATCAGTCTTCTTGAGTCATAACTGATCATTGTATTAATCAGAGTTTCTTAAATCTTTTGAAATTATTTTTCTTTACAATGATGTATTCATTTTATAAGTAGTTCTTTTGGTTTTGCTCACATTAATCTGCATCAGATTATACAAATCTTCTGAAGTTTCTCTGAGTTCTCTTCATTTTTTTATGGCACAATAATATTTTAGTACATTCATATGCCTTAATTTGTTCATTCATTTCCCATTTGATGGGTGCCCACTTTGTTTCCATTACTTTGTTACAACAAAAATTTGTGATACAAATATATTTGTTCATATGGGTTCATTTCTTATGTCTTTAATCTCTTTGGATTATATGCCTAGAGGAATGTTTTGGTGGTAGTTTCAGTTGTTTTCCAGAATGGTCAGGCTACTTCATAGTTGCACAAATGCACAAATAGTGCATTAATGTACCTGTTTTCCTCAGCCCCTCATTTCTTTGTCTGACATATCTCCCTGGTTTGGGTTTTAAGACCCCATTTGCCTGTTGGAATGAGTTGCATAGAATACCATCTTTCCCCATGTTCTTGTAAAAAAAAAAAGCCAAACTAGCTTCAGAAATGATCATGTATTGGTCTGCATCTAGAAAGACACAGTGAAGAGTTGAGTTGCACAGTTCAAATAACTCATCTGAATCATTTTGGCACCCCAAAATGTGTTCTTTAGTATTGCTTTGTTTTTCCTTAATTTATCTAAATAAGTTAATCAATTTTATTTATTAATGTTTATTAAGTTTATTTAGTACTTAAGTTTATTAAGTACTTAAATGTTTATTAAGTACCTACTAGGTGCCAGGTATTGTTCTAAAAGCTGAGGATACAAAGAGGCAAAAGACAATTCTTGCCTTCAAGGAGTTTATAATAGAATGTGGGAAATAATATGCAAACAAATAGTAAACCATTTAAAGGATAAGGGAATAATTAACATTGGGAAGAATACTAAAATTTAAGAGTCAGGGAAAGCTTCCTGTAGAAGGTGGAATTTTGTTGTTATTATTTGTCCATTCTTAAAGAGGACCAATGACAACATGAAGGTGATGTCTTGATTTGTGAATGAATTAGATTTGAGGGAGAGCTGCTGCCCTAATCATTCTCACTTTCTCCTTGATGAAGGTCAAGACAAATGGAGATGGCCCCAGGTGGATTTTTAGTTGGGACTTAAAGAAAGCCAGGGAGATTAGTAGTTGGATCAGAGGAGTGAGAGTGTTCTAAGCATGGGGGCAGCTAGAGGAAATGCCCAGAACTGAGAGATAGAATATTTTGTTCCTGGGACAGCCAGGAAGTCAATGTCACTACATCAAAGAGTATATGCCATGGACTAAAGTATAAGAAGACTTGGAAAGGTAAGAGGTGGCTAGGTTATAAAGGGTTTTGTATGTCAAACAAAGCATTTTGTATTTGATCTTGGAGGCAATAGGAAGGAAGCCACTGAAATTTATTTTAAGTAAGTGTGTGGATATGTTGGGGGTGGTGGTGGTGGTGGAGGTTGACATGATTAGACCTGGACTTTAGGAAAACACAATGGATTAGAGTGGGGAAAGAGTTGAGGCAGGTAGACCTATCAGCAGCCTATTGTAATAATGTAATGGAGGCCTGATGAGTGGTGGCAATGTCAGAGGAGAGAGGGGAGCATATTCAAGAGATGTTTGCAAAGGTGAAATTGACAGGGCTTGGCAACAGATTGGAAAAGTGGGGTGGGAGATAGTAAGGAATCCAGGACATCTCCCTGGTTTCAAACTTGAGGGATTGGGAGGATGGCGTTGTGCTCTACAGTCATAGGGATGGTTGATGGGAGGGTGGGTTTAGGGGGAAAGACAATGAGTTCTGTTTTGAACATGCTGAGTTTAAGATGTCTACTGGACATCCAGTTTGAGACATCTGAAAAGCAGTTAGAAATTGAGATTGTAAGGCAGCAGAAGGTTTGGGGCAGTTTAGATAGATAGATTTGAGAATCTTCAGCATAGAGATGGTAATTAAATCCATGTGAGCTGATGAGATCATCAACTAAAGTTGTATAAAGGGATATGAAAAGAGGGCCCTAGGACTAAACCTTGAGGGGTACCTATAGTTAGAAGGCATGATCTGAAAAAGATCCAGCAAAGGAGTGTTTAGGTAGACAGGACAGGGACCGGGAGAGACTGTTGTCCTGAAAACCTAGAAGAGAGGAGGAACATCAAGGGAGAGAGAGTGATCAACAGTGTCAAAGGTTAAAAGAGAATGAGGACTCAGAAAAGGCCACTGGATTTGGCAACTAAGATATTATTAACTTTGGAGAGAGCAATTTTGGGGGAATGATAAGGTTGGACGCTGGATTGTAAGGGATTAAGAACAGAATGAGAGGAGATGAATGGAGATACCTGTTATAGATAGTCTTAGATAGATAGATATTATAGAAAACCTTTTCCAGGAGTTTAGCTACAAAGGGCAGAACAGATGTAAGATGATAGTGTGGATGGAAGAATCAAGCAAAAGTTGTTTTTTTTTTTCAGGATAGGGGAAATAATGGCATGTTGGCCTTTGTTCTGACATTAGGTCAATTTGTCCCAGAAGAGAGAGACCATTGACCTTGTGTGTGGTTGATGCTCAAAAGCTATAAGACAGGAAAGGAAATAGATCCTTTCTCCAGCAGAGCCTGGGAGGAGAATTTTTAGAAAGTTTTCAGGGAAAAGAAAAGAAAAAAATTGGATACAGGGACACCTGAGGAAAAGGTTGCTAGGGACTCAAAGTGCTGTCAGATGTTGACTAAGGTTGCCTTTGTCTTGATAAGAAAAATGACCTCAGTGTTGATGTGGGTCTCAACGTGGGTGACTTTCCTGAGGTCATCTGTAATAACCTTTCTATTTCTCAGCTTTGGTTTTTCTTTTCTTTTTTTGCTTTTTTTGGAGGGGGGAAAGGTATGGTAATTGGGATTAAGTGACTTGCCCAAGGTCACACAGTTAATTTTTTTTGGTGTTAAAGTGTATGAGGCCAGATTTGAACTCAGGTCCTCCTGACTCCAGGGCCAGTGTTCTATTCACTGCATCACCTAGCTGCCCCTACTTCTCAGATTTGAAAACAAACACATTAGGTCCCCAAGGAAATCTGTTTTCCTTTGAGCTCTCTCAAGCTTTCTTGTAGCAATCAGGATTGACCCAGAAATGCTGACTGGAGGTGAATTCCTCAGCAATATTTGTATTATGTTTCCTGACAGAGGATTAACTGTGGGTCACCCATGGTCAATAGGTTTCACTTTCATCGTGGGGAGATCATAGCTTGCATACAAACCAGGAACAACACTTAGAAATAATACAGTGGTGTGGGTGTGCTTTGGATGTTGGCACTTCACAGGCTCTTTACCTTTACTTGATGGGGGTGGGGAGCTTTAAGCCTTTGCATGGGTAGATTAGAAGAAATGGTGGCTAGGAAATGGGCCTATTAGAAAATGAATGACAGTGGTCGAAAGGTTATGTGATACATTGGCCTTGAGGTCAGTAAGACATGGGTTCAGATCCTTTCTTTGACCTGGCTATGTGACACCAGGCAAGTCAGTCAACTTCTTGGTGCTTTAGGCAACTTTTTAAGATTGTAGATGTCAAGGAAGTTGATCTGTATCAGTGGAAGGAATTTCCTCATCTGTTAGTGCCCTGTACCATTGAAATCAGAGGTCTAGTCCTTCTCCCTATTCTATAAGATAAAGTTATGAGGAGAAAATGGAAGGTCCAGCACCTTTTTTTACACTAATTCCCACAAAGAGGGAAGTTGAAACAGAGCTTTATCTCAGGAAAACTGTGAAGTTTGGGGGGGTGAGGGGGAGGGGAGAAGGTGGGGAGAAGGGCAGTGTGATAATGGCATAGACTAAATCAATCTCTTTCCCTTATCAGGCTTCCTAGTCCCATGGAAGAGAGAACATTGACCTCATATATGACCTTTTGCTCAAAAACTATAAATCTGAAAAGAAGACAGGATCATATGGAACCTCAGTGTAAAATTTTTTGGAAATTCATCTTATCAAAAACAAAAAGGATTGGGTACAGGAGGGAGGCATCTGAGGAACAGGATAGTTTGTTCTGTATGAGCCTCTGATTTCCAGGGATTCAGAATGTTGTCAGCTGGTGATTCAGACAGCAGTTTGCCTTTGACTTGATCAAAATGACCTCAGTGTTGACATAGCCTCCAAAGAATAGAATGTCACCTCTTGTCTCCACTTTTGCAATAGTATCCTAATTAGGATCCCTACACATAGCTTCTCTGCTCTACAATCAATCCTCTGATTTTTCCAGGGGCTGAAGTAGATTATTGACTGGGAGTGCCGACACACCCTCAAGGAACTTTCCCATTGGTTCTTTCCCTTAGGGTATGCTGGCACACTGTCCACATTCTAGATAGGCTTCTTCCTAAAGCATAAGTCTGGACATATCCCTCCCATGCTAAAGAAACCCCTAGAATAAAATAAAGTTCTTCTGCTGGGCCTTCTAAACCCACTCTAATCCAGCTCCAACCTAGCTTTCCATGCTGAGGACTGGGTCACTCCCATTTTGTACAAATTATGTCCTAGTCAAAGCAGCCTTTTGGCTGGTCTCATCCATGACATTCTATTTTCCATCTTCCTGCTTTTGCACAGGTTGTTCCCCATGCCTAGGATGTTCTAGAGGGTCTGGAATGCTCTCCCTCCTTGTCTCTTTTGGAATCTGTGGTTCCTTCTCATGCTCAGCTCAAGTGCCACTTCCTACAGGAAGCCTTTCCTGATTCCTCTAGATGTCCTACGCTTTGCCCCTTACCCAAATTACTTTGCATTTATGTTGCTTTGTTTATAATAATATTTATTTATAATAATAATAATATTTGTTTATAATAATAGCTAGCATGTATTTTTAAGATTTGCAAAGTACTTTACATGTTATTTCGTTTCTTCACAACAACCTCAGGGATAGATGCTGCTGTTGTGCAACTTTTACAGATAAGGAAACTGAGCTTTAGAGAGGCTAAATGACTTGCCCAGGATCATACTGCTAGTAAGTGTCTAGAGCAGGATTTGAACTCAGGTCTTCATTCTAAAGCTAGCACTCTATTCACTGTGTCAACCTCACAGTCCTATTATACAAACCTTATTCTGTAAGTAATAATGCTGCTTCCTCCCAGGAGGATGTAAGCTCCTTAAGGGGAGCTGTTTCAGTTGCATTTGACTCTTTGTGACCCCATTTGGAGTTTTCTTGGTAAAGATACTGGAGTGGTTTGCCATTTCCTTCTCCAGCTCATTTTACAGATGAAGAAACTGAGCCTAACAGGGTGAAGTGACTTCTCCAGGGTCACATAGCTAGTCAGTGTCTGAGGCCAGATTTGAACTCAAGATTAGCCTTCCTGACTCCAGGCCTGGCACTCTATCCACTGTTATGCTTTGTTTTTTTTTGTCTTTTTATCCCTCTAACATAGCACCTGGTACATAGCATACATTTAACATATGCTTGTTAAACTGGGCTATTTCTAGTGGATTCTAACCAGATTGATTTGCAAGGAATTTGTGGCCAATTCCATGAGCTTTTCAGGAAGCATGCTTGCCATGAAAGCTTTCGTTTTATGAACCTATGGAAAGTTAAGGTAGTCATTAAGATTGGGCAGTGTCCAGAAGGTAGGTTCATTGAACTTCCATGATATAATCCCATTAATTAGATCATCTAGGAACTTAGGCCACTATTGCTTCCTACTCTGCTATAATGTGTAAGAATTTCTTGTTACTAAATGGATCATTTCATCAATGTGAGATACCTTATGGGCCTGTAGGCTTGGGAATTCCTTCCATAACTGTAGGACTGAACTTGCTGAGGATATTAAAGCATTGTCCTCAGAGTAAATGGATTTGCTTTGGGTACAGGCATTAGTAATTCTGTTTCATGTTACAATAGGTTCATCATTCATTGAATGCAAGGAACAAATGGTCCCACCACTCTCCAAGTGTACCAGGGACTTCCTTCTTACTCCTGTGATTTCTCAATATTCATTCTCTTTGACCTCTCTGTGGTAGGTGACTCTCTTGGCCACTTATTGCAGAAGGTGACTCTCTTAGCCACTTACTGCCTTCTGGAAACTCCTCCCCTAATCTTCTGGGACACACCTATTCTGGTTCTACTACTTCTCTGTCATTTCATGCCACCTTGGTCTCCTAACCCCATACTTGTGGGTGTTCCCTAAGATTTGATCCTCGATTGTTTGCTCTTTTCTCACCATGTTCTCTCCTTTGAATGGCCTATCCTCCCTCATAGCTTCAACTATCACCTTTGTGGATAATTAACAAATCTTTATCTTTAGCTCTGATCACCTTCCCAGTCCTATAGCTCCAGCTGCCCCCACTAGGCATTTTCCATATGGATGCCTGCCATCATGTTACTAAAAATCAACGTCCACATGGCATTCATTGCTTTTTTAACCTCAATTCTTTATTTGACTGTGAGTTCCTTTTTGCTCCCCTTCCTCTTTACCCCTGTTCACCAAGTTCTATTGATTTTTCCTTCAAAATGTTTTATCTGTACCTTACGTTTCATTCTTCAATAGTTTATTGTTGTTATTTTTAGTTGTCATTGTTTTTATCACAATAGTAATATTGGTAGTAGTAGTAGTAGTAGTAATAGTAGGAAGTAGGAATTATATAATGATTTAAAGTTAACAAAGTGTGTTACATATATTATCTCTTTGAATCCTAATAGTAATCCTGGGAGGTAGGTGCTGTTATCATCTGTATTTTATGGATGAAGAAACTGAGACTTAGAAATTGATCAGTTTGTCCAGGGTTATATAACTAGTAAGTGTCTAAGTCTGGATTTCAACTCAGGTATTTCTGATTCCAGATCCAAAACTAACCATTGCTCCATGAAGCTGTCCTATTTGCCTTCATTGCATCATGAAATAGACTCCAGCCCCCATTTTAGCTCCCCATTCCAGTCCCATCTTCTAATTCATTTGTACTTCACTGGCAGATTAATTTTCCCAACATACGTTTTCATCATGCTTCACCTCCTTAGAGAATTCAATCACTTTCCATTGTTTATAGGACAAAGTCCAAAATACTTAGCCCAGCAATCAAAGTCTTTCAATTCTGATCAAAATTTGCCTATTTGACCTGCTTTGCTCCAACCAGGTTAACTCCCAAACGCTTCTAGTTTATTCCTACGTCCCAAACTGTTGTTCAAGCTGTTATCCCTGTCCAAAATACTTTCCCACCCTCCTCTTTAGCTTTCTGGCCAAAATGCCCCCTTCCTTCTTCCACCAAGCTTTCCCCAGTCATCCCAGCCTCTATTTCTCTCTCCCTCCTTCCACTCTGATCATCACTCAAGGTCTGCACTACTCATTTGGATACCTGCTCTATCTTGGAGTGTATTATTTCCAAGAACATTTTCCCCTCCTCTGAACTTCTATCGTACTTGTAATGAACAGCCTCTCTAAATTACTACTCGCTGCTTTGTTAACTATTCCATTTCTGTAAGCTGTATCTTTACAACTGGGATTGCTAGTTCTTTGAGGGTCTGCCCATGCCTTATGCTTCTTTCACAGCGCTCATGGTATATGGCAAATCTTCAATAAGCACTCAAGTTAAATCGATTCAACTTATTGGAAGCATAATAATATGGAAATATATTATTCATGATTGCTTATGTATAATCTATATCAAATTGCTTGTCTTTTCAAGGAGGCAGGAAATGAAGGAAGGAGGGAGAACATTTAGAACTCAAAATGTAAAGAGAAAAAACTTTTTAAAATTGTTTTTACGTTTAATTGGAAAAATGTAAGATATGCAAAACCAGAACAAAATAGGAAGCATAAAACAGAAAATAAAATTAATTCATGGGAGTTATTCAGCTAGAAAATCTTGACAGGTTTAATAACAATTCTTTGAACTTAATGTCATGAACTTTAATTCTGTTTTGTTGTTCAGTTATATCTGATACTTGATAAGCCCATTTGGGGTTTTCTTAGCAAAGATACTAGAGTGGTTTGCCATTTCCTTCTCATTTTACAGATAAGGAAACTGAGGCAAACAGGGTTAAGTGACCTGCTCAGGGTTATAGAGCTAGCATTTGAGGTCAAATCTGAACTCATAATCAGGAGTCTTCCTGATTCCAAGCCCAGAGCTCTCTCCATTGCACTACCCAATTCTATGTTTAACCAGAATAAATATTTCTCAGAAAGCAAACAGTCCAGACTGCTCCTCCTTGAAATCATTTATTAATGATATAACTGTTACCAAAGGGTCACATAGCAGGCTATGATCTCAGCTTTGCTTAAGCAGCTCTGCTATTGCTTCTGATTCTCCCTCCATTGTTCCCCTTTGACTCTACTCTGATAATGAAGAGGGAACTAGGGTTCCAGTGAACTGGGAAAAATGCTTGGCCTGCTTTATCTTCCACCTTTCTCAGAAACTACAACTACATAAAGGCTCAGGGTCCCACAAGTAATAAATTTCAGAGCTAAGATTTTAACTCTGGAGTCCCTTCCTCTGAGTTAAGCACTCTACCCAGTATACCATATTATCTCACGATTAGAGCACTCTGTGGATGACAAGACAGAGAATCTGTCCTAGTGTTGAGATTTAAGGTTTAGGGGTGCACGAGACCCCAAAATACCAACATGGTGGGTCCTACCCAATGAATTTGACTCAAGTCTTCTCAGGCAAAGTAAAGCAAAGTTTATTAAAGTTTCACCATAATGGGTAGACTCTTAAGGAGCCTAGGTATCTGTGCTGCTTGTTTTGGACAAGTGGGCCAGAATCATCTGACACAGAGTGAGTCTACACTAGAGAATTCTTGGTTCTCATGGAGGCAAGATGGAGCTTATATAAATATAGATTATGGGAGGAATCCAGGGGTGGTCTAGAGGAGGAGTTTGGGGAGGGTCTTCAGGAGAAGTCAAGTGAGGTCAGACTCCAGGGATGAGACTAAGGGTGGGGAGTAGCTGCAGGCTACCTGGAGAGGACAGACAATGGAGGGCTTAGGCTAGTTTAAAGGTAACAGATTTGGGTATAGATATTTTGGGAGGATCAGAGATGGGGAGTAGCTGGACAATGGAGGGCTAGGCTAGAAACAGAGATTTGGGTCTAGTGACAATGAAAGGCTTATGGCCTCAGGCAAATTTCTAATCAAGTGGAAAGATTCAAGGAGAGCTCAATGGGGTTCCCAGAGCCTGTATCCCATCATTCTCCCTGCAAACAAATGGGACCCAAATTCCTTTCTTGGATCTCATCATTAAATTCCATATCCTGTTACTTTAAACCAAGAGGCAGCAAAGTACAACCAAGTTCTACATTTTTAAATGCAATAAAACTTTATTTAAAAGTATAAAAAAACCTTCTTAGCTCATTTTAGCTGTTCAGTTGTGTCTGACTCTTCATGACCCTGTTTTCTTGTTTTGTTTTTTTTTGGCAGAAATACTGGAGTTTTGTGAGGTTTGTTGTTTCCTTCTCCAGCTCATTTTACAGATGAGGAAACTGAGGAAAGCAGGGTTAAGTGACTTGCCCTGGGTCACACAGCTAGTAAGTGTTGGAGGCCAGCTTTGAACCCAGGAAGAGGAGTCTTCCTGACTCTGCTGTGGTCAAGGGGTGCTGGGGACCCTGAAATGCAAGGGTACAGGGCAGGGGTCTGCCTCAAAAGAATGTGACCACTCAAGCCTTCCTTCAGCCCAATTAGTGAGTTTATTGTAACACCAATAGAAGCATGCTAGACTCCTAGTGAGTCTTTGCCATTTGTGACTCTAATACAAGCAGGATAGATTTTAAGAATCTGTGCAATTTAATTGGGACAAGATTGATATTTTATATAGAAAGACAGTGGGAAGATCTGAATGGGATTAAGGAGGGGCTAATAGCCTGGGGTGGCCTAGATGGGATTAAGGAGTGTTAAGTAAGCTAATTAAATAATCAAGGTAGGAAGGGGTAGGCTAGATGTCTCAGGCAAATGTCTGGGGCTGGGCCCTGTGGGAAAGTCCAGGCCTGGTGGCTAGGTGGTGCACTGAATAGGGCACTGGCCCTACAGTCAAAAGGACCTGAGTTCAAATCCGGCTTCAGACACTTAACACAAAACTAGCCATGTGAATTGGGCAAGTCACTTACCTCTAATTGCCCTGCCCTCCCCCCTCCAAAAAGCAAAAAAATTAAAAAACAAAATATGATTATTAAAAAAAACAACAACAACTAACCTTTGGGAAGGCTAGGTGGCACAGTGAATAGAGCACAGTGAATAGAATCAACTAGTCAGAAACACAGTTTTACATATAAAGGTCTACTTCTTCTAGCCATGCAAGACTAGGTTCAAGCAAATAATTCAGTTTTCTTAGCCACACAGGGCTAGGTTCAGTTAATACAAAAAGACACAATTACATTAAGTCAGGTACATGTCACCAAGATAACCAAGGGAACTTACATACAAACAATATACCTGTTTCATTTAAGGAACACTTTTAAATCCCAGATGTCTCATGCAGTTACAGAATTTAAAAATTTGCTTCTCCATTTCAAATTTAGGGGTCATCAGATAATTCTGACCTAATCTAAAATCCAAAAATCCATACCTCTGATCTTATTCCCAAACATGTTCAAATTGGGAAGTCACATAATAGGAAATTTTTAAAGCCACTTTTATACATCTGTATTTAATCCTAGATGTCACCTAATCTGATCCTGTTGCTCTCCACAAACTTCACTATCCTGGTCAACCAGGCACTATTTCATTACTTTTTACCATATTAGTAATCATCTCTTTTTTTTGAAGGATGTTTATATCTATTCATTCATTTGATCCTGAATATTACTTCTCAGTGAATTTGCTATAGAATAAAAGGAGGGACAATGTCATAAACCTTGCCAGAAGGAAAACTTCTTTATCCTTGTTTGATTCCAAGTATGAGTCATCTCTGCTGGTCATTCAGATAGTCACCAGGTACTGAAAGCAAGGCTTAGACATAAATAGGTGGGAGGTTTCCTTTTCAGAAAGAAAAGGCACACTTGGGAAATAAAGACAGAGAGATCCCACCTGGGCTGTGTCCCAGGTTGTCCCCAGACTTTTTCCAAGCACAGACATCTACCTTGAACAGTTCACAGACTGCAGCCTCTGCCATCCCATTATCAGCTTTAATGATGACTCCTGTAATCAAGGCTTTAGAGAAATAGTAAATTTACAATTCCCCAAATTATTAAATAGCAAATAAATATGGTCTAATGTACTTCAGACAGGGCCATCTAAAATTTTATTGAGCTATTAATTACAAATCTTTCTGACTTCTAAAACTGATATAAATTATTGTAATGGAAATGCAGATTTAAAGATCTTCCCTGCCCCTAGGCCCTTTGATTGGCTTAAGAGACTTTGATTGGCTTTAAGAGACTCTGAAAACCTTCCTTGATTTGAAAATATGCTTTGCCTCCTAATAGGCTGAATGTGGTCACATGGAGCCTGTGGTGGGAGGCTTGGTTTTCAGGAATGACCACACCTTGATGCTGTGTGATTGGGCAGTGGATCAAAAGGGTGGTTACATTCTCTGAGCCAAGAGAAGGCTATATAATCCCTGAGGAGAGGCTTTGCTTTGGGGCTCACTTTGAGAAGTGTTGTGTGATTTGACCAGATGAGACTCTGGGAAGCCGTTGTTGAGAGCCCCCCGGCTTTGAAAACCCAGATGTTGATGCTTCCCTCTCTGGTAACTGTGATTTGGTATTGATATAATGGTGGGACAGTTTGGAAGCCTGTCTTGTTTGATCTGTAAGGTCTGTAACTCTGAAGTTTGGGGTGCTGACCTTTTTCCCCTGAACTAGGTAATGTGTGTTTGTTTGATTAAAGTAAGCTTGTTAACCCATTCTGAGTTGCTTTCCTTTTGAAAAGCAGATCTAAGAACCTGTGTCGGCAGTCACCCTGGGGATATTGGGGTGCTTGCCGATACAATTATCTGGAAACAGGAGGGGCTGGATGAACCCCATTTATCCCAAACCTTCTTATCTGCTTTGTTCAGCTTTTCATAAATAGACTTTAAAGACAATTTGAATTAACCTGGTGTTAAAATGGTATCTTTCTTTTCTCTTGACTAAAGTATCTCTGATTAAACTAAATATCAGGTACCCAAATACCAAATCATCTCAAGTACCTGATCATTCCCCCCTTTTCAGCTGGTACTCAAAATCATTTGGGTAGATCTATCTCTGTTTCATAGGGAGCTGGGTCTATATTCACTGTGATTAAAAAAAAATTCTAAAAGTATTTTCTCTTCTTTTAAAACAGTTTCAAAATTTATAAATGATCACTAAACTTTTATGAAGAAAGTTAGTTGAAAGCCTTTAAAATGATCTTAAGCAGTTTGCATAACTTTCTGGACATGTTCCAATTCTAGATGAAAATAATATTAGAGCTCATCTTTTACTGACTACTTTTTCTGATCTTAGAAACCTGCTATAGAAGGAAAAAAAGCAGGGCCTTTTACCTCAAACATCAAGCCTCACCAATCACAACTTAGAGCTAGTTAGTTATTTTTATCCTCATGGAGCAATAAAGATTAATCAGATCTCACAAATGTAAGGAATTCTATTTACCATCTTTTCTTCTGAAATCTAAAAGCCAATTGATTAAAATCCTTCTAATCTTTTGCAACTTTTTAGCAATTTAGGTTACCAAAAAAAGTTCCTTTCTCAGGCTGAATGATCTTGCCTAATAGTGATAGTTTCTAGGGGATTTGACAGTTTTACAACATAAGGAAGATTTATATGAATTCTAAGCAGGAGGGACTGGGGGAAGGGCTAATAATGATGCCCCTGCTTAGCCAATTCTCATATAACATAGATAATACAATTTTTTAACCAATAAAAATATCATAAACAATTATCATATTCTTGAATTTTTATTTTGAAATAAAAACAAATGAATTACCAATCTGGTGACCTTAAAACTCCAATTTTTGAAGTTACACAGCCCAAATATAACAGCTTTAAATTATCAGATCTTATAACATAAAAAATCCAATTCACATGAAATAAACATTTTAAGATAGGATTAGCAGCACTGATAAAGTAACATAGCTGGTTTTACACAACTTTTTTTCCATCTTTTGGTTTCAACAAAATTCAGATTGAAAACTGCTTAGAATGGTCACTTAACTTTTACTGTATAAGGGGACTTTATAATTTAGAGATGCCAAAATAACACAATGACATTATGACATTAAGTGCATTTCCAATTCATCACATACAAAAATTACTGGTAGAAAATTAGCCTTCTGAAGTGCAGAGGCTTTTCGTTTCTCCCCACAGCTGCAGAGTCTAGTTATTTCAAACCAAGGGTTTGAAAGTGGGGGAGGGTCCTACTATTCTTCAGCACTCTCCTTAATCTGATTTGGTGGGAGAGGCTTTAACAAAATTTATTCTAATGTTTTCAGCTGTTTTAACTTTTACTCCAATAATTTTATTTATGTGTCCACTCCATAAAAAAACTTCTTTAAAAATATTCCAATTTCCTAAATGCCAAATAGTAAAATGAATTCTGACTTATCTTTAGCATCAGATTGGGAGTGACACTTTCTACTTTGCAGTTCATTTGGAGGAGGGAAAGAGTAATCACAGCATTCAAAAGGAACAGCAGTCCAGCTACAGTTTAAACCCTACAGGGTATCAAATTACACACTCACACTCATTCACACAGACACACAAAGACAAAACAGAGAGAAACTGACAGGAACATTCCAAAAGCTCACAGAGGATTGTCAGAAATCCTTGGCACAAATAAGACTTGCTTTAAAATAACCACCATAGCCAAGCAGCTAGTTGTGAGTATAGTTCCCACCCCCACCCTCCCCGGGTCCTTTCCACTTTAAGGAGCAGGGGAGTGCTTGTGGGGGGGAGGAGGAAGCCAGTGAGGTGGAGCGGAGAAAAGGGGAGGAAAAGGAAAGGTTGGGGTGATCCATGGAGATCCGCAGTGCTCTGGAGTTAAGGCACAGTGGGCAGGGACTGGTAGGGAAATTCAATTTCAAATTGACAAAGTTTAGAAGGATGTTTCCCAATCAACTAGGTCCTCCTAATATCTCTTGGGCGGTTTTCACCCCGGACCTGAGGGGGGTGGGCTTTTGGTTCAAGACTTGCAGAGACTCAATGACAAAACAAAGAAAGTTTTTCCTTACTAGCTTGTTAGCCACTCAGAATGACTAAGAGAGAAAGATCTCACTACTAATCTGCTAGGGAGCTTTGACCTGCTCAGACTAAAAAATTCCTACCTGCTCCGTTTCTGACCTGGGCTGGTTCACCCCTCCCTAGGAAAATACTGGAGGGGGTTCTCTCCTCCTTGGGGCCCTGATCGCTGTTGACCCAGGGGAAGGGGAAGACAGAAAGACAAGACAGACAAAACGAAATTAGGACACAGATAATAGACACAGAAAACAAACAGAACCTGCCACTTCTGGCACCAGGGGCACCCCAGCTGCATCCCAGCATGGAGGTAAGCAGGGGCTTTAGCGCTGCATCCAGTGTGGACCCCTGCTCTTCTCTTACCACGTGATCACACCTTTTCTTTTCTGATTCTACAAGAGTATTCACCAATATGAAAACCTGGTGCACTCCTTTGGAGCCAAATTAGCAATAGAAAGGAATGAACTCCCCATCCTCACTGGAAGTCTACTCAGTCCTGGGACTGAGGAACATCATCTCAGTGGCCGACCCCTAGGAATGAATAGACTCTCGCCCTCCAAGGTGTCTGGTCCAGCCGTCAATCACAGAGCCAAAGGCTGTCTTGGTGGGACCTCCAATGTAATGGACAATTGAGGCAAATACAGGACGGCAACGCAATCAGAATTTAAGAGTGCTTATTTATTAAGCCGGCAACTGTCTCCCAAAAGGGAAGGCAGCCCCAAAAAGTCTGTCCAGTAAGCTTTTATACAGTAAAAAGTACTTCCTGAAACAAACAGTGGTCAGCAAGGCAACTGTTGCTACATAGGGATGTAAACTAAGGGGGGGGGGGGGGGCTACAAGCTAACAGGGCAGATCTTTGTTTTGGTTACATCTTAGTTACAAGGCAGGTGCAAGGTGAGGTTTCACAATGGTCATACCTTTATGCTAGGTTCCTGGGGCCCCCTGAGGGGCCTTGTATAGGAGCTAGCACTATGGGAACCTACCTGGCACTTCAGTCTGAGATGCTAAGGAAAATGCCTGTCTACTACATGGGTGGAAGAGAAAGAAAATGGGATTTGGAGTCAGAGCAACCTAAGTTCAAATCTTAGTTCTGCCGCATGCCACCTGTAACCATGGCAAGCCATTTTACCTCTTGAGGCTTCAGTTTCCATCTATAAAACAGAGGGGTTAAACTAAATGACATCTGATGTCCCTCTTGGCTCTAAATCTCTGATCCTAGAAGGATTAAATTTCTTTCTTAAGGACCATGCCTCAACCCCAGATCACTATGGCTCTCATTGACTGGCCAACAATAAGTCCCAGGCCAAGCCCTTCATGGTCTTTGGGCCCTGATTGACTCAGAATGAATGTAAATGCAAATTGCTTCTATTTTGGCCAGAAACCCCAAGGGTCTTTCCTTTCCAGATAGATTTATTTATTTGCTTAAATTTCTTTTTTTGTTTTTTTTTTTGGAGGTTAAGTGACTTGTCCAAGGTCACACAACTAGTTTGTGTGTGTGTGTGTGTGTGTGTGTGTGTGTGTGTGTGTGTGTGTGTGTGTGTAAGTGTCTGAGGCTGGATTTGAACTCAGGTCCTCCTGACTCCAGGGCTAGTGCTCTATTCACTGCACCACCTAGCCGTCCCTTGTTTAATTTTTGTTTAGGTAAAAAGGCCATTCTCTGCTTCAATTCTCATTAAGCCTTAATCATTGAATGGACATTGCCTCAGTCAAATTGAGACCTGTTAAATGAAGAGGTTACCCAGAAAGAGGGTTAAGGTTGCTCTGGAGACCCCAAAATACCAACATGCCTGCCGAATGAATTCAATTCAAGTCTTCTCTCAGCCAAAGAAAAGTAAAGTTTATTAAAAGTTCGCTTGTACTGGACACAGAGTAAGTCTGTGCTAGGTCATTCTGATGGAGTGCTTGGGATCTATGTTTGTAATATCAGTCTATGTTTGTAACATCAGTCTACATTTATAATATCAGTTTGTAAAATCAATTTGTAAAGCCAGTCTGTAAAATCACATTTCCCGCTTCCCAGCCTTAGAGCATTAACTCTGCCCCTTCACCCTGCCAGCACTCTGCCCAGCAACAGCTCATGAACTGTTTATCTCTGCTTGGAACAATAACAAGCTACACCTACGAATCCTTCTCTAAACCATCTATAGACATTTTAGCTTAGGCAAATATCTCCCCTAGTAGAGTGGCCAGCTGCACCCATGAATCCTTCAGTGCCTTATTTATAGATTAACTCCTTAGCCAATTATACCCATACTGAGTCTCCCTCCATTAGCCTTGGTTCCCAACATCCATCTTGTCAAACTTGACTCTGATGGATAGCAGACTGGGCACTTCTCAGTCAGCCCTGATCCCTAGCTGACTTAGTGATGTTTCAGGCCTAAAACCACACCTCCAGGTAGCCCCCCTTGGGCTATTTCCCAGTGAATTATGGACAATTTGCCTGCTCAGTTGACATTAAAAGTGCTTGTTCCTTTAAGCATTGACCACTCCTTAACTCCTCCCTAATCCAACTCTTACTCACCTAGTTATCATAATTAACACCTGATTTACTGTCTTGACTCCTTAAAACTATACCTGTGATTTCTGTAAGTTTTCAGGTTCCCTAAAAACCCCTGCCCCGTAACAATAAACTTTCACAATCTTGACTCCAAGTTTGCTAGAGCCTACGAATTCCTTCCAGACTCAGGGACTCTGAGTCCCTGTGGAACCTATTGCTCTTCCCCCCCTCCCCATCGATTCTATGGCACTCTCACCATTCTGTGGTGCTCTTAACATACATGGAGACAAGATGGGGTCTTATATACAGAAGGCTGTGGGAGGAATCTGGGGTGGTCTAGGGGAAGAGTTTGGGGAGGGTCTTCAGGAGGAGTTGATGAGTGAGGTCAATGAGTGATTAAGGGTGAGAGGATGCTGGAGGCCACCTGGAGACCACAAACAATGGTGGGCTAGACCCATTCAAGGGTGGATCCACATTTTGATAGGCTCAAGGGTGGAAAGTCTAGTAACAGAGGCTTGGGCTCAGCCACAATGTAAGTCTTATTTCCTCATGCAAATGCCTCATCAAATGAGACAATTTAATCAGAGTTCAAGAGCCTATACCTCACAGACTCAAGGAAAGCTAGAGGGGACTCCCAGAGCTCATACCTCATCATTAAAGACCTTAGCTTGAAAAGGCTACTGCCTCCTGGGCAGTTGTCCTGATCGACATCTGGCCACTGTGATGAGGTACAGGTTCTGGGAACCCCCCTTGAACTCTGATTGAATCTTCTCATTTGATGAGGCATTTGCTTGAGGCCAAGCCCTCCATTGTCCAGCTACTTCCCACCCTTGATCCTCCCCAAATATCTATACCCAAATCTTGTTACCCTTAGACTAACCTAGCCCTCCATTGTCTGTCATCTCCACGTAGCCTCCAGCTACTTCCCACCCTTAATCTCTCATTACTGGAGTCTGACCTCATTTGACTCCTCCTGAAGACCCTTCCCAAACTCCTCCTCTAGACCACCCCTAGATTCCTCCCACAACCTTATGTATATAAGACACCATCTTGCCTCCATGACAAAAAAAAAAAAAAAGAAAGGTTGGAGTATTATCTAGTGCAGACTCACTCTTGTGTTAGATTATTCTGACCTGCTTGTCCAGTACAAGCATCACAGTTACTGAGGCTCCTTAAGAGTCTACCCATTATGTTGAATCTTTAATAAACTTTGCTTTCCTTTGACTTAGAGAAGACTTGAGTCAAATTCATTCAACAGGACCTGATGTGATGTTATTTTGGGGTCTCAAGTACCCCTAAACTCTAAACCTCTACATTTTATGGTTTCTGACCTCTACAGCTGGACTTAGATGGCTCTGGGGGAAAGAGTGAGGCTGGTAACTTTGCACAGTCCTGCGTCACTTAAATCCAATTCACTTGCATGTCATGGCATCACCTCCCTGATATCCCATGGTCCTCCTCGAGAATGAAGGACAAACAACAACAGCTAGCATTGATAATAATAATATAGCATTTATATCTTGCTTTAAGATTTGCAAAGCAGTTTATAAATGTTATCTCATTTAATTCTCACCATAACTGTAGGAGTTAGGTGAAACTTTTCATCTCCATTTTAGGAGGATTAGGAAACTGGCAGTTAAGTAGCTTGCCAGGGGTTACACAGCTAATCATTATCCAAAGTGGGATTTAAATTTGGGTCTTGCACATCACTCTGTCTACTGGGCCCCCTAACTTCCCAGAAAATAGAAAATAAGACCCAAGTAAATTAAATAACTTGCTCAATGTCCCAAGAGGCCATGTGGTAGGTCAAAGATTCAAACTTGATGGGAGGCTGTTGGAAATGAGAGAGGTTAATGGACTAGGTTTTATCTGTCTATGCACTGATTTCTGACTCTAAGATTTTGGACAAATTATTACACTTCTTTGAATGTTTAAGTAGAGAACAATTTCTCTGATAGGGGGATATCATGAGTAAGGGCAGGTTGCATAATGATTTGTTTTACAAATGGGGCCCCAGAAAGAGTTATAGGACATATAAATATGAAGAGATGGGGTTAGGGGAACCTTCTAGCTGGGGCCTATGAATTTCCAAATGTGGGTGTGCCTCCAAGTGCTCCAATGTGAATAGGGTAGATGACAAAAAAAGACTGAAAATGTATTTGCAAATATAAATCACTGCTGAAATTACTCACATTTTAAAGTGATATTAAATATTTCAAAAATAATTAGTCTAGCACAGAGCACATGAGAACCAGGATATGTCATAAGGGCACAGTGGGAAGAGATGATTGAAGGCCTTGGAAAAATGTTGATATTTTTACAAGATCAATAATTTACTTACACTGTGCTAATTAGAATCATGTGATGACTGGTTTGGAAAGGAACTTTTCCCTAAAACTTTTATAGATAAATAATTCATTCTTTTGAGGCAGGTACTTTTCCCTAAAACTTTTATAGATAAATAATTCATTCTTTTGAGGCAGATTTTTGTTTCTTCATTCTTCTAAATAGTTTATAAAAAGGAACGCAGTGTGGTGGATAGGGCATTGAACATGGTTTCAGGAAAAACTGTATTCAAATCCTTCCTCATACTTTTGCTTGCAGTGTAACAATAGGCTAGTTATTTAACTTCTCTGTATCTGTACCTCAGTTTCCTCATTTTAAAAATGAAGGAGTTGGACTCAATGGCATACAAGATCTTTTCCAGGCTTGAGTCTATGATTCTATGGATGTGTCTCAATCAGAGATTGAAAGTATATTTTAAGTTTCTATCACTAATCTCTTTGTATGACTATTATCCTTTCTAAACCTTCATTCTTCTTAAAAGAGCTGCGTATTCTACCTATATTTAAGTGAATCAAGGGGCAGAGGGCTGTATAATATGCATCTAAGGGAGAGTAGGGGAGATAAGGAGAACTGACCAAGTCACCTTGATGGGGCACTAAAAGGAAAATTTCCCTAAAAGGAAAAGGCCAGTCTTTGGGACCTGGACACCAAAGCCTCCGAACTCAGATCTCTAATGTTTGCTTGAGGCACCTGGCCCATCCCAGTCAACAATCCTTTTAACTGTCCTTTCACTGGGGCCCTCCCACCATTTAACTCCTTCCATTGTCTGCATTTGGCCCCACCCAAGTCTATTTGGCACTCCTTAATCCCATCCAGATCTTCTCACAGTCTTTCTGTATAAAAGTACCAATTTTATCCTTGTCAAATGCTCAGATTCTTAAAATCTGGCCCACTTATATTTGCATCACAAATGCAACAGACTCACTAGGAATCTGGCCTGCTTCTATTGGAGTCATAATAAATTCTCTACTTGGACTGAAAGAAGACTTGAATAGTTGAATTCTTTCAAGGCAGACCCGAACCCTGTCTTGTATTTCAGGGTTCCCAGCACCCCTACACTGCAACAATATGAGCCATGGTCTAGAGTCCAGAGAAAGTGAGTTTACATTCTATGAACAATATATCTTACCAGACCAGACTTGCCCTTAGTCACTATGAAGCTTCAGGACTCTAGTTTCCATTTAGAATCACCTGGATGCTAGGCATTAGATAGTGGTTACTACCTCAGGGTGGGTATGCTTATTCCAGATTTGGGTCACAGAGCTAAGCTGGAGCACAATTTCTGGCTTAGTTTCACCAACTAAGATATGTGTGAATATTCTGTATCTATTAAGAGGATTGTCATTCTGAGGTTAAATTAACCTTTATTTGTTTGGATCTGTTTAATAGTATCTTGATTTCTCATAAAGTCATTAGCTTCTATTTGCTCCAATCTAATTCTGAAGGAATTATTCTCTTTAGTGAGCTTTTGAAATTCTTTTTTTCTATCTGGCAAATTCAGCTTTTTAAGGCATTCTTCTCCTCATTGGTTTTTTGGGCCTCTTTTGACATTTGAATTAGTCTATTTTTTTAAGGTGTTATTTTCTTCAGTCAGGCTATTAACTCGCTTTTCATGATTTTCTTGCATCATTCTCATTTCTCTTCCCAATTTTTCCTCCACTTCTCTTACTTGGTTTTCAAAATCCTTCTTGAGCTCCTCTATGGCCTGTAAACCAGTTTATATTTTTCTTGGAAGCCTTTGGTGCAGGAGTTCTGACTTTGTTGTCTTCCTGCTGTTCCATGCTTTGATTCTTTTTGTCCACAAATAAGTAATCCAAAGTTGGATTGCTGTGCTTGCTTTGCTTCCTTTGCTTGCTCATGTTTCCACTCAGTTACTTAACTTTTGAGCTTTTTGCTACAGTAGAACTCTGCTTCCAGGGAGGAGGAGAGCTTTTTTCCCAAATTGCTAGGGTTTTCACAGCTGCTAGAGCTATTAGTTGGGTACCCTCTCAAAAGCCTCCACTGGCTCTGGCACCTGGTCACACACCCTAGGACCTCTACCCCAGACAGCAATCCAGATACAAGCAGGTTAAAGCAAGTGAGATTACCCTCTGAATGGTTGCTTTCTCCCCCTACAATCTGTAGGCCAGGAGCTCTGAAGCAGCCACATGGCCACGGCTCCAGAGCCACCACACCTTTTCTACTTCTCACTCCAGGGGCAGAGGCCAGACTGTACCGTCCCTTCAGACCCACTTCCAACAGAGTTCTACACTGACCTTTTACTTTGTCTTTGACATTCATGGGTTGATAATTCTGGAAACCACCACAGATGCTGGTGATCTACTCTCCTGAAGTCCACTCCAGCCGATGCTGGTTGGGGTTGCCCTGGGGCTACAACCTCAAGTCTCCTGCAGGGTTGGGCTGGGCTCCCAGTGCACTGCAATGGACCCTTCTTGCCGGCCTGACAGGTTGCCTTCAGCAGGAGATTTGTTTCTCTCTGTCACTTTGTGGGTTCTGTAACTTTGTTTAGAGTCATATTTTATAGGTATTTGGGGTGGTTATGGGGGTAGCTCTTGAAGTTTTCTTGCTTCTATACCACCATCTAGGCTCCACCCCTTAAATTAATCTTTAATCTTTTCATTTCTGGGACAGGCTTGTGTGCCAAGTTCCAATGTGGCTTCCTTTCCAGATGAAGCCAATTGTCAGCTTAACTTGGACTGAGTGACTTTCTCACAATCCTGGGTTCTCTCATGGAGGCTTAACTTGCTGAGGGTTGGCCCCTCTTAGCACAGGATGTCAGCAGCTTTTTACTTGTATTCCTTTTTAAAACTTCAGTGACAATCCTAGTTTAAAGAGTTGCACTGAATATTCTGTAATACAAGAATGTCTAAAGGATATGACTTTGAAAGGATTATCCATTGACCATCAACTACAGTCTGTAAAGATATGCATATCTATGCAGAACTTATGGATATTTGTCTTTGGCCAGAGATCTTACTGTCCCAAAGCACTGGAAGGTTTACTTGTTTGTTTGTTTGCTGTGAGATCTTATTTGCTTCTGAGAGCAGCAAGGACTGGAAGGGGAGGGGATAAGAGAAAGGAGTGTGTGCTAGAAGGCAGGGCAGATTTGGGGAGAGGGTAGTTATAAGTGAGGAGGTTTTGAGGAGGGACAGAGTGAAAGGAGAGAGAGAATAGAATAAACCAGGAGAGGAAGGAATAGGATGGAGGGAAGTAATAGTAATTGTGAAAAAATATTTGAAGCAAGTTTCTCTGATAAAGGCCTTATTTCTCAAGCATATAGAGAATTGAGTAAAATTTATAAAAATAAGAGCCATTCCCTAATTGATAAGTGATCAAATGATAGGATCAGTTTTCAGATGAAGTAATCAAAGCCATCTATAGCCATATGAAAAATACTTGAACTCACTATTGATTGGAGAAAGGCAAATTAAAACAATTCTGAGGTGCTTACCTCTTATCTACTAGATTGGTTGATAAATGATCAAATGATAGGATCAATTTTCAGATGAAGTAATCACAGCTATCTATAGCCATGTGAAAAATACTCGAACTCACTATTGATTGGAGAAATGCAAATTAAAACAATTCTGAGGTGCTACCTCTTATTTACTAGATTGGTTAATAGGACAGAATTGGTAAATGACAAAAGTTGGAGGGGATGTGGGAGATGAGACATCTATGTATTGTTGGTGGAATTGTGAACTGATTCAACTGTTCTGTAGAATAATTTGCAACTATACCCAAGGGGCTATAAAACCATGAATACCTTTGACCTAGCAGTACCACTACTAAGTTCTGTATCCCAAAAGAGATGAAAAACAAAAAGCAAAAGGACCTATATGTACAAAAATATTTATAGTGGCTCTTTTCTCGGGGCAAAGAATTAGAAATTGAGGGGATTTCTAGCAATTGGATTGTGACTGACCAAGTTGTGGTGTGGGATTGTGATGGAATGCTATTGTGTTTTAAGAGATGATGAACAGGATGCTCTCAGAAAAAACTGGAAAGACTTGCATGGGTTGAAGCAAAATGAAACATACTGTATATAAAGTAACAGCAGTATTATAAGATGATCAGCTGTGAATGACATAGCTGTTCTCAGAAGCACAATGATCCAAGACAACTCTGAAGGACTTATGATGAAAAATGCTATCCATCCCCAGAGAAAGAAGTGATGGTGTCTGAATACAGATTGAAGCATACTTAAAAAAAAAAAAAAGAACTGGAAGGGACTTTGATGCTAAGTTATCACATAGCCTACTAAAGGACAGACTTGTTTATTCCCCCATCTCTTTAATACCCTGTCAGTACATATGTTTAGTTGGGCAGATGGCTAAATTCTTGCTCATTTGCTTGGGAAAGGAATGAGCGAAAATTAGGCCTCTAGTCAGGACTCTGTCTTTATGGTGCCCAAAGAAACAATGCCAATGGGGGCCAGGGATGTAAGCAATGGTTTCTAATCATTTTGCTAATGGTTAATGTGCGATTTTCAAGTTATTTATTTCTAGAGTTGGTTTGGGTCCAATTCTTACTTAATCCTTTAGGGGATTTGCTTTAGAAGTAAAGTAGTTAGCAGTAGAGCCAGGGAAAGACTTAATATTAGTCCTCTAACCTATCAGAAGTTCAGAGTGATTATGGGGCCCAACCTAGGGCTAAATCTGGGTTGCTAAATCTGGGTTAAGGACATGATTCTAAGCATCAGACCTAGTCTTTGTTCTATCACTCAAAGCCCTCCATTGCCTACTCTTCCCCTCAGCAACTATAAAGAATGAAGCACCAACAGAAAAACTGACAATTTAACCTCCAAAAGTCTAAGGAATTGGGAAGGGCCTGTTCTTAGTTGGCCTATCTTGTGTAACACCAAGTCGGGCTCTGAAATGAGAACTAGAACCTTTGGTCATTAAATTGTGGTGCATTAGAAAGAGAAATGAATAGTCAGGAAGCATGGGTTTTTGTCTAATCCTTGGGACCTCACTGTGAAATGAGGAGCCTGGAGTAGGTACCTGAAGCAGCTAGGTGGCATAGGAGACAGAGCATTCGACTTGAGAGTCAGGAAGATCCAAGTTTGAATCCTGTCCTAGACACCCATTAACTGTGTGACCCTGAGCAGGTCGTTCAACCTCACCTGTAAAATAATAGCTCCTACCTCCAAGGGTTGTTGTGTAGATCAAATGATATAACACATGCAAAATGATTTGCTATCTTTAAAGCATTAAAAATGATATTGGGGGGCGGCTAGGTGGCGCAGTGAATAGAGCGCCGGCCCTGGAATCAGAAGGACCTGAGTTCGGAGCCGGCCTCCGACATTTAATCCACACAAACAAAAACCTAGCCATGTAACTTTGGGCAAGTTACTTAACTCCAATTGCCCTAAAAGGGGTGGCTAGGAGGCGCAGTGAGTAAGAGCGTCGGCCTCGGAGTTGGGATGACCCGAGATCAGATCCGGCCTCAGAAAATGAGCACCCATGCATAAATAATGACTAGCCGTGTAACCTTGAGCAAGTTACTTAACCCCAATTGCTTTAAAAAAAAAAAAAGAATAAAAATCTTTGGGATAGAAAAAAAAATGATATTGGACAGCTAGGTGGTACAGTAGTTAGAGTGCTGGGTCTGGAGTCAGGAAGACTCCCATCTTCATGAGTTCAAATCTGGTCTCAAATACTTAATAGCTGTGTTACCTTGGACAAATCACTTAACCTTGCTTGTCTCAGTTTCCTTATCTGTAAAATGAGCCAGAGAAGGAAATGGCAAACCACTCCAACATCTTTGCCAAGAATGAGGTCATAAAGCATGGGACTCAACTGAACAACAACAACAACAATTATTATTATTATTTTTAAAGTGACTTACACTCCAAATGCTATTACCATTCTGATTTTTAGTTCTCTAGGAGTGAGTGGAGGTTGTAAAGTTGGAGAAGAACTTTTCTGATCTTTCTGCAGACATCTATTTTGTCACTGGCTATACTATTTACTTGAATAATCTTCATTTTCCTTTGACTGAGTAGGGAAAATAAATAAGAATTCATTAAATGCCTACTATGTGTTAGGACTGTGCTAAGTGAGTTATAAATATTATCTCATTTAATCACCATAATAATCCTGGGAGGCAGGCACTATTATGGTCTCTGTTTTACAGTTGAGGAAACTCAGGCAGACAAGTTAAATGACTTACTCAGGGTCACACAGTAAGTGTTTGAGGCCACATTTGTACTACAGTCTTCCTGACCCCAGACCTGGTGCTCTATCTACTGTGCCACCTAGGAACAATTTTTCCTGAGGATGGAGGGGAGAGGGAGAAGGAAGTTTATGGGAGTAGAATTAATGCTTCCAGAACATTAATTTTTGAACCTCTTCTGAAAGGATGAATCTAAAAAGCTGGTATTCCCCAGTGTTTATGTTTTGCCCTTGCAGATTCCTTTAATATGAATAATAGTTTCTGTCAGGAAGGCAGAATGAGTCCTGACAGGATTGTCTGGGGGCCATGACAGGGCAGAGAAAAATGAAGCCAGGCAGCATGTAGATGTGTCATCAATGCCATGCTTTGACTGATCAACATTCAGTCGGATCTGTTCTTTCAAAATACTGGGCTTCTATTCAACAAATGACACACTTGGTGTGATTTGGGAAGCTCTGGGGTGGATTTCTGGGTCTGGCTTATGGAATTGGTGTCAGTACTTTGCAAGTCCCAAACTGCAGTCAAGCACAAAGGTAGATTTCCATGAAATTTTATGGGAGTGAATATATCATTCTTACATTTCCTTTATGCTTTGCGTCCTTACTGCAGCAAGGCAATCCTCTTCCTCCTCCCAAATTGATTCTCTAGCCCTCACTCACCACATTGGCTATTGCAAAGCTTCTCCTCAAACTACTCCATCCCTCCACCCTCTTAGCTGAGGGCCTTGCCTCATGTGCCAATGAAAAATTTGAAGTCATCTACCAAGAATTTCCTCTTCTCTCTTTTTCCTTCATCCTCCTATTTTTTCCTTCTCTCCAATTTCTAATAAAGAGGTGGTACTTTGACTTACTAAAGCTCACTCCATTATGTGTACCCTTGATTAGATCCCTTCCTATCTTCTCCAGCAGTTCGCCTCGACCACCATCTCCATTCTCTACCTAATTTTCAATATTTCCCTATTTACTGGATCCTGATCTGCTCCCTCTAAATTAAGTCACCTTCATTCTTTTTTTTAATTTAAATCTATTTACTTTTAGTTTACAACATTCAGTTCCACAATCCCTTGAGTTTCAAATTTTCTCCCCCTTCTTCTCTTTTCCCCTTCCTCCCATGGTGGTGTGCAATCAAATATAGGTTCTACAAATACCTTCACATTGAACATTAGTCAAGTTGTAAAGAAGGATTATAACCAATGGAGTGAACAATGAGAAAGAAGGGACAACAATTTTATATTTTTTAGTGGGGGGAGGCAATTGGGGTTAAGTGACTTGCCCAAGGTCACACAGATAGTTAAATGTCAAGTGTCTGAGACTGAGTTTGAACTCAGGTCCTTCTGACTTCAAGGCTGGTGCTCTATTCACTGCACTACCTAGCTGCCCCACCTTCATTCTTAAAAACCCAACCAAAACAAAACAAAACAAAACAAACTTCATTAGATCCTACCATCTGTACTAACTGTTTTCTTATATTTCTCTTCCTTTGATCCCCTTGAAAAGTCTTTTACACTCAAGGATTTTACTCCCTCTCTTCTCCTTTCCTCTAAACCCTTTGAAATCTGTACTTCCAATCTCATCATTCCATAGAAACTGCTCTTTCTGAAGTTACTAAGGATATTTTGAATTCCCAAGTGGATGGCTCCCCCCCTCAATCTTCATGCTTTGTGGCCTCTCTGTAGCTTTGAGGCAGCTGCCTGCATTCTTCTCTTATCTCCTCTCTGGTTTTCAAGACTGTCCTTTTTGGGTTCTCCTCCCATTGTCAGACTGCTCTTTGTCATTCTCTTAATTTGTTCCTTGTCCACTAATATTAGGCGGATATGTTCCAGGGTCCTGTCCTACGTGTCCTTTTCTTTTTCTTTCTTTCTGTCTTTACTCTTTTATTTGTTGATCTCATCAGCATTCATGGGTTCAATGATTTCTCCATACAGATGATTTCATGTCTAGATTTACATGTCTAGCCCTAGTTCCTCTTCCCCTCACCCCAGCTGTACTCCCTCATGCCAGCTGTTGGTTATAGTGATTGAACTCAAATTTCTCAATGCTGATGTTTTTTGGCCAGTTATTTTAGTTAGGCTAAATGTGAAACAATTCTCTGCTTCAGCTCACCACATGCCTCCATTCCCATCTGAAATTTGAGTTTGTTGCTTTATAAGTACTGTAGAGTACGATTTCTGGAGGAAAGTGAAAGTATTTCTCAATTTAATTACACAGCATTTGTTAAATTCTTACTCTGTGTGAGGCACTTTTTAGGCTGTAGGGATATGGTGAAATAAGATGCAGAGCACCATTAAGGAGCTCATAGCCTAATAAAAGAGATAATCAAGGTGTACAAATGCTTATGACATGAGACAGAATATGACATGTTCAAAGGTGAGGTATAGCTAAAATGCTATGAGAAATTTGGAAAAGGCAGAACTTTTAAACTGGAAGAATCAAGGAAGTCTTCATGGAAGAAGTGAAGTCTGAGTTGAAACTTAGAAAAGAAGGATTAAAACATTGAGACATGTATGGGGAGTGCATTCCAATGACTGTCAACAATGGCCCCTGATGGCCAAATTCAATGGACTTGTCTCTGTCCTCATCTATCTTGGTCTCTCTGTTGGATTTGACCTTGCTGACCACCCTTTTGATTACTCTCTCATGTCTGGGTTTCCATGGAACTGAGCTTCCTTGGTTCTTTTCTTTCCTATCTGATCGATTTCTCCCACCCTTCTTTGGAGGATTGCCATCCACATCCTACTCCCTATTTCAAGAACTGAGGCTAAGTTCTGGGAGCCCATGTGGCCTCAGAGGGGAGAAGGCCCTCAGGTTTTTCCTCTTATTGCATCGTGTTTTACCAGATGTTGTGAGTAAAAGCATCACACCCAGATGAATTGAGAATGATCAAGAAAACAGATGGAGCTAGGTGGTGGGGTGGAGAGAGCTCTGGGTCTGGAGTCAGGAAGACCTGAGTTCAAATCTAACCTCTGGCACTTACTAGCTCTGTGACCCTGGGTAAGTGACTTAACCCTGCTTATCTCATTTTCATCATCTGTACAAGGAAGAGAAAGAAATGGCAAGCCTGTATCTCTGCTCAGAAAACCCCAAAAGGGGTCACGAAGAGCCAGACATGACTGAAAACACCTGAACAATAAGGACAGACATTGCATTCTTCATCTGGCTCTGTGCTTCTGTCCTCAAGAATCCCTTGTTATTATTGATTAGTCACTCAGCTGTGTCCAACTCTATCTGACAAAAGTCCATGGGACCTTCCTGGCTAAATACTGGAGTACTTTGCCATTTCCTTCTCCCGTGTGCCTCCATTTTATACAGGCTAAGTGACTTGCCCAAGGTCATACACCTAGTACATGCCAGAGGTCTGATTTGAGCTCTTCCTGACTTCAGACCCGGTGCTCTATCCACTGTACCACTTACCTGCAGCTAAAATCCTGGAATCCCAAGTCTCCTTCAAAAAGATTCCACTCCAGAGTCAATTCTTTTACAAGACCTTTGCTGATTTCTCCAGTTTTTAGTGCTCTTCCTTCCCCCAAATTACTCATATTTATTATATGTATCTATTTATATATATATTATATCATATATAATATATTATATTTATTATATATAAATATACAATATCATATATATATGTTTGTATACAATATAAATATTTTATATGTATCATTATAATTATGTATAAATATATAATGATATAATAAATATATTGTGTCCCAAAAATTTTAGTGTAACCTTAAGTTTTATTAACTTTTGGGATACCCTGTATTTTCCATTTATTCTTCCACGTACATGTTGTAAGGGATCTAAGCTCCCTGGGGGAAAGGTCTGTTTAATTTTATTGTCTTTATATATCCAGGATCAATTACTTATGGGATGGAATGGGTTCCCAAGCCTAGAGGACGACTTACAGGCATATGGGAAGTAGAAAGGTGAGAATGGGGGATGAAGAAAAGTCTGCTTTACCTGAAGCAAAGTGATGGGAGCTAAAGGTAAGGGAGAACTAGATGGTGGAAGACCTTGCATGCCAGGAGAGTGCATCCACACTTGATTCAGTAGGCAGTAAAGAGCTTCAGGAAGGTTTTTTGGGTTTTGAATAGAGAAATGGCTTGATTAGATTTTTGAAAGGGGGCTTAGGGAGGGAGCAGAACAGAGATGGCAAGACCAGCACTAGGAGGCTATTAAAATAGTCCAGGCAAGATCTGATGAAGGATCCAAACCTGAGTGGTTATTTTATAGAGGTAGTATGAAGGAGTATAATGTGAGATCGTGGGAGGTATAATTCATAGGATAAAACCACAAATTATGGGCAATAATGAACAGGGAACAGTCAAAGAGGACTCCGAGGTTTTGAATCTGCTTGCCTGGGAAAATGGTGCGGCTATCAGCAGTAACAGAAAAACCAAGAGAGGGCTGTGGTCTTCGTCTTCTTTTTTTTTTTTTTTTTTTTTTAGCTTGGTGGCTCCATGGCTAGAGCTCTAGACTTGGATTCAGGAAGACCCGAGTTGAAATCTTGACTCAGATACTTACTAGCTTTGTGAAAGTCACTTAACCTCACCTGGCCACAGTTTTGTTATCTCCAAAATGGGGCTAATACTCATTTAGTTGTTGTGAAGATCAAGTGAGATAACATATATGTGAAGTGTGTATATCTATATCTATGTCTAGATATAGATAAAATATGCAAACTTTGTAAACAATAAGAGATAAATAGTATATTTTGTTATTTTTTTGTAGAAGATGGGCTTAGCTATGGAAAATACTGAGTCTGAAATGCTGGTACAAGCAGAGCTATCACTCAGGTAGTGAAAAAATGTAGAATGAGTGTTCTGGGGAGAGGCCCTTTAGTGAAGGATAAATGAGAAAGATGGAGTAAGAAGGGGAATTCACTTGGGGTCACAGTATCTACACAAAGCATGTCTGAGACTTTCACATGGTGCTTTGCTATTATGTAATTTCTAGACCACAGCCTTTACTTCTCAAAGGGCAAAAAGTACAAATGAGCCTCTTGGCTACTATATGATTTGCTTGATTACCTTTTGGAGCAGTCCAGCCCTGGCAGGGTACTATTTAAATTCTGACAATGAGATGTCAGAGTGGGAGGCCATATAAATAGGCTATATAATTTGATACAGATTGTGATTATATGTGATGAAATAGGGACTGGCCTTCAAAATCCTATCCAAATACCACAAGGGAGTACCCCTAAACAAGTAACTGATTGAAGTTTCCTCAAGTTTTGTTCCCTGTCCTGTCCTTCTTTGGGCTTTCCATTGCTAAGGTTAAAGAGGCATCATTGCTTTCTCAAAGACTACAGTTTCTGGTCCTTACCTTTCCACATTTCATCTCTTATTCCATTGGCACCCCTTTCTCATACTGTTTGGTATAGTCCAACATACACAATCAGTCCTTTGTGGAGTATAGGAATTAAGAAGAATAGTATATATATTTTGATACTTGGATGTGCATCAAGCATAAATTTTGTTGGTGTAATCACTCTCTCTCCTCCATTCATATCTCTATAGATGGTCTTCATGAGTTGCTGTGACTGGAAAATTTATCAACCAAATAACAATCAACCTGTAGTTATTTTGATGATGATCCTCTCGGCATCTAAATAGGCTAGTCCCTGGATAACAGGCCTATGGCTTGATGGCCAAAGCTTTTTCAGATTGGTATGATCTGCCAAAACTTGCAAAGCAATATCCTTCAGGTGTTGTATGCGCTGCCATTGTATGCTCACATTGGGCTCAAGGGGAGACACTGGTAAGTTTCTTTGGAATCCTGCCCCCACTTCTCTAAGGGGTACTTGCAGTTCTTGCCTTGAGGAGAACAGGAGAAGGGTCTCTGTTGTCCTTTAACAGAGGGGTACTAGGTTAAAATCTTGTCTACCTGTCCTTTTAAATATTGCTTGTGTAGAGGCATGATTAGTTCAGAACAAAAAGTCACTGACTTCCCTGGTTGTTATTCCTTAAAGAGAGAAGGAGAGAAGGGTAGTGTTTAGCTTAAACTCACTGACTTGGTCCCTTCCTACCAAATTCAGGTCACACAAAGAATATCTTTTTTTTTTTTGCTTTTTGGAGGGCAATTGGGGTTAAGTAACTTGCCCAAGGTCACACAGCTAGGTTTTTGTTTGTGTGTGATAAGTGTCTGAGGCCAGATCCGAACTCAGGTCCTTCTCACTCCAGGGCCAATGCTCTATTCACTGCGACACCTAGCTGCCCCCAAAGAATATCTTAAATGGTCTGTAAGTGATCACGAGTAGGGAAAATGAGGAAGCCATTTAGCCAAGGAAACAGGAAACACAAATTTGAGAAATTATACAGATTAGGATATACCTGAAAATACAGAGTAAATTATTTTATCCTGCTCAACCAAGAGCCCCTTGAAATATATTTGAAGTCTATAGGGAGCTTTTAGGAAGGAAGGGAATTCCCTTTTCTTAGGAAATCTTTAGGAAATCAGAAACATGATGAGGAGACACTTTTCCTTCTATGTGTCTATAAGAGATTCTTTCTCTTTCCTGAAATAAGTCACGATGACAGTATGGCCCCATGAGTGACTCTTGAAGAAGGATGAAGAGTGTCTTCTCTCCAAAGCTCTCATACCAACTCTATCCCTCACACAGAATCTCATGAAAAATTCTCTTGGCTGTAACCCAATGTCACTTGCCCTACCATAACAATGTTTTATAGAGAGAATTGTTTTGGGAATGGCATGGTTCTTTCCTTTTGGCAACTCCGGGTGCACCCTTTTCTGGTATCTAGTTGAAGTTTTTGTCTGCTTAGCTATAACTCTCAGCAAATTGACTTGTGTACACCTGGAATCTGCCTTACTGGAATCTATTTTCTTAGTCCTTTCTGGAGAGTCTGGCTGGCTCTTCTTTCAGTTTCTTTATTCAATATATCCTCAATATGCTAATCTTGGGAAGTGTAAGGATAAGAATTTACCTTCAAAATATTTTGAGTTTGGAAAATTTCTTTCCAGTGGCCTGGGAAAACAGAAAGAAAAATAAAAGTGATCATTTTAAGGCCCCCGGAAGACTCAGCAGGAAGGTATTGGCCTGGGGTAACTTTTGAGTTCCTCAAAGCATGCTTCATAAATAATCTGTTCTGCCTATTTGTATATCTTCTTTGGGGATAGATGAATGACAATGAACAGTACATTAGAGGAAATAAAGAGGAATAGGATATATGTCTGTCATGTTTGAATGAAGAATACACATTATTTTTGGCTGACCTCTCCTGATCTTCATATACTTTGCTTCTTGGTAGGATTCAAGGGGTTGAGCTTCTCTATAGCCTGGTAGGTAGAGAGGGTTTTGTGTTCACATACATCCTAGGGAGAGGTAACATGGACTCTTGTATTCTGTCTCCATTTGACTTTGGGGAGTCCAAAGTAGTCAATTAGAATAAATATTTTGATTTTAAAACTGAGGCTGGGAAGCTGAGAGTTTTTCTATTACTGGTGAGACCACAGTTATAGTATTATGTTCACTTTGGGGCCCCATATTATAGGAAAGACACTGATTACCTGGAGAGTGTCCTGAGGAGAATGACCAAGATGGTGAAGCATTTTATACCATGAGGCTTGGTTGGAAGAACTGGGGGTACTTACCCTGGAGAGGAGAAAACCAAGAAGTGAGATGACAACTGTCTTCAAGTATTTGGAGGGTATTTCCAATATTTGAAAGCTGTCATATATAAAGACTAGGTTTGAGGGCAAACCAAGGAGGCAAAGGGTAGAAGTTGTAGACCTTCGATGGATGTCTGTGGCAGGGACAAACTTCCTAATCATTGGAGCTATACAAAAATGGAAATGGATTGCCTCGGGTGATAGTAGGTTCCTCCTTAGTGAAGGTCTTCAAGCAAAGGACGACTATTTGTTGGGTAAGTTGTAGAAGGGATTCTTTCCCAGGTATAGACTAGAGGACTTTTTCTGTCTCCCGATAATTCTGAGGTGATATGATGTAGGAAATTAAAACACAACATGGTCTCTCTGTACCTACCTTGGAAGTTTTATGTAATGCTTGATGTACTGCTTGGTTTTTCTGAACCATCTGTTTCCTTTATTTTTTCTTTTTAATATTTTTTACAAGAGAATACTTTCTGGGTATGGGAAAGCAGGAGGGCTGTATTTAGAAATGAAGGTTATGTTAAAAGAAAAGACACAAATGAAAATAATATGTATTTTTCAAAGGCCAAAACCAGATGTTGATATGATATTCTTGGCCTTTTTGCCTACTGCAGAATTGTTGGTGTAGGATGGCAATATCTGAGCATGCTTAGACCTACCTAAATGTTTAAGAAAGCATTAAAAAATGCTGAAGCCAAGGGAGGCGGGCAGCTTGAGAACCAGACTTTGATGCCCAGAATCTTTGGGACTTAGAGAATTTTCCAGGGACTCATAGATCGTCCTGACAGGCTGGTGAGAAAAGAGGGCACTAGCATTAGGATCTCTAAGACCCATCCTGAATAACAGGGTATAAAAGAAGAAAATTGCAGAAGTGAGAAAAATAGCTGGCCCTAAAATAATAATTAAAAGCTCCAAATCCCCCATCTAAACACAGCAGTTAGATAAAATGCAGAACTTTGCAAAGCGGAAATCTACCGGTCTGTCGGAGCATGAACAGAAAGGACTACAGAAAGTCCATTTACATTTTCATTTAGATTTTAACAGTTGAAGTGTAGGTTCTGCATGGCTGATGTCTCTGTCTCAGAGAAATGTATCAAGCTGAGACATCTGAGCAGAAGCAGTCAGCTGATCTGCAAAAGAGGTGTGGAAAAAGCCAACCGAAGCTAAGGGAGAATTTGGGGGCTTACCCTGAAGTCCGCTTGATTCTTTGATCTACAGGAGGGCTGAGCAGTCAATAGGGAACTCCCCTCCTGAGCCAATAATAGTTGGCACTCACTGGGCTTTGGGGGCATAGCCCTATGATGAAGAGAAGTAGACTTTTGCTGGAAATGGAAGGGGTAAGACTGTTAGCTCCCTGAGGGCAGGCGTGCATCTACTTTTGTCTTTATATCACCGTCAGTACTTAGTACAATGTGATTTGGCATCTAAGAGATATTTAATAAATGTCCAATCAATTCAATTATATGAAAATTTTATAGTGTTCTTTCAGTTTATTAATTCTCAGAGGCTGTTACCTAATCTCACAGCTAATACTTTATTAACCTTTAGCACAATGCCTGGCACATAGTAGGCTAAGCACTTAAATGCTTATTGGATTTGGTTTGAATTTTAGGGATTCTGCCCATAGCTAGAAAATTGTCATCTCACCTTAAAGTAACTTCTCTGCATAGGGTGACCTTTTAGATGTGAAAATAAACAAAAGATTCATTGATTGAATGGGATTCCTATAGCTCACCGGTTTTTTGTTTTGCTTTCCTTTCTAATTAGGATCTGAGGTAGCAGCTGTCCACAATTTAGCCTTCTCAGCCCAAGGTTTGGTATAGGACAGGCTTCTCTCTGTCTCTCGTGTCTCTCTCGCTGTGTGATGGACCTCTGGGAGTCTGGTGAAGCCTGTGGCTCTCTTCTTCGAATGATGTGCTTAAATGCAAGAAATAGAATGCATAGGATTATGAAGAAAAGTAATTATATTGAAATAGAGTTCTGAAGATATTTTTTTAAAAGTTCATGGGTCCCAGGGAAAGAACCCTGTAGCAGGAGGGATTTGGAGTCAGGGACTTATGGGCCCAATGTGAGAAATAACAATGAAGGTGACAGGGTGGAGGAAATGATCGTGGTTAAAATGCAGGCCAGCTGAAGCTGTCTTGGTGGGATGATTGGGATCTTGGGAAGAAGTAGAAAGATACCACCCTTTGTTTCTACCTGTCTTCCATTTCTCCTTTCCCTCTTGTAGATGTTATTTAGATTCTATAGATGCTATAGCTAGGGTGTAGTGTGAGAAAAGAGAAGGGAGCGGCCAAAGGAAACAAAGACAAGCCTGGGCAGAGGAAAGGAGCAGGATTCGGAATAAGAGAGAAGGAAAAGTTGGATGGGGAATGATCCTGAGGGCAGGCATGGGCACTGCTCATTGGTGAGGGATTTCCCTTGCTTCCACCTTGTGAATGAATCAACCATTTCCCTGACTCTAAAGACTCAAGTACCCAGTCAGGTATCCTCTGTGGGAAGAAAAAATGTGTCCCTATAATGAGGCTGATTTTTATGTTGATGATGTGTAGGATGAGGAAACCAGTCTAGCTTAGTGCAGAGTTCAGAAAAAGGAATTAAAAAACAAACTCAGGAATGGTCTGCCCAACACAAAGAACAAAAAGAAAACTACTCACTTTTGGAGAAAGGTGAGAGAGAATAGTAGTGACAGCTCCAAGTAATGGGACAATTACAATCCATTGCTGGAAACATGGAACTAGAATAGAAATTCTAGAAATTTAGAGCTGGAAGGATCCTTATATAGGTCACCCAATCCAAACACCCTTATTTTACAGATAATGGAGCTGAGACTAGAAAGATTAATTATGTGTTCAAGGCCCCATAGTTAGTAGCAGAGCCAAGACCAGAACCCAGGCCTCCTGACACCCCATCGTATGCTATCTTGGTTTGTCTTCCTTAGGAAGGAGACTCTTTTTATAGTCTCCATGCAAAATACCCTTACCCCCTCCCTATTCTCTGTTTTATTCTCCAGCTCAGGATGCTACTTGGAGCCTCAGGATGATGCTCCAAGGACTTTTTCCTATTTATCTATCCAAGCAGATGGCTCTGGTAGCTTAGGGCCTCCTGTGGTGGATTAACAGCAGACAGTGGTGGTGAGGTCACATGATGGTCACAATTCACCAAAACATTTAAAGCATGGACACCTTAATCTTAGGTCTCTTATATGTACAATGTGAAAACTAATGAAAAAAAAAAGGTTTTACTTATATATTGCTTCAATAATTTCAATGGATCTGCAGTCTCATTCATGTAAGAGGGCATTTCCTCCCTCAGTGCACATTGCAGTTTATGCATTCTTCTTTACCCTGTGTGATTTTTGTCCATATTTTCCTACAGATTCTCCATGGAGGAGCTCCCTACTGTGGTAGAAGGGTCCTCCTCTAGGTCTTCTTGTGTTTTGTGGGGATCCACATAGCCCCTGGGCTGTTATTCCTCAGTATTATTACATGAAAAGTTCATTTCCTTTTCCAGTGATATATTTTCTGGATGATAAATCATCTTTGATTGTGTGTGTGTGTATGTATGTATTTATATACACATACACACATGTATATATACATAGCAAACACATATACATATATATGGGTTTATATATACACATACATATATTTATCTGCATATATACACATGCATACACATACACACATATCACTATATATTGCAAAGCAGGGGCCAGTCTGCATTGGTTGAAGAAGTTTCCTCACTGGGATTTCCCTATACAAATAAATTCCCAGGTCTGGTACTTTTTTTTTCTTTCTCTCTGTTTCTCTCTCTGTGTGTTTCTCTCTCTGTCTCTCTCTCTGTCTCTCTGTCTCTGTCTCTGTCTCTGTCTCTGTCTCTGTCTCTGTCTCTCCACCTACATATAGATACATATAACATATTTGAAAGGCATTTCAAGGTACCAGAAAGCTTCCTGAGAACCAGAAAGACCTGGGTAATTTTAAATTAGTTAGCTTAGTACTCGGCACATAATAAGTAATGTTAGCTATTAGCATAATTATAATTATTACCCTGTTTTTTGACACATATTACTTGTATGAATCTGGACAAATGACTTGACCTTTTATTGCTTTAGGCAATTCTTTAAGCCAGAGAAGGTGCTGACCTGCCAGAGAGAGTTTCTAGGAGCTCCAAGCCTGGAATCAGGAAGACTCATCTTGAGTTCAAGTCTAGCCTTAGACACTTTTGAGCTATGTGACTCTGGGCAAGTCACTTAACCCTGTTTGCCTCAGTTTCCTTATCTGTAAAATGAACTGGAGAAGGAAACAGCAAACCATTCTAGTATTTTTGCCAAGTCAACCCGAAACGGAGTCACAAAGAATCAGACACAACTGAACAGCAGCATATTAATGGAACCTGAAGTACATTTTCTATCTTCTCATCTTTTTGTCCATCATCTATCTCTATCTACTCATCTATACTATGTTTTTTATCTTTCTATCAACCATCTAACTCATACATCTTCTTGCAAGTAGGTCATTTGTTGTTAATATGCTACAGTGTACTTGTACCAGTGTTTCTCCATTTTTCTTTGGATCACTTTGTAACTTTGATTCTTTGGAGATTGTGATACTCTATAGCAAATAGCATCAATGTGCAAGAAAGTTTTTGTGCAAGAGAGTAGCTCAGCTATTCTCAGTGAAAGCACTGAGCAAATCCAGCCTGATCTCTTTCTTTAATTTAATTCTGAGCCCAACTCATCATTTACCAGCAATTTCTACCCCAAATACCTAACTCTGACGTCTAAGTCCTACATTACCAGCTTTTGGGTGGACAGTTTCATCTTTATGTCATATAGGCATATAGGACATGTCTAAATATGTCTAAAATGGAACTCACTGTTCCACCTCCCCCACCACAACTTGTTCTTTTAATCCTACTGCACCTGTACCCCCACCCCTGAAAATTTTCCTATTTTTATGGAGAGAAATCTACCATCCTTCCAGTCACCCAGGTTTACAACCCCAAAGTTATCCTGGGCTCTCTACTATCCCTCACAACTAATTTCTTGTGAAACCTTGGCAATTCTATAGCCTCAACATCTTTCACATCTGTTCTCTTCCCTCAACTCACGTGGTCACCACCCTAGTTCAGGTTTTCATAGTATCCCACCTGGACTATTGCAATAGTTTTTAATTTTGGCTTCCTGCTTCCAGTTTACTTTCTCTCTCTCATTTAAACTAAATTTTATTCATCATTCAGCAAAAATCTATTTTATATTCCTTAACCTACCCCAACTGAGAAAGGAAGAAAAACAAAACTCCTGTTACAAACATGTATCATCAAGCAAAACAAATTTCCTCAATGCCTATGTCAAGAAGAAAAAAAAAGACTCATTCTGCACTGAATATTCCACTTGTCCCTCAGAAAGTGGGTAGTACATTTTATCATTAGTCTTTTGTAATCCTGGTTGATGATTATACCCCTCAGAGTTTCAAAGCCTCTCAAAGTTGTTTGATTTTACAATATTGTTGTCATTGTACAAATTGTTCCCTTGGTTAGGAATACTTCACTTTGTATCAGTTCACTGGAGTTTTCACAGGTTTTTCTAAAACCATTCCTTTCATCATTTCTTACTGAACAATAGTATTCCTTCACATGTATATACAATAACTTATTCAGCCCTTGCCTGATTGATTGGTACCCTCTTGGTTTCCAAATCTTTGCCAACCCAAAAAGCATTTTTGTACATTCTTAGAGTTTATTTTGTTTAGGACTAAACCTTCTCTTTATTTATCATCCATGTAATTCTCTCTTATCCCCCATTGTCACCTTCTACTCCCAGCCTTTCCTCCTATGTCCCTGTGGAGGGAAATGTATTTCTGGACCCACCTGTGTGTGCATATGCATAACCTCCCTTGACCTAGTGAGAATGGGGTTTAGGTGTCAGCTGCTTCCCCTAACATTTCCTCATTATTTATTGTGCATTTTGATTATGCAAGGTATTTTCCCAAAATAATTTGCCTTAGAGTCAGCTAGGTGCCTGGGTAGATAGAGTGCTGAGCCTGGAGTCAGAAAGAGCTGAATCCAAATAGTTTCACAGCAGTGTGACCTTGGGTCAATTATAACCTTCCTCCCCTTTTCCATTCTAGTATTATACTCCTCTTCCCCTCCCTTTCAATTCTTTCAAGATTATCAAGACATCAGATACACTTTCAGGCCTTTGGTATAATTAGGTACCCACTATGACCCTCTACTAGTGATAGAATTCAGAGGGGACACATGTATTATCTCCCCTTATCAGAAAGTAAACACTTTATCATTAATGAGTGTTCATTTATCTTTATCTTTTTCTATTTCTCTTGACTCTTATTTTTGCATTTCAAAGTTTCAACCTAGGTCTGTTTGTCTATCCACCTATCTATTTCTATTTACCTACACACAGGTACACACACATGCATATTTATACACACATATAAATACACATATACAATATTTTATTTCCCCCATTACATGTTAAAACAATTTTTAACAATGTATTAAAGTTTTGAGTTCTAATTCTATCATTCTTTCCCTTCTACCCCTTCCCCTCCCTGAGATGGTAAGCAGATAGAGGTTATATATGTGCAATCATATAAAACTTTCCATATTAGTCATTTTGTACAAGATGACTCAAATAATGACAGAAAGAAAGTGAAAAATAGCATGCTTCAGACTGTATTCAGACAATATGAATTCTTTCTTTGCAGGTGGATAGTATGCTTCACCATTAGTCCTTTGGAATTGTCTTGGATCATTGTACTGAGGAGAGTTAACCAAATCATTCACAGTTCTTCATTGTATAATATGGCAGTTACTGTGTACAGCATACTCCTGGTTCTGCTCACTTTACTTTGTGTCAGTTCATGTAAGTCTTTCCAGGTTTTTTTTTTAACTTATCTTGCTTGTCCTTTCTTATAGCACATGAATAATTCCATCACTATCATATGCCATAGTTTATTTAGCCATGCCTCAATTGATGGGCATCCCTTCAATTTCCAATTCTTAGCCACCACAAAAAGACTTACTACAAATATTTTTGTACAAATAGATTCTTTTTCCCTTTTTTGATATGTTTGGGATGTATCAATCTAGGTCTTTTCATTAGAAATGCTTGGAAGTCCTTTATTTTATTAAGAGAAAGGAAGGGAATATTATATAGTATTAAATATCTCATTTGATTGAAGGTCCACTTCCCACACTCCCCCATCTCTTCTCCCCCTTTCCAAAATTATATGCAGTTTTGCTCCAAGATTATATGCAGTTTTGCTGGGTACATTATTCTTGGCCTATGTCCTTTGCCTTCTGTAGTATTGTATTTCAAATTTTCTGATTTTATTTATAAAGGCAACTGCTAAATCATGTATGATACTGAATGTGGCTCCTCAGTATTTGAATTCTTTCTTGCTGAATAAAGTATTTTTTTCTTAAATCGGGAAACTCTGGATTTTGGTAATGATGTTCCTTAGAGTTTTCATTTTTTTTTAGGAGATAATGAGTGGATTCTTTCTATTTCCACTTTGCCCTATAGTTCTGGACATAAAACAATTCTTTATTCAACGTAATCCAGTATCAGTTATGAGATTAAATGCTATTTTTAAAAGAAGAATTTAAAAAATTACAGCACAATCAGTAAGGTAGTAACTTAAGTCACTAAACTTAAGCGACTTCACAGTTGTTATGTACATTTTTGCCTACTTCAAAAGAACATAAGCATCTTGAAAATTTTTTTCTATTAGTTTTCATTGTGTTTTGTAGAAAAAATTCAGAACAATAAAGTAACCAGAAATAAATACAGCAAAGGAAATGAGGAAAAAACCTGAAAAACAAACAATGTTCACCCATTACCAAATCACTGATTAGTCTTCATCACCCTTTCAAATCTCACCTTACTAACTTTTCTTACCTCTCAGCTTTAGCTTTTTCATGTTCTGTGCAAGCACTTTAAGAGACTACTCAGAAAATGCCATTGTGACTTGGAGGAGATATTTAAGCTTTGAAGGGCTATTGTTCCTTTAGTTGGATAATTGCCACATTTCTCTAATGACTCCCCATAATTACAGGACATATGTCTTGTTGCTTATAACTGTTCTGAGGTTCATGCTGGAGCTGAGGGTGGAGGGAGAACACCCAGACCCCATTGTTGCTCTTCTTCCAACCACCCTGATATCAACTTATCAGGGCTGACTCTCCCCTGGCATTCCAGAAGGAATGAGCAGTCAGGTAAATCCTAGGTATTAAACATAAGTGAGTGACTTAATACTTTTTTTATCTTTAAAGTAAAGGCCACTGAAAGGCTATTCTTTATGAATATTTTCTATTATTTTTTTCTTGTTGAAAAGTAAAAGGAAAATTAGTATATGTCAAAAGTTGCAGTTATATAATCTAAATTATTTCCCATAGTCAGAAACACTCTGTATTCCCTTCAAAAGAAGTACAATTTCTGAATTTCACATTCAATTTCTTTATCTTCTTCCATTAGTAACTACAGCTTTTGA
This sequence comes from Gymnobelideus leadbeateri, assembly GCA_011680675.1. NCBI lineage: Eukaryota > Metazoa > Chordata > Mammalia > Diprotodontia > Petauridae > Gymnobelideus > Gymnobelideus leadbeateri. The sequence continues at coordinate 537,187 of WOXC01004369.1, forward strand.
ATATACCATGGCCATTACATATACACACAACATTTCTATGCATTTTTATGTTACCTCAATATTTGTTATATTCATACTATAGAAAAGATATCAGTCTTTAATTATATACATTATTCCAATTCAACATTGTTCATGTTTTAGCCAATTTATTTCTGAAGAGAAGGGAAAATATTTACTGTTTTTCATACATTAGATATGCTAATGTGAACAAGAAAGTACAGAAAAATAGTTATGTAAGGGATAATTTTTAAAGCATTTTATTTTATTCAGTGAAAAGAACAAAAAATCTATTTGAATGGCCAGATGATATAATAGCCACTCACTGCTTAAAAGAAGCTCGAAATGAGAAATTTTCTTTGGAAAATGGCTATATCAACCAACAAAATAAAGATGTAATCATCACAGCCTCAATCACAAGATGACTGGTGACTAAACTCTAAAACTATTACCTTTTATCTTCCACAATCCATTGGGTTTTGTCCAAAGCATTGATCTTAATGTCTTCTGGAGATTCAGTATCAATGCTTGGCATTGACATTTTTAATGCCCATCTCCTCATTGCTGAAGATAGCTGGCTCCATGCCTCTCTTGAGTTGGCCTCTCTTTTCATCTCCAAGTCCCTCTTACTACTACTTCTTGGTAGAGAGGAAAGGAAAATGTAACTTGGCAATTGCTTCTCTGTGCTCAAATGATATGTAGATTTATAGTCCAATACTGTAGCAATTTCTAGAATTAAGTATTTAAAAATGGAAGATTTTAATGTCATAAGGCACTGATGATATAATGTAATTTAGATTGTTGCACAGTCAGGACTATATAATGGACTACGAGATGCCAATATCACATAGATTTAGAAGAAATAGGATGAACTAGAAGTGCTGTGAATTTTCATATATTTTAGAGGATATTATATTGTTTGAAAAATATTCAACAGAATCTAGGTTGTTCAGATAGATAAACAGTTGAGTATTTTCATATATTTTTGGTTTCATATCTATTTCATAACTCAAAGTGATTTATTATTTCTTCTGTATTAACACTTCTATTTTCTCCATATTAACAAATGTTCTTGTTCTGAAGTTAGATTATTTACTCAAATAACTAATCCTCCTATGGTATCCTTATTGCTGAGTTGATTCTGTGTAAGAAAATAGTGAACATACAAATGTACAGAAGAGGCATTTGCATGCAATAGCCTGTGCCCTCTTTAATAACTGTACAATTTAATCTTTATACTTTTGTACAGGGAAAGCACAAATAAAACCCAGTATTTATCATTCTAAGAAAATGGTTCAGATGACTGCCATGAAGGAAGTACATATAAAACAATGAAAAAAAATCACATTCTTAGGTTCTGTGATTACTGAGAAGATTTTCCCTGTCAGGTGCTTTATTATATGTCTTAAAAATAAAGGAGCATGGGGAGGCTAGCTGGCGCAATGAATAGGACGCTGGCCCTGGAGTTAGGAGGACCTGAGTTCAAATCCGACCTCAGACACTTAACACAAAAAACTAAACATGTGACCTTGCACAAGTTACTTAAACCCAATTGCCCTACCTTCCCCCCTCCAAAAAGCAAAATACATATACATACATATGAGCAATGGCTTATCACAAGTCTCCACCACTGTGCAGTAATGATGGTATCAGAACACCACAACAGACTCTCAGATGAGGTGGTTGAATGATGGGACGTCACACTCTCATGCTTCTTCTTGCTCTGGATAATTAAGAATTTTGCGGTGTGCTTGATGCAAATATTGTTGGTGTCTGAAATGAACCTTAAATGCTCCTTTTATGGCAACAAAAGCAATTCTACCTAAGATTGTCCTTTGTGGGTTAGAAGTAACACTACTGAACATGATTTCCAACTATCATAGCAATAGTAGGAAAGATAAGACCTCCACACAAAATTTGAGTAATAGAGACAAGATCTGCTAAAGGATTTGCCTCAGCTGAAATATGAGGAACAGGACATCCAAATCCCTGGAAGTATGCTGTTCAAAATCTGTAGTACATTAGAGTATTTGTGCCATGATATAAGAACATAGTCTTTCCAGTGAATTATCTCACCTAATACCAATGTAACAGGAATAGTAAGAAGTCCAATTAAAAGGAATAAAGGATTAACTCTTTCCATAAGATCCAAACCTTCTTTATGGCCTACCTCCTGCATCACTGTCACAGCACCAAAAATCACAACAATCCAATAGATAGAGCCAACCATTATTTCTGCTGCAGCAAATGGACAAGCTTTTGAAATCAGTCTATCTGCAAGATCCAAGATATAAACAACTGGACCCAACTTTGGAAATACCATTAAGTATTCTGCATTGTATTGAGGACATGCCACTCATACTGTACTATTTTCTCTTTGTTTTTCATCTACCCAGCACTGTAGACAAGCTTGGTGAACCCATTTTGTAATCCTCTGTATTTGCATGGTCTTACCTATTCAGCTATTCTATCATCTTCATCAGTAGTAAAACATGCTGAGCAATTTTTATTTTACAGTGTTACATACTCTATTCCCTTTCCTTTTCTGGAACTCTGAACATCTGTTCTTATCCAGTACTGGGGCTCATCCCTGTCATTCTATCATCTTTCAAAGAGTGGTGACAATGGTTCAGCAATCATATTTTCTAGTTCTTTAGTACTCTGGGACCAAGATCATATAGATAGGAAGTAGCAGAACTGGAATAGACCTCATTGATGAGGCTCTATAGAGTTCTGGGGCTTCAGACAATCAGTATAATATCTTCAAATAGGGTTATCTGAAGGACCTCAGGACCTATACGAAATTATTCTTCCTTTTGGACCCTGTGTAGGACACTGCCTTCCTGCTGCCATTACAAGGACCAATAGATCTCTGTGTCAGCTGAAAGCACCAAATCCCTCAGCATTGAGCTGAGGTACTCATTGATCACTGTAAATGAGCCCAGGAAACTTGGCTCAGTTTTGTTTATACTTTGTTTATACTTCATTGTGTATGGAAGAATGCTGATTATCATATCTATATCTATATCCATTTCTCTATCTATTTAATCTTCTCCTTCCTGATAGTTAAAAAAATGAATCTAAGTCCTTTCTTTTCTAATTCTAAAAGTATATTATTTCCAGAATAGGTTCCTCAGGGTGTATTTTGTAATGAAAAAAGATTTTTATAAAGATGATGATGAATCAGTTCCATTTTTTTTGTTTATTTGTTGTCTTACCACCAGTTTCATCTGGGATGACCTGGCAGTTGGGTCTTATGACAAACTTTCAGTAGACTAGTTTTCGTTTCCTCTGTTTTTCACTATTCTATGAGGCAATAGTGCTCATAAATCTCCCACCCTTCCCCTCTGTGGTGTTTTACAAATGTGCTTATATTTCAAACTGGTGTTGCCTTTGGCTAACATATTTTTCTGCTTGGCAGAGATCTTGGCAAGGAGATCAAATATTTGTAGCTTGGCTGGTTCTAGGCCCTTATGACTTTTGCATTATGGTCAGTGCCTTACATTGGTTAAACTTTTTTTAAAAATGTATTTATTTACTTTCAGTTTATAAATGTTGAGTTCCACAATCCCTTGAGTTTCAAATTTTCTCCCCCTCCCTCTTTCCCCCCTTTCCCTCTTCCCATGGCGGCATGCAATCTGATATAGGTTCTACCAATAACATTGGTTAAACTTTTGCAGGAAATAGTGAAGCTTAAGGTCAACTTTATTGCCTTTTTCCTTCTTCCATGTTTACACAGCATTCTTCAGAACCTGAAGAGGCTGTTAGGAGTATAGTAGTAATCAGAAGTCACAGGTAGATGGATTCATAATGGCGGAAGAAAGTCAGTACTTCAAATACTTGAGGTAATAATTACATTCCTCTCTTCTTTCTCTCCCCCCATAAAAATCTAGTCAAACTTTCTTTTCTCTAGACTTAACGTCCTTAGCTTCTCCAGTTCTAGAAATTGATTGTAATATGAGATGGTTTGAAGTCTCTTTACTGTTTCATTGATATCATCTGGAAGCTCTCCAATTTGTTAATATCTGTCTTAAAAATGAACTGAATATAATAAAGGACAAAAGTGCATTTTCCCAAATGGTGTCTGGGGACTGTGCTATATTATAGATACTGTTACTAAGAACTTGAAGAAGTTATTGGGAAAGGAATGGGGATTAAGGGTAATGAAACAAAGACAGTTCATTCCTAAAAACTACATGTAGAAAATGCTTAGTAAAATATCCAAGCAAAAATTTTCATTTGAATTTCTTGTGGCTATGTTATCAATAGGGTAAGCTAGATGGCACAGCGGATAAAGTGCTGAGCCTGAAGTCGGGAAGACTCATCTTTCTAAGTTCAAATCTAGCCTCTTACTGACATTTACTAGCTGTGTCTGCACAAGTCACTTAACCCATGTTTGCCTCAATTTCCTCATCTGTAAAATGAGCTGGAGAAGGAAATGGCAAACCACTCCAATATCTTTGCCAAGAAAACCCCAAATGTGGTCATGAAGAGTTAGACAGGGCCAAAACTATCGAAGAGCAACAACAACAACAAAATTAATAGTACTATAGGAATAGAATTCATTCAAATTCTACCTGCAGTATAACTTCCTCTTATTTCTCTTCCCCCATAACAACCACGGGGGTATGTTTTTCAGGAAACAGAGAATGAAGGAAGGCTCAGAGGCAGAGGCTGCTCTGGGCACTGCATATCCCAGATTCATTGCCTTTGGGAATTCTGAAGCTTGGAATTATGGAAAGCTTTGTGACCATGTACAGGGATGCCTTTTTAAGGAGCTTTTTCCTTCTTTCCCCTCCTACCGATCATTGAAAATCTTCATAATTCATTGCAGCTTTGGAGTATACTCCAAGACTTATCTATGGACCAGGCTATGCCATGCCAAAAGAACCTGCTGGGAGCTGAACTAGAGGTTCATAGAATAACACATTCTTTGGCCACCAATCTTGCCCCCTAGACAGACTTCAGCCATGGGAAAATCCAAAAGGCCATCCAAAACCACATACCATTCAAAGTAGCAGGTAGAGCATGAGAGTATGCAGTAATCTTGGCACCATATAGATTACAGGGAAGAGAACTGGAGAAAGACTAATCTAGGAGATTAATAGATTTTTCCAGGAGGCAAAGTGAAAATCAAAGTCCATATGAAGGAATGATGCTTCCTTGAAAGCCCAGCTCATCGTCACCTCCTACATGAGTATTTTCTGATCTCCCTAATTATTAGCACTGTCTGCTTCTTGAAGTCTATATCTTGCATTGACTTCCATGTACACATGTTATATCCCTAGTATAACAAAAGCTCTTTAAGGCCAAGAACTATTTAACTTTCGGTTTTGTGTACCCTGTGCCTGGTTCAGTATCTTGTCCATAGTAGGTTCTTAATAAATGTCCATTTATTATCACTAGTTCTAATAATAAATGACAAAAAGCAGTTATTTTATCTACCGGTATGAAAATCTGCATAACATTAAATATAAAAGAATAATGACTTGTCCCAGGACCATTTTTTTTTAATTTCACCAAAAAAAAAAGAAGTGAAGATTGAAGCTAGAATAATAGTGTATCAATATAGCTCACTATGAAGTTTATAAAGCACTTTATATATTTCTTTTTTTTTCTTTTTGGAGGGCAATTGGCATTAAGTAACTTGCCCAAGGTCACACGGCTAGGTTTTTGTTTGTGTGTGTTAAGTGTCTGAGGCCAGATCCCAACTCAGGTCCTTCTGACTCCAGGGCCGACGTTCTACTCACTGCACCACCTAGCCACCCCTTACTTTATGTATTTCTTATTTGAATCTCACAACAGTCCTTTGAGATGAACAATTCAAATATTAGCCCCACTTTGCAGATGAGGAAACTGAGACCTAAAGAGGTACAGTAACTTGCCCAAGGCCAGAGTTGGGGGGGGGGGTGCTGAATTAGGCCTTGAGCCAGTTCCCCAGGCCTCTGGGTCTGGCCCTCTTCCCATTAATACTTTTATACAAGGTAGTTTATAACATTTTTCTTTTTTCTTTGTTGCTTTTAAATATGTGGTTTCACATATACATACATTGTTTCCCCAATGCTCTTCAAAGATAAGGACACTATTTTAAATTTTATTCACTTGATATTTTTTTTAGAATGTGTTAAATATTAGTTTTATTTTAACCAGTTTTCACAGATGAATATTTATTCTATAAAAAACTTTATAGACTGTACGGTTTATATATAGTTCAACTACTGAACAAAAAAAGTAGGTCCCACAGATGCAAAAATGCTGTACCAATCCAAGGCAAGAGCAGATTTATACACTTCCTCTCCATGAGGAAGGGGAGGTAGTCAGTTCCAAGTACAAATTTCAAAACTATACAAAAATAAGATTTGATTTTATTTCATTCTTCATACATTCAATACATTGCAAGGACAGATGCCCAACTAGTAATAGGCATTTATAGTCAGGAATCAGTTACCACTCCTGAAAGGAATTCAAATATGTATATTAACACAGGATACTCTTATACACCATACCGTATTTAGTGTATACATAAAAAACATCATATATCTAATATAAGGTAGTTTTTTTTAAAAGGAATTCCTGTATTTAGTAGTGTGCCAAAAGAATCTTATCTCATTAAATAAGATGTTCTAAGTGAACCTAAAAATTATACTTTATGAATATAAATTTTGGGGGGTATAATACATCAATTAAAACAGCAAGTAGAAAAACAAAACTGCATATCTCCCAGCAACAAGAAACACTTATGTAGTTATTCTTCAAAAAAGTCAGTGAAACTAATTACTTTTAAAACCCACTAAGACTAACATAACTTTCACATACATATAAGATATTTCGTGATTCCTTAATACTGCAAAGCAAGCTTTCTTCTAGAGACAGTGGTTTCTTCATGCTAACTGGGTAAGAATTGGACACGTCTTCAAAAAAAAGGGCTTACTGAGTACAAATCCTGAGTGCATGTTCAGTTTTGTAGATATGCTCATCATCTGACTTCTCATTAGAGGGGTATAAACTAAAGCACAAGACTTATTTTGATTTGCAAATTCTGTCTTCTCAGGTATTTGCACCTTCTTGGAGACAAACTCAGCCAACATCTCTGATCTTACTGACTTAGTGAGAAGTCAAGTTATTCACCCAATATAAAATTCCTATGTGTCAGACACCATACCAGGGGCTGAGGAAACAAGTCAATAAGTATTTATTAAAAGCCTCCTATGTGTTAGATACCATGCTAAGTACTGGGGATATAAGGAAAAGAAACAAAAGAAGACTATTAAAAACAAAACAAACAAACAAACAAAAACCTCAAACAAAAAACAAACAGTCCCTGCTTTTGAAGAGCTCAGATTAATGGGAGAGATGATATGTGAAACAACTGTGCGTAAATAAAATATAGACAGGTAAAATTGGAGATAATCAGAAGACGGAAAGGCATTAGCACTAGAGGAACTTGGCTTCTTGTAGAAGGGGGGATTTGAGCTGGGATCTGAAGGAAGTCAGGGAAGCCAGAAGCTGAGGGGGAAGAGAATTCTAGGCAGGGGAGACAGTCCATGAAAACACCTGGAGTTGGAAGATGGAACAGCAAGAAGGCCAGTGTCATTGGATTGCAGAGTAGGGGTGTGTGTGTGTGTGAGTGTGTGAGTGTGTGTGTGTGTGTGTGTGTGTGTGTGTGTGTGTATGAAGAATAAATTAAGGTAGAAGAAGACTAGAAAGATAGGAATACACCAGGCTGTGAAGGGCTCTAAAAGCCAGAGGATTTCATATCTGGTTGTGGAGGTAAAAGGAAGCCTCTGGAGTTTACTGAATGGGGTGGAGGGCATAGCATGGTCATACCTGTGGGGAGACTCTTGAGGCAGGGAGACCAACCGGCAGACTATTGCAATAATCTAAGATGAGGTAAATAAGCTGGCACCAGGACAATTGGCAGCATCAGAGAAGTATACTCATAAAAAAGATGTTGAGGTATAATTGACATGGCAACGGTTTTGTTATCATGTTGGTGAGAGAGAATGAAGAGTTGAGAATTACACCTAGGTTATGAGCCTGGATGACTGGGAAGATGGTGGTACCCTCACCAATGAATGGGAAGTTAGGAAGAAGGAAGAGCTTGGGGCAAAGATAATGGATTCAATTTTGGACGTGCTGAGTCCAAATACAAGAGGGAGGCAGTCTCTACCCTCAAGGATGTAGCAATCTAGACAATCTCCTTCCTCTGCTGTTTTAGGGTCAAAGAGAGGATATTTGTAGTGGTATTTATTACTACTTTACTGCTGCCATTGATTTTCCATTTGATAGCAATGTCAGATCTTGGTTGTGTCAGTTTGTAGTACAGATTTATCAGTAGGCATGGTTATTAAAAAAAAAAACTTTAGTCTTAAAATTTTTTAATATAGCTATTAGATGAAAGAAAGTACTGACAGTCATAGGAAATAACCTCTTAAGAGGAAATGATGAAGGGAGAGAGGAAGTTAGTGGGTACTACAAAAAGCTTGTCAGCAGTTTCATGCGAGAGTGATATAATTAGTGGCTTAAGATGCTGAGGCCTCAAAGAATCCACAAGAAAAAAATCCCTTCATTATCCTTCCTCTTCCCTGCCCCTCCCCCAGCAAGAAAAAAACACGGAAAAAAATCTTGGATCATTACCTCATACTGTGTGGGTTAAGTTGTGGGGAGAGGTGAACGGTAGACAGTGATGCCGAGGGACAGCTCTGATCACTTACAGTAACCAACTCTAGAGAAAATTCCAAACAGAGTTATTGTCCCTAAATATACCAAGAACTATAGCCAGTAACTTACAGTTAGAAATTTTTAGGCAAAGGGAATGGCCAAAAACATCAGCACAATTCCTTCAGCCAGGAAAAGAAAGCTGTAAATCTTTGAAAACAGGACTCCTTATCAGTCTATGCAGATAGGGAATCAGCAGGCACTGTTTCCTTTCTAGGACTTCTGGGTCAGTAGCCCTACTCCCCTTAGTTTAAATATAGCTTGGCTTGGAGGTATCTTGGAATATAATATATGGAGATGTCAGTGTAGAGTGGTAAAAAAAGGCAGTGAGCTTCTATAGCCAGTCAGCCTGAAGAAGTTGAATACCTCAGCCACTCACTAGCTACAGAACTTTGGGCAACTCAATTAAGTTTTCTGGGCCTCCATTTCTTCATCTGTAGAATAATAGCCAGCATTTATGTAGCCCTTTAAGGATTACAAAGTAATTAACAAAGATGATCTCATTTTATCCTCATGACCACCCTGGGAGGCAGGTGCTATTATCACCCATATTTTAGGGAAGAGGAAACTAAGCCTCAGAAAACCCAGGAAACTGGACCAGAATACTTTTCAGAGTTGGGATTTGAACTAAGGTCTTCCTGGCTACAAGTCTGCTATTCTATCCACTAAGCCAAGGGGTCTCTCCAGAAGTGCTACCATAGCAAAGATGGGGGGGACAGATTGAGGAGTTTTCCAGTTACCATAGTTAAGTGGGTATCTGGCTTTTTAAAATTATCTAGCCTTCACTAACTTCTGGCAGTTGTTCCTGGTGGTCATAACCTAGGGTTTATGACTGAGATGTATAGGTGGAAATGATAAGACTTGGCAACTGATTGGATATAGGGGTAGGAGATATGGAGCATATGAGTGGGAGGAAAATTGAGGATTATTCTGTGATTTCAGATCTGGAAGACTGGAAAGGTAATGATACTCTTAGAAAAAGGGAAGAATATGAACCCTACCTACCTTTCCAACCTTATTTCCCCAAGTGTGTTCTTTGGCTAGCCAGACTGGCCTAATCATTGTATGTCAAACAGGACTTTTGCTTTCCTAACTCCATATCTTCGTTTCTACTGTTCCTTCTTCCAGGAATACCTTTGTTTCACTTCTCTACCTAATGAAACCCTAGCCATCCTTTAAGTCCTAATTTCAAAACCCACATCATCAGTGAATCCTCTCTTGGCCATACTAGCTGGAAGTGATCTCTTTCTCTGGTGAATATCTATAGCATATCTTGTCTGCATCCACTCTTATGGTGCTAATCAAATATTTCCTTCTCCGGTAGTTATTTGTTCATTTTTTCTATTCAACAAATATTTACTGGGTATGCTTGTGCTAGGCAATGTTCTAGGCACTGAAGTCAGATATGATGTTGAATAAGACATCATTCCTTGTTTGTAAGGACTTGCCAATCTAACAAGGGAGACATCAATTATGCAAATAAATATATAAAATTATGATAAGTACACAAAAGAAATAGGAAGAAAATACTGTGAGAGTTCATAGGAGGGAGGGATTCCTTTGGGGTGGTTCTATTGGAAAAGACTTAATTGAGTAACTATCTAAGCTATACTTTGAAAGATGGATAGAATTTTAACAGTTGGAGATAGTAGGGACAGCATTCTAGCAATAAGGGGTTGGCATTAACTTAGACTCAGAGGCACGGGATTGGGAGCATTTTTAGGAATGATGAGTAATTCAGATTGTTTGGAGGTAGGGCATATGTAAGAGAGCAGTGTTAGGTAAGGCAGGAAAGGTAAGCTGGAATCAGATCATGGAGGGCTTTGAATATCACACTGAGCAATTTAGACTTTATTAGACAGGCAGTAGTGTACCTACTAAAAGTTTCTGACTGGAGAGATACATAATGAGAACAGTGTGTTGAGAAATTTCACCTGTCAGTGTTTTATACCATAGTATTGTAGGAGGTGACAGAGGGCCTGAAATAGGGTAGAGGTGGTGGCAAAGGAGAGAAAGGGGTGAATAACAGACACCAGGGAGGATTTGCCAAGTGATTGGATGGGGGTGGGGTGAAATAGAGGAAGAAAGTCCTCTTGATCCTGAGATTTCAAAGATAAGTGAGGGGGTGGGGGTGGGGAAGGGAATGGTGAAACTATTTGCACAGAGTCTAGGCACTACTCTCTCCCTCCCAATCTCCTTAAGGGTACCAGACAATCCTGGGGGAGGCATGAAATCTAACCTGCCTGGCTTTCCAGGTAGTGAGTATTGGAGTGAATCTGTGTCTTATCAAGAAGATAAATGAGGGGCAGCTAGGTGGCACAGTGAGTAGAGTGCCGGCCCTGTAGTCAGAAGGACCTGAGTTTGGATCCAGCCTCAGACACTTAACACACACACACACACACACACACACACACACACACACACACACACACACACACAAACAAAAAAAACCTAGCCGTGTGACCTTGGGGAAGTTACTTAACCCCAATTGCCCTCCAGAAAAAAAAGAAGATAAATGAAATTTTTGTTATTAAAGAAATAAAAATAAAAACAGGGAAGTTGGATGAGGAAACACATTACATTGCACTCAGTGAGTAGAATACGTATTTGGAGATAGTCTTATTCATCTCCTTGCTCCCCAATTAGATTGTAAGCTTCTAGAGTACATCTCTGTATGCTTGTCAGTGTCCCTAGCAGATCGAGAAGAGACTTTAGAGGTAGCCTAGTCCAGTCTCATTTGGCAGATGAGGAAACCGAAGTCCATAGAAGCTCAGTAACTTGAACAAACTCAAACAGGTAACAAATAGCAGAGGTAGGTTTTAAACTCACTTTCTGACTCTGAAGCCAGCATTCCTTCTACTGAATCATGCTAATGATTAATGATGGAGTACAGGCTCTGGGAAACCCCTTGAACTCTGACTGAATCTTCCCTCTTGATGAAGCATTTGTCTGAGGCCATAAGTCTTTAATTGTAGCTAGGCCCAAATCTCTGTTACTCTTAACCTAGCCTAGCTCTCCATTGTCCACAGCTTCCCATCCTTGATCCTATCAAAATATCTACGCCCAAATCTGTTACCCTTAAACTCGGCTAGCCCTCCATTGTCTGTTATCTCCAGGTAGCCTTCAGCTATTTCCCACCCTTAATCTCATTACTAGAGTGTGACCTCTGGTCCCCTCAAGATCTTCCTCAAGACCCTCCCGAAATGCCTCCTCTAGACCACCCCTAAATCCTCCCACACTTTTTCTGTATATAAGATCCATCTTGCCTCCATGAAAGGGCTGAGATTTAATCTAGTGCAGACTCATTCTGTGTCAGATTATTCTGGCCCTCTTGTCCACAAGCATCACAGATACTCAGGCTCCTTAAGAGTCTACCCATTATGGCAAATCTTTAATACACTTTGCTTTACTTTGGCTGAGAGAAGACTTGAGTTGAATTCACTCAGCAGGACCTGGCATGTTGGTATTTTGGGGTCTTGTGTACCCCTAAGCCTTAAACCTCAACAGTTCATGCTTTGCTAAATTAATGAGTCATTACTTTTGATTCTTCCTCAATTCTTGGTAGTATTAGACCCCTCAAACAACATAGTTGAACTGAATTAATTATCCCCTTCTCTGAAATCAATGAACCTGAAGTTATGTATATCATAGACTTCCCAAATAATTTACCTACCCACTTAATTTCGGATATTCCCTTCTCTTTGTCACTGATTACTGTTCCCTGTTCTGATGTGTCCAAATAACTGATGAAGATGCTTTGGCTGCTTATGGAGGAAGGTAACACTGGGGAAATCCACAGGGTGGAGGGGGAAGTGTCTAGGAACATTGAGATTGAATTTGGACAGGCTTTTTGGCATCTCCATTTCCCAGTTTCTTCATTTACCCTCCTCCCAAAAATAGAGGAGATACTTGATCAAATAAAAGGAGTCTGTCCTCTCTTTCCCAATCCTTACTCTTGCAGTCAGTGGGGTAGGTATATACAGTAAGGAGAAAGGGACTCTTTCCTTCTCACTTTGCCTAGTACTGGCAAGCAATCTCCAATTTGTCAACCATGTGGCTTATGTACCAATAGCTGCTTAATCTAGAAGGCTGCTGGGGATTTCCCTCTCCTCCACCCCTTTACTCTCATTACTGTATCTCCCAGCTCTAAGTCCCTGAGGGAGCATGGGACTTCCATCTTTTGATGCTTCTCCCCAAGCCCCACCCCCAGTGCTACAGTTCCCTATTTCTCAAACTCCAGCGCCTGGGGGTGGTAGGGATGGCTCTGTGGTGGCAGAGGAGAAGGAGGTGAGAGTAAAAGGTGAGAGGGAGAAAAGTTCAATGAATGGGCGAAAAGGGAGAGAAAATCCCATTCTATCAGTTCCACATAACCTTTAATCTATTTATGTGCCTCCTCCTGCTCCTCCTCCCTCACTGCTGAGTCTGTGGGTGGGCAGTGATGAAGGAGAAGTTATGAGATTCTCATACTTGTTTGTCCTTCATTCTCAAAGAAAACCATGACACCATGATGCCATGACTTGCAAGTGAATTGGAATTAAGTGAGGAAGGGCTGTGCAAAGTCCCCAGACTCACTTTCTCTGGAGCCATCTGGGTCCAATGGGAAGATATAGATCAGAATGACTAAAGATGACCCTGGATACAGTGGAAGACCTTGGCCTTTTTAAGCTAAGGTCTTTAATAGGTCTCAGTTTGACTAAGGCAATGCCCATTCAATAATTAAGGTCAGGTAAGAAATGAGGCAAAGAATGGTCTCTTTGACCCAGTCCAAAAACAATCAATCTGGGAGGGGAAGATCCTTAGGGTTTTGGATCAAAACAGAAACAATTGCTATTTCCACTCACTTTGACCCATCAGGGCCCAAACAATGACCAAGTGAGACTTGGGCTGGGACCTATTGTTGTTTAATCAATGAGAACCAGAGTGATCTGGGTTTAAGGCATGGTCCTTAAGAAAGAAATCTATATTTTGTGAGGTTTCAGCTATCAAAATTTATATTTCTTTGGGGAGAGCATCTGTAGCTAATGATATGATTCGATGTGTGAACAGAGGGAGAGGAGGGAGGTAGAGGAAGAAAGGAAAAAAGGAAGGAAGGAAAAAAGGAAGGAAGAAAGGAAAGGAGGGAAGGAAGGAAGGAAGGGAGGAAGGAAGAAAGGAAGGGAGGAAGAAAGGAAGAAAGGGAAGGAGGGAGGAAGGAAGGAAAGAAGGATAAAAGGAAGGAAGGAGTTACATTGCTTAGCTGGAACTGGTCCAGTTGGGTCCTCAGTGAGACAGCTACTACTCCTCACAGGTTGTTTGTCCTTCATGCTTGAAGAGGACCATGACATCAGGAAGGTGATGCTATAAGTAGCAGGTGAATCGGATTTAAGTGAGGCAGGGCTATGTGAAATCACCAGCCTCACTCTTTCCTCTGGAGTCATCTGGATCCAGTGGCAAGATATAGAGCAGTATGACTGGAGATGGTCCTGGATGCAGTGGGAGTCCTTTGCCTTTTTTTTTTTTTAAAGCAATTGGGGTTAAGTAACTTGCTCAAGGTTACACGGCTAGTCATTATTTGTGTGTGGGTGCTCATTTTCTGAGGCTGAATCTGATCTCGGGTCATCCCAACTCCGAGGCTGGCGCTCTTACTCACTGAGCCACCTAGCCGCCCCTTTAGGGCAATTGGGGTTAAGTAACTTGCCCAAGGTTACACGGCTAGGTTTTTGTTTGTGTGGGTTAAGTGTTTGAGGCCTGTCTGAATTCGGGTCCTTCTGACTCCAGGGCCATCGCTCTATTCACTGAGCCACCTAGCGGCCCCGAGTCCTTTGCCTTTTAAAGCTTTTTTTCTTTAACAGGTCTCAGTTTGACTAACTCTCATAGAGTGAGGGAGAAGGAGAAGGAGGGAGAAAGGGAACTTCTCCATCACTGCTCCTCTATATTTACCACAGCACTCTCCTCACTGTTTCAAGTCTTCCTCACCCTTAGCCCCCAGACCCCTTATTCCCTATCTCCCTAGCCTAATCCTTAATCCTCATGCCAGAGTTCCTACCTCAGGTCTGTACCCTTGTTGTTCCTAACCTCAATCTTATCCTCACCCAAAAGTCTCTGCCTTAGACCACAGGAGCCATCACTGCCATGACAATAGGGAGTTGTATCGGTAGGGGTACAGGAAAGTCCTTGTTGCCAGAGCTGCAATGAGGAGCTGTGTTCCTGGCTACCAAACTACTTTTCCTGCAGGCATATTGTTGCACAGGACAGTTAGTTTATTAACAGTACAATACCCTACTTTAGATATGTTTTGCTTTAAAAGGGCATTTGCAGGTTGGACTGGAAATGGAGAATCCTAGGATTTAGAAATAGAATAGGACTCAGAGATTATCTGGTCCAACTCTTGTTTTTTTAGGGGAGAAAAACAGAGACCCAGAAAATTTAAGTGGCTTCCTCTGGACATCACCCATCTTCATCGGAGCAAAGCTGGAGTCTTCTCAGTCCAAATCCAGTGCTCTTTTTACTAGATTCTACCAAATTAAAAGTTATTCCTCAATTTCTTTATAAAAATTTTAAACTTTGGCAGCTAGGTGGCCCTGGAGTCAGAAGGACCTGAGTTCGGATCCAACCTCAGACACTTAACATGCACAAACAAAAACCTAGCCGTGTGACCTTGGGCAAGTTACTTAACCCCAATTGCCCTCCAAAAAAGCAAAAAAAAAAAATTTAAACTTTTGGGGCACAGCCCTATTTCTAAATTGTGATCTATTATTAAAGTGCTGAGTTGCTGTGATAAGGGCTACTGAAAGGAATTTAGAGATAGCCATAGCCCATGCCACTAATCTTACAACCCAGGCCTAATAATAATTGCTGGCATTTCTATTGTGCTTTAATGTTGACAGAGTGCATTATCTTATTTTATCCTCAAAACAACCCTGTGAGGTAAGTACTCAAGGTATTACTTATTACTCAGATCACATGGATGAGAAAACTGAAGGTCAGATGGAGGTTATATGACTAGCTGTGGTCACGCAGCTAATACTACCTTACTTGAGAGGAAGAATTAAAACCCAGATCAGGGGAATATTGATTTATAGTTGGAAGGGACCTTTGGGGTCATTCATCTCTGATAATGCCCTCATTTTATAGATGAAGAACCTGCATATACTGGTAGGTAATGGATAGAGCTATGATTTATAGGTAACAAATAGCATGGTAGATAGAATGTTAGACATCAAGTCAGGAAGACCTGAGTACAAATCCTGCCTCAAACACTTATTAGCTGGGGCAGCTAGGTGGTGCAGTGGATAGTGCATTGACCCTGGAGTCAGGAGGACCTGAGTTCAAATCCAGCCTCACACACTTGACACTTATTAACTTTGTGACCCTAGGCAAGTCACTTACCCTTGTAAAACCTACTTCCAGGGTTATTGTAAGGATAAAATAAAATAATATTTATAAAACCTCAAAGTGCTATATAAATGACATTTTTGTTGTTGGTATTCAAACTCTAGTCCTTTGACTACAAATCCAGAATTCTTTCATTGTTCTACATTGCTTTGACTCCCATATCTACTGATTCCAGATCTCTCCTAACTCCAAGACCAGTGTTTTTTCTACAGAGTAGACCCAAGAGCGGTTAAACTCAACATAACAGGTCTGCTCCAATGCTAGGGTTAGGACTCAAAATGCTAAAAACTTTGGAGTTGCCTTTGAAAATTTTGAAATAGCAAGTCCTCCAATTTCCATCCTCTTCATTGATTTCAACCTACTAACATAGTAGAAGAAATAGTTGGAATATAACTTTGCAAAGAAACTTATAAACCCAGCCCTGAGCAAAGTATGGACAAAATAAATTACTCAATTTAAAACACAGATCCCAGTGCTACCCTGGCCTCCCTCCCCCCCATATGCCCCCTTTCCCCCACATCCTAAACCACCTAAGGGACTGCTTTAGGTGCTTAAATAGTTTTGTAGGAAACATACCATACCTCTCCCAAATTACCCAGGGTGCTTGTCATATTTATCTTTTAAGTCACAAAAATTTAATGCAACATTTGGCAATAACAAAAAAAGCAAATGGGGTCAGATTCTAGAACTAATTGCAGTGGCAATGTAAAATATATTGCTTCAATGCACTTAATTTTTAAAATATTTTATTTTTTATTTTTTCAATTACATGTAAAAATAATTTTAACATTTGTTTTTAAAAATGTTTAGTTCTACATTCTCTCCCTCTCTGCCTCCTCTCCCCTCTCCTTGCTTCTGCAAGTAATTTGATAGAGGTAATACATGTGCATTCATGCAAAACATTTCCCTATTACTCATGTTGTAAAAGAAAACAGACCAAAAAAAAACCCACGAAAAAATAAAGTTAAAAATAATATGCTTCAATCTGACTCCATCAGTTCTTTCTCTGGAATTAGAGTGTATTTTTCATCATAAGTCCTTCAGAACTTGAATCTTTATATTAATGGGAGTAACTAAGTCAGTTGCAGTTGATCTTCATATAATATTGCTATTTCTGTGTATAATGGTTCTCCTGGTTTTGCTCACTTTACTTTGCATCATTTAAGTCTTTCCAGGTTTTTTTTTAAACCATTGTACTCATGATTTCTTATATGATACTCTTATTTAAAAAAAAATATCTTTTGCATTCTCTCTCTGTATTTTTCTTTTTGTCAGTTTGTGGACTTTCCTCCTATTTGCTCCCCCTACTCCCATCCACCTTTGTTTTCTCTCATCAAAGAATTTTCAAGTCTTCAGATATATAATCTATATCATCACAGCATTCACAGAATAGCAGCAATTGGAATTGGATTCCAATAGCCATTGGAAGGGATCTCAAAGAACAATTATTTCAACCTGTATTTAAATAAGAACCCCCAATTAATAAAGAGATCAAGCCTCTACTTGATAACTTTCAGTTATAGAAGACTTATTATCCTTTTAGCTGTCTTTTAGACATCTCTGATTATTTGGAAACTTTTCCTTATGTAGTACTAAAATAAAATATAGCCTAGTTCTGTTCTCTGGGGTTCAGCAGAACAATTTTCCAACCTAATCCTACCTCCCACCCCAGGAATCTTGGAGAATTTAAGACCCTCTTTTGAATCATTAGTCCCCTCTTTTCTCCAAGATGACCATGTCCAATCTCTTCTATTAAGCCTCATATGGTACTGTCTTTAGTCTCTTCTGTCACTTTGGGTTAGTCACCCATTTTTTGTTTTTCATTTGTAGAGGCAGGAAGAAAAACATTCTCCATTTTACTGAGTACAGATTGAAACATAGACTGGTTCAGTGAGTTGTCAAGATAGCAAAATGAGTCAACTATCCAGTTAAAAAAAAATAAAAACAAATGACAATAGGTAACAATAACAAGGAAGTCAACATACATTATCTATTCTATTAATAGAATAGAAAAAATAGAACAGACTTAATCCTGTTTTGCTTCCTTTTTGAAGAGAAAATCTATATGCTCTACTGGGGATTGTCAATCTGAAATTAAAACTTGGGAAGTTTATAGCACTTGTATGTTTTCTTTGATGTTAATGTGAAGCCACCCCAAGAAAATGAAATTTTTATTAAGTTCAAGTTTGTTTTGGTTTTGCCTTTATATCATGTGGCACTGAGGGCCCCAATCACATGGGACTTAGAGTTACCCTTTGTGGGTAGTAAAAATCATAGTTCGTAAACCTCTATTGATGTATTTCCTTCATTAAGTTAACCAGACAATACATTAGTTTAAAGAATATGTTAAATTGGACAATATAGCAAAAAAGTATCAAGAAAGATTTCCTCTTCACAGATAGTGAGTATATTCTCACGTGTATTTTGCTGTGGGTATGGGAGGAGGGAGTGCAGATAGGAAATATGCACAGTAAGGCAACACAATTGGAAGTTGAACACGTAGAGAAGATATACGGCCAAGGAACATGTATAGATTGAACAATTCTTGTCATTGATTCTGCAGAAGAGCCAATTTCCAGGAGTGATGCAATTGTGCTGTTTACTACTTCTGCCTTCTGATCTTCTGTCCTGATAAGGCTTCTTTAGCTCTACTGTGAAGCTGACCCCAGCCAGCTATGCCCAGCTATTTAGCAAGAAAAGCCAGTAGGCATTTTTCAGTGGTTTTTTTTTTTTAACTGTTAATTCTGATATGATACCTGCAAATTCAATTCCTTATTTGTCTTACAGTGAGAAAATTTCTTCCAACACATTCCTATTTCCATGATACTAATTGTTGCCTATTCAAGTCACCATTCCCTGAGCTTCAGTGAGCAAGACTAAAGTGGCAAATAGGACTTAAATTACCATAAGCAACAAAAATCACTGCCCTCCCTGTAATTCCTCAGCCTTGAACATGTATACTTTCTCAGCCTTAATTTTGTCATTAGACATTGAATTGAAATCAGCTCAATTAAAGCACTGTAAATAAAACTAGCTAACATTTTATAGTAATTTAAGATTTCAAAGAGTTTTTAAAAATATTATTTGAACCTTCTAAATCAGTGAAGTAGGGAGAGGGACTAGATGTGTTTTCATTAATATTGGGAAACCCCTTAATGAGGAAATTCCTTCTTCCAGTGCAGATTAGCACCATATCTGCAATCTATGGCCTAAGAAACTTACGCAGAATTATTGAGAAACTAACCAACTTCCCCTGCATCACATAGCCAGTAAGTATCGCAGGTAAGACTTGAACCCTTGTCTTGGTCCCATTTTGGCTTTCTGTTCCCTACGTTATGCTTCCTCTCCTAGAAGGATGACAAGATTATGTATTTAGAACTGGAAGGAATCTTATAGGATATCTAGTTCTACCCTTTCATTGTATGGATAAGGAAACTGAAACTTGGGCAGATTGACTGGTCTAAGGTCACAAAGGCAGTAGAAGCAGCTGAGTGCTAGACATGGAGTCAGGAAGACCAAGGTTTAAATCTTGTCTGGAACACTTATTAAGTGTGTGACCCTGGGCAAGTCACTTGACTTTGATCTGCCTCAGTTTTCTCATTCTGCAAAATGGGTAGAATCATAGCACCTATCATGTTCGTTGTGAGGATAAACAGCGATAATATTTATAAAGTGCTTTGCAAATCTTAAATCATTAAATAAATGCTAGCCATCATTATCATTATTAGTAATAGTAGTGAAAAAGCTGGGATTTGAATCTATGTCACTTGAAGGTTAATCCTATGAATATAAGTATTATTACTCACATGTATTATTTCATGTATTGACCCAAAGGGGATTCCCTTTCATTGGTAGTCTTCAGGCAGAACTTGGGCGCTCAGCTGGATTATTGTAAAGATTCCTTTTGGCATGGTAAAGGGAAGGGAATGAGCATTTATATAGCATCTGCTACACACCAGGCACTGTGCTAGGTTCTTTATAAATATCTCATTTGATCCACATGATGGCCTTTTGAGGTGGGTATTGTTATTATTCTCATTTTACAATTGAGCAAACTGAGTCAAACTGAGGTTAAGTGACTTGCCCAGGGTCACACAGCTAGTAACTGTCAGAGGCTGGATTGGAACTGATTCCAGTCCCAATGCTCTAGCCACTGACCACTTAGCTGCTTCTCTGTATGGCAACCCATCAGATGGCTCACCTACTTCCTTCCAACTCTGAAGTTTTGTGAGTGTCTCTGTTTAAGAAAACTGAGCCTTAGGTTCAATCATTCCCTGCCCCCCTCCCGCAGGACTCTCTCACAGTTAATAAATAGAAGAGCTGGGTCTTGCATTAAGGTTCATAGACTCTTTTTTTTTTTTTAAAGCAATTGGGGTTAAGTAACTTGCTCAAGGTTACAGGGTTAGTCATTATTTATGCGTGGGTGCTCATTTTCTGAGGCTGGATCTGATCTCGGGTCATCCCAACTCCGAGGCGAGGCCGGTGCTCTTACTCACTGAGCCACCTAGCCGCCCCTTTAGGGCAATTGGGGTTAAGTAACTTGCCCAAGGTTTTTGTTTGTGTGGATTAAGTGTCGGAGGCCGGCTCAGAACTCAGGTCCTTCTGACTCCAGGGCCGGCGCTCTATTCACTGCGCCACCTAGCGGCCCCCTTCATAGACTCTTAAGTCCAGAGCTCTTTCAGGTATATTAAGCTACCGGGCAGTAGACAATGCACCCTGCCTGGAGTCAGGAAGACCCATCTTCCAGAGTTCAAATCTGGCCTCAGACACTTACTAGTTATGTAGCTCTGGGAAAGTCACTTATCTCTGTTTGCCTCGGTTTCCTCATTTGGAAAATAAGCTGGAGAAGGAAATGGCAAAGCACTCCAGTATCTGCCAAGAAAACCCCCCAATGGGGTTATGAAAAGTCAGACTCAACTAAACAACAACATATCAAGCTACATTTATGCCACTGATTATCTTTCTTTTACTAATATTTCCATCCTCTACCCATCCCCTGTTTGTTTTTAAGATGAATACTAATTAATTTTAAGAAAGGAACATAAAACTTTATACACACAGATTTAATGGTACATAGTTTTAATAATTGGGCTGCAAATTCTTCTTCACACCCTTGTTACATGCAGTGCAAATCAGCTACAGAACTCACATATCTATTTGTGGTTCTCAGATAGTCCGGTCTTGGAATTAGATTTCTTAAAAAATAGGTGGATGTCATTAAAGCAATAGCCAAAGGAAATCTTTTCCTGCCTATACTAATCCAAAACAAAAAGTCAGGCTCTTTGTGACACTTAATTTTTTTTTTTTTTTTGTAATTCAACAAAATGAGTTAACTCTTGTTCCTTTGCTTGGTATTTCATAAGCATCTCAAACTCGAAATGTCTACCATAGAACTCGTTATTCTTCCTCTCAGGCTCTTCCTCCTCTGAATTTCCCTATTACTACTGAGATCATCATCATTTCCCCAATCACCCAGGACTGCAACCTTGGTGTCAGACTCAGCTTTTTACGTTTTTTTTTTTTTTTGCTTTTTTTTTTTGGAGGGCAATTGGGGTTAAGTAACTTGCCCAAGGTCACACAGCTAAGTTTTTGTTTGTGTGTGTTAAGTGTCTGAGGCCGGATCTGAACTCAGGTCCTTCTGACTCCAGGGCCAGCTCTACTCACTGTGCCACCTAGCTGCCCCACAAGCTTTTTACTTTTACGCCATCGATTTGATCAGTCACTGGTCATTTCTATATTTACAGTATTGTTTACATTTTTCCACTCCCACAGCTACCACTATGGTATAGGCCCTTATCATAGATTGATTTGTGAAAGTGAGCATTTGTGTCCCTAGCACCTAGTAGGGAGCTAATAAGTATTCATTGAATAATAAATGCTCCCTCTATCAGTCTATAACTTAGTAAATATATTAGAAGGTATTGGCTAAGGCATAGGGAGATTAAGTAGTTTGTGGGCAGGGTCACATATCTGGTCAGTATCAGAGGTGGGATCTGAATTCAGATCTTTCTTTGACTCCAAGTCCAGTATTCTATCTGTCACCCACTGCATCTCAAACTATCACTAATTGTTTTGACTTATGTCTTGACCCTGGTCTTCTATGATACTGGAGGAGAAAGTGAGTCTGACATCTTTGCATAACTCTGCCTTACTTAAATTCATTTCACCCACAAGTATGATATCACCCTCATCATGTCATTGGTCCTCTTGGAGAACAAAGGATGAACAACAAAAAATGATTATGTCTACTGAGCCATACTACCTCCACCCAGATCTAACAATCCTTAAATTGAGAGAAGTGGGATGAGTTACAAAGGGAAATTCTAATCAGGGTCTCTGTCAACCCAATGTTATAAAAATATGCTCAATCTGGTGTCAAGAGAGAATTGTATGCAAATTCCATGTCTGATGCTTATTACTTGACTTGACTAGCTGTGTGACCATGGTGCCACCTTACGAAGCCTCAGTTTCACAAACATGATGATATTTTTAGCCCCTTCCTCCTAAGGTTGTTGTAAGGGAAAAATGAGATAGCATATGTAAAGTATGTACTTTTTAAACCTTAAAATACTATGTAAATATGAGTCATTAATATGATTAAGTATCACAATAAGTTGATATCAGTTTAAGATCACTAAGAAAGATATTAACTTTTAATTACATAATTTTTTTTTTCTTAAAAAATGTGACTAAATACCATAGAATATTTTTGGGGGGTGCAGATCTGTGATTTTTTTTTTTGGTATGGGAACTGGTGAGGAAACTCCTTCTGCCAGTATTAGTGGTATTTTTAGATACCATACAGCAGACTGATAAAAATAGGGTAATACATAGAAGTGAATGGAGCTGTGACAGTGGGCAAAATTACATTGAATTCAGCACTTTGAAAATGAAAGCTATATTTTATGTAACTGTCCTCATTGGCAAGATGGTACAATAAGAGAAGTGGTAAAAATGCCCTACTGGAATCACAATTCGAATTTATCTTGTGGGTTTTTTTTTTATCTTGTCAATGACACTATTGACTTCAAGGAAGGTGCATGAGAATCAAATGACCCTCTACACATTCCCACTGCCCCATTGTCACCTCAACCCATGGGGAACTTGGTTTGGTGGTGAACACAAGCTTCAGGGTGGCAGGGTTGTCAAGTCATTTAGATAATTTGTCATGAGGAAAAAACTACCACCTGTGGTTCATGGGTGAATCATGCCAGCTTCCCAGTTGAAATTTTTGACTCAATCATATTATGACTGACTCATCTTCTGGAGTTTTGGACTCTGGGTAGATAATGAAGAAAGAGTGAATGATCAGCTAGAGGAACAGTGGGGCAAGAAATAGAAAAAGAAGATACCTGGCCAGTCAAAGGGTTTCTGCTCTGGCAGTGTTTGGCAATGGCAAGTTTGTATTTGAGAAATCTAATGAATGAGAATGGGTAGCTAGATGATATAGTGGATGGAGGCCCAGGCTTAGAATTAGGAAGATTCATCCTCCTGAGTTAAAATCTGGCCTCAGACATTTACTATTTGTGTGGCCTTGGATGAGTCACTTAACCCTGTTTGTCTCAGTTTCCTCATCTGTAAAATGAGATGATGAAGGAAATGGCAAACCACTTCAGTATCTTTGCCAAGAAACCCCCAAATGGGGCCACAAAGAGTAGGACATGACTGAAACAATTCAACAACAATGAATGAAATCAAACTCTCACTTGATAATTTTTTGCTGAATGCTTTCTCTGTGTGCTGAAGCAGGGTATGACAGCCCAAAAGATGATGTTAAGTGGCATGATAGCTGAGGTTGTGAGGAGAGGCAGGTACAGGTATATGCACAATAGGAAATCATCTTTCCTTTTCTCTGAATCAGGCATTTTAAATGGTACAGAAAAGGCAGCCCAGAGAGGCTGAGTTACTTGACCAAAGTTATATAACAAGTGAATGGATAACAGACTTTCTGTCTCCTACCCCAATGTTCTTCATGCTCTATAATTTTCCCTGTCTTGTTCCCTTAAGAGAGACTCAGTAATAGATGACTTATGTTAATGAAGTTTCCATGGAAACTACCTCTTCTGGGGTGGATGACAGTGGTAGAGGACCAGGAAAATGTCACCTGATTCCATTTTTATAAAGGTTAGCATGGGATTTAGACAATACAAGATAACTTTTTAAAGTCATTTTTCAATTGTATCTGATTCTTCATGATGCCATTTGGGGTTTTCTTGGCAAAGATATGGAAGTGGCTTGCCATTTCCTTCTCTGATTCATTTTAAATATGAGGAAACTGAGGCAAACAGGGTTGAATGACTGGTCCAAGGTCACACAGCTAGTAAGTATCTGACTCAGATTTGAACTCAGGAAGATGAGTCTTCCAGACTCCAGACCTGGTGCTCTATCCACTGTATCACCTAGCCGCCCCACAAGAGAACTAGTAACCAGCAACTCTTCTGGAATGGGTTTGTGCCTTGTCTTTTTTGGACCTGAAGTTAATGTTGACTGGATTACTGTTTCTATTTGTCTTTTTTTTGTGGGGAGTCAGGTAATAGCTGACAATTTTGCCATTCCTTACACCTGGGAAAAAGTCCATGCTAGCCTACTATTTGTATAGTCCCATTTGCCCTAATATATTCCAGAGAAAACCAATGTAAGTCCAGTTGAAAATGAAGGACAAAAAGTTAAACCAAAAAGTGTTAAAGTAGTGGAAAGAATGAAATAAACAATTCTACATCAACTGAAAACTATACTACAGAGGAACGAATAGCAAGAGAATAAAGGAGAGAGGAGAACTCAGAGTAATAGTTTGGGACCCTATTATAGTATGTTAAAGTAAAAATTGAGGATGCCTTGAATGTAAGATTAAATGTTTAGACAATGGGAAGTCAGAATAACCTGAGTTATTATTGTAGTTACAAACGAAGATGAATACCAACCAAATGCTAGATATTTTAAAGCTTTAAAAAATAGCAACCCACGTACCAGATTATGTTCTGGATCATTGTAAAAGAAATTACCTCTACTAACAAGTCACAAGGTGATGGAGGGAAAAAGCTTTTCTCCCTCATTAAGAGTTTAGTAAAGCAATAACTGTGGGGAGACAGAGCATATAAAATTATCTTTGATGCTATTGTCACCAGAAATTTGATGAGGTTTTTTAAAAAGTTTTTTTAAGGTATCACTAGATTCTCTTCTGTTTATACCAGTGAGCATCTTTTTTTTTTTTTTTTGGGACCTTTAAAAAAATTTTGTTTGGACCCATGAAAAAGTACCCTGTAAGGTCTGTATCTAAATTTGACACTGGGTTTTACTCTCTTTAGATTTCCTGCTCAGGAAGGACCCTGCCTTGTGACAACAGTTCCACTGTGTTTACCTCTAGTGTGAATCAGTGGCTGTGGCACAAGCATAGTCAGCCTATGACAGGATTTACCCTCCTCTGACTAAGGGGAAGACACCGGAACAACAAGGGGAATCTGGAAGATCCAGAGGCTATTTTTCCCTCTCTCTTCTTTGTCATTTTTTCATCGAAGACTAGAGAAATGAAAGATTTCATTGAACACTAGAGAATCTCTGGGATTCGCTTATTGTTTGGTTGCTGTTTTGGGGCATTTGTTTTGTGAAACTTCTGCACCAAGCCTGTTACCTCACAGCTAGACTGTGAAAATTGTCTCCCAAACCCAGCTCCTTCTGGTTCCAATTCATCCTAAACGTTGTCAGTATTAATCTTTCTAAAATATTATTCTGAGCACAGTATTTCCCCCCTCCAAAATCTTCAATGACTTCCCATTGTCTAAACATTTAATTTTCCATTCAAGGAATCCTCAATTTTTTACTTTAACCTACTATAATAGTGTCCCAAACTGTTACTCAGAGTTCTCTCTCCTTTATTCTCTTGTTATTCCTTCTTCTGTAGTATAGTTTTCAGTTGATGTAGAATTGTTTATTTTGTTCTTTCCACTGCTTTAACACTTTTTGGTTTAACTTTTTGTCTTTCATTTTCAATTGGAATTCTGGACTCTGAGTAGAAATTAAAGAAAGAGTAATTGATCAGCCAGAGATAGATGGATCCTTAATTATTGTTTAAGGTGTCAAGAATTCTGATATGGTTTTGTTTCCCATTCTAAATATTTCTTTATGTGTTGGTTTTAATTGAGAAATATGGTGTTCAAGTTTTCAACTATGCTTCCAGCTAAATATTGATATGCAATCTTCTAATAGCTTTTCACACCCTTTAATAGTTTTCTAGTCATTTTGGTCATGGTTGTATCTGATGTTTCTCCTTACCAGTGCTCCTAGATGATTCCCCTCACAAAAACTCTGTGAGGTAGACTTAAAATTCCCATTTTCAGATATTACTCCTTCTAAAAATTAATTATTACCAAATAAATTGCTTTTATTTTCCCCTCCTCGTTTTGCTTATAACTCTCCAGATTTGATCACCATGACTCAGCTGCCTTTTCACCTTGGAACATTTCTTTGTCATGCTGGCCCTCTTCTTTCATGCTGGCCCCCTTCTCTCATGTGATTCCTTTTGAATGGTTTTTATTTTGTGGCTAAGCCCAATGAGGGTTTGTTTCAAAATTCCATTCTTAGTATGCCCATTTCCTTTCAAAAATATTTGAGGCATTGGAGTGAACTTTGCCTCCCATTTCATTATAAATCAACATGTCTAGAGTGTGTTACATATCCATTTCAATGCCTCAAAGTTCTTCAACTTTTCCCTTCTCAGATTCCTGTAAGTCTTTAATTTCTGCTCTTAAGTTAACCTCAGTTTAAGAACACAGTTACTTTGGATAGTACACCAGTATGCAATATGTTGTATAAATTGGACCTGATGTCATTGAAAAAAATTCTGAATAAAGTCCTTACCTGTAACTAGCAAGATCTGTTTCAAATTTTCCAATCTGTTTCCAGTGCAGTATGGGTACATAATGAAAGTACTCATATCTTCGGTCTGTTTCCTGAACATATATAGTTTGCCCGCTGAAATGGTCAGTGCCATTTAAGCTAATGCATTTCCATTGGGTGGTGCGTTGCTGTTTCTCTGATTTGCTCATTGTTTTTGAATCTTGCCTTCTTGTGGCATTAGAACACAAAGAAGCACAATTTGTTCCTCTGTCATTGGTGTCAATCTAATCATCAGTGTAGTTTCAAGTAAGACTAGCCTGACATGGCTGAGATGATTAATCTCTTTCTTAGATTCATAAGAATAGTTATGTCACAATGACTATAGTGCTAACTCAGTCAGTGACATCACCAGAGCCCAGTTGGCCAATATTCATGTTTCCTGCCAGGATTATGTGTGTGTGTGTGTGTGTGTGTGTGTGTGTGTATGTGTGCATGTATGTATGTATAGCTATATATAGACTGTATGTATAGCTATATATAGACTATATGTATAGCTATATAGAGACTGTAAAATAACTTGGAGATGATGGTCCATTATAGTTTATTGGTTGAGTTCTTGGATATAAACATAGATTATAGATATAAATATGGATATAGATATAAACTGCAGAATATTCTGGAGAACTTAATCAATAGACTTTACTGTACCAATACTGAAACATTGCCCAGTCTTCCAGACATAATATTGATCATAAAAACTTAAGATCCATGTTTGTTGTGGATATCATCTTATCAAATATCTTTTGATATATTGATATGTATATGTAATATTTGTATTTTATGTAGTTCTATATATATCTAAATATAAATTTAAATAAATATGTGTGTATACACATATATACTCACACATATATGTATATACACATATGTGTATATATCCCACATACATACACACTCATCATGAAGATTTGTCATTTATCAGTCCATGAAAGATAGTAAATTTTTGATGTATAATTCTGACCATGAGGCCATGTCTGGCTAGGGATTGAGTAGGAGCAAAATTTTTGTAGCCTATAGTGATGTCAACCAGTCAGTCAATAAACATTTATTGAGCATTTACTATGTACCAGTAATTGTGCAGTGTATTGCACAGTCTCTACTATTCTTACATAATCACCATGGCTCACCAAATCTTGGTGTCTTTAAGATAACTGTTTTGGGGGTGTCTAGGTGGCACAGTAAATAGAGCATCGGCCCTGGAGTCAGGAGGACCTGAGTTCAAATCTGGCTTCACACACTTCACACTCACTAGCTGTGTGACTGGGCAAGTCACTTAACCCCAATTGCCCTGACTTCCCCCCTCCGAAAAGCAAAAAACAAACAAAAAAACCTGTTTGGTTGTTTCTGGTGGTGATGACCTGGTCCTAAATTTTCATGATCATTCTCTCCATTTCCACAGATAATATGAAAGTGAGAAAAAGAAAAAGTATTTGTTATTGAAAATATTCTCTTAGACTACAGATGGGGAACCTGCATCCTCGAGGCCCTATGTGGCTTTCTAGGTCCTCAAGTGTGGCCCTTTGACTGAGTCTAAACTTCACAGAACAAATCCCCTCAACAAAAAGATTTATCCTGTAAAACTTGGACTCAGTCAAAAGGCATATCCAAGGACCTAGGAGGCCACATGTGGCCTTGAGACCTTCCCCACCCCAGACAGACCATTAAGTCAAATTTAGCCATGGGCAAAAGCTTCACACTGGGTTGAGGCATGGGTTAGTAATTCTCTAGTTGAAGATTGGAGCTAAGACTTGGTATTGGTACATGTGGTCACTTAACTTCCAACACCAAGCTCAGACCCCATCAGACCTTGCAAGCCAAACAATAATTATTATTGTTGTTGCTACTATTATTATTACTGGGACAATTGAGAGCCTCCTAAACATGTGGAATTCTATTCTTTACATGCAGTACCCCATTATATGTGGGAGTTCTATGTCAATAATATTTTTCCAAGAACAATATAGTTCTTCTCAGACCTAAATGGCAATTCTCTTTAATATACAAATGTGTATTATGAATCCCTGAGAAGAAAATATGGTCAATGTGATGTACTGGCTGGAGCACTAGATTTGGAACCAGAAGAACTGTGTCTTATCCCCGGCTCTAACACTTACTAATTGTGTGATTCCTTGCAAATCATTTCACCTGAGTCTCAGTTTCCAATGGGGATGTTACTACTTGTATTAAATGAGGAAAATGCTTTTTTAAACAGTAAAGTAACATACAACTATGAGTTATGAGCTGAATGTGAGGGACAAAAGCTGTCTATCTTAATTTGTTGAAGCTGTGGTAGGCACAGACCCTACTAGGAATGTAGGAACCTTTTTCAAATTGACATTGTTTCTGAATCAGCAGCTACTGGTGTAATGTTGGGATATAAGATCTGCCCATTAATAGGCCTTGCATGGAGCCCTTTAAGGGAAGCTTGATTAGGGGAGGCTTGTTTTTCAGGAAGGCCCACACCTTTTGTTACTTTGTAATTAGGCAGTGGGTCTTGAGGGTTGTAATGCCCTCTGACCCTGAAGAAGGGTATATGTACTCTGAGGCTAGCATTTTGCTTTAGGGCTAACTCATTGGAAGAGTGTTCTTGTGATTTGACCAAATGAGACTCTGGGTAGCCATTACAGAGCCCCTTGGCTTTGAAAAACCCAGATATTGGTGCTTCTTTCTGTGGTAACTATGTATGTATTGCCTTGGTCAGACAGTTGGATCTGTCTGTTGATCTGTGCTAATTTCTAAGACAATTAGATACCCTGTCTATTTGCTGGTCTTTATTTCTTTGCTTGTATTTTCTCTGAAATTCAGGGTACCGACTTTTCCCCTGAACTAGTAGATGTAATTGAAAAAGATTGTTGACCCCTTAAACAGCTTTCTTTCCTAGTAAAGCAGATCAAAGAACCTGTGCTAGCAACCATCTTGGGTATGCCAGTGTGGTTGTCATTACAGCTAGTTATGTGGAAATGCACAGAATCACTAAATTATAAAATCTTAACTGGAAGAGACAGAAGAGGGCATTTAATCCAACCTGAACTTGATCAAGAATCTCATCTAAAACATACCTGCCAAATAACCAGACAGCCTTTGCTCAAAGACTTCTGAGAAGGGACTTCACTCTCCTTGAGGGACCTCATTTCAATTTTGAATATGTTGTTGTTGTTCACTTATTTCAGTCGTGTTCAACTCTTTATGACACCATTTGGGGTTTTCTTGGCAAAGATGCTGCAGTGGTTTGCCATTTCCTTCTTAAGCTCATTTTAGAGATGAGGAAACTGAGGCAGACAGGGTTAAGTGATTTGTCCAGGGTCACACAAGTAGTAAGTATCTGAGCACAGATTTGAACTCAGGAAGATGAGTCTTTCTGACCCTAGGCAGGTCACTCTATACATTGTGCCAACTAGATGCCACAGAAATGTGTAGTTCAAATTATAAGAAGTTTTCTTGGAAACTAATTCTAAATATTCCTCTCTGCAATTTTCACCTATACCAGTATTTCTACACTGTAGTACCAGGTGGAACAAGGGAACTTCTCAAATATTTGAAGACACTTATCATTCCTCCTCCCCTCCCCCCACGCCCCCGCAAATCCATTTCTTCTTTAGGATAAACAACTGCAGTTTCTTTAACTCATGTGGCATGCTCTCAAGACATTTCACCATGCTAGTGAACTTCTCCCGGATGCTTTCCAGACTTTATTAAATGTGGCACACAGAACCGAGCGCAATCATTCAGATGTGGTCTGACCTGGGCATAGTACCCTGGGACTATACTCTCCCTAGTTTAGGACACAATTTCTTCCTCATAACCTCAGACTGCATTAGATTTGCAATAAAACTAAATCATAGCAGAAGTCCACATTTGTTTCAATGAAAGCAAAACTCTAAGGTTTTTGCCTCTGGGTAAGATTCAGATCTTAGCTTTTCTGCTTCTGGCAACTTATTAGTAATTGCCTCATCTTTTACTGGAGTTCTTTTCACAATGGCTCATCTTCTAGAACTGGGGCAAGACATAGTTGGGAGTCAGTCCCTACCATCTAACTTCAAGTGATCTCTACAAAGTCTCTCAAGAAGGCCGAAGCACATGCTATCAACGCTCTAAATTTAAAACCCTTCATAGCTCAGTGCCTTCCTACCTTGGTCTTCTTACACATTACATACTTTACAATTCAGTTTACCCTCTTGCTGACTCTCACACATCACTCTCTATTTCCCAGCTCTATGCATTTTCATAGACTGTTACTTATTCTTGGAATTTTTTCCCTCCTCACCTCTGTTTCTTAGTTTCCTTCAAGATTCAGTTCAAATCTCACCTTCTACAGAAGGCATTTCCACCCCACCCCCTTTCCCCAGGCAGTACTCTGGTAAATGTTTAACAATTGGCTCTCCAGAAAAAAAAAAAAAACCAAAACTGTATACATGTCACTCTTTTAATTTTAATTTGCATTATTTTGTTTGTTTGTTTTTTTGCTTTTTGGAGGGCAATTGGTGTTAAGTAACTTGCCCAAGGTCACACGGCTAGGTTTTTGTTTGTGTGTGCATTAAGTGTCTGAGGTCCGATCCTGAACTCAGGTCCTTCTGACTCCAGGGCCAACGCTCTACTCACTGCACCACCTAGCCGCCCCTTTAATTTGCATTATTAATATTTTTTCTCTCACTTTTTAAAGTCTAAAGTGGCTACTAATGACAATAAAAAATAAATCAAGCACTATTTTTTGGCCTTTGCTGATTGGGGTATAAATGCTCTCTTCTCTGTCTCCCTCTATTTTTCTTTGTTCCCTCCTCCCCTTCTCCTCTCCCCATGCAGGTGCTTTTTCTCTGAGATTACTCCCTCTCTCTCTCTCCATATATGTATACATATATGTATGTATAATACGATATTGTCTCTCCTGTTAGAATGTGAAGGAAGGATAGCTTTTTTTAGCCTTTAATGACCCCCAGTGCTTAATTACAATGCCTTGCACATGGTTAGTACTTGATAAATCCTTGGTGAATGCTGACCTGTTTACTCTCTAGGGCAGTAGGTCCAAGGGTGGATGACTATAGCTGTTACTTCTTATCTAAAAGTGCAATGAGGAAAGCTGAGTGGGGTGCCAGGGGGGTGGGGATGCTTTAGGGGGTGGAGATGGGAGAGTGTGGGAGGGGAAAGGGGAGATAATTCATCACAAAGTCTCCCTTGATGGGGAATTTAGGTGTGGACTAGAAAAAGATGACCTCCATCTCTGACACACCTTTTAAGTGATCTTAAAACTGATACAGTTCCTGGAGTCTTACTGATTTCAAATCCTCTTATGCCTTCCATATTCTCTCATAATGTTAGTTTCCAGCTGGAAGTCCTCTGACTGCCTGAAGGCCATGGGCTCACCTCTGTTCCTTTGTTATCTACTTCTCTGTTTCCTAGAAGAATTACTTTATCATAAACGCACCAAAACTTGAGGGTCAGTGCCCCAACCTCCCTGCAGACCTGCTAAGTTTGGGGAGGGCAGGATTCCTTCTGTCCATTCCAAACTCGTACCACCTAATCCTCCTTGCTCAGTTCTGTTACTGGAGTCTTGTCCCTTCCCATAAGGATACCTCTGAGAATGCCCAGCTCTCACACACTCTTCCTTGGGTAGACAGAGAGCATGGCAGTGAGAACCAAGAAGAAGGGAAAAGAAGGGCAAGTGCAAGTCCCTGCCTTATCCTCTTGGACTTAACACTAACCAAGAGACCAAAAGCCTCTGATTTTTATTGTTCTATAGAAATGTTAGATATAGAGAAATGGTTTCTTTAAACACTGACCTCACTTTGATTTTTTTTTAAAAAAAGCAAAAACAAAACAAACAAAAAACCAAGCCATCCCAATATCCACAGAAGACCTCGACTCTCTACCTTGTAAAGTCCAAGTCAGATAGAATGAGAAACTGTATATGTCTTGGTTAAAATATGATAATTATATGTTTAAAGGTAAAAAAAAAGTTCAATTATTTTTACAAATTCACATATTTTTCTATTTGCCAATAGGCAGTAGAATGAATGAATGAATAAAAGAAGCATTTGTTAAGTTCTGTGTTGTGTGTAAAGCTCTCTGCTAAATGCTGGGGGTTATAAACTGAAAAGCAAGGTAGTCCCTGGTCTTGTGGAGTTCAAGTTAGGATATATTTGATTCTGACAGGGTGATAGGATCTGAAATCTTTTTTCTTTTTTTCTTGGAGGGCAATTGGGGTTAAGTGACTTGCCCAGTCACACTGTTAGTAAGTGTGTCAAGTGTCTGAGGCTGGATTTGAACTCAGGTCCTCCTGACTTCAGGACTGGTGCTCTATTCACTGCACCACCTAGCCTCCCCTGGATCTGAACTCTTAAAAGGAAAAGACCATGTCTTTGAAAGCAATCCAGTCCCTGAATTTTCCCATACATTTCAGCAGTTTAGATCACTGGCACCTCCTAGTCCAAGGGAACTGGCCCATCCCAGTCCACCTAGCTTCCCTAAGTAGTTTACTTGAAGTTACTTTTGCTGTGCTCTCTCATCCTACCCCAGACTGCTTGCATATACTGACCACTCCTTAATCCCACCTAGATTACCTAATTAGCCTACTTGCTGTCATTTCACTGTAGCTTCTGGCTTGCCCCAGACTACTTACCACTCCTTAATCCCATTCAGATCCTTTCACTATACTTTTTGTAAATAAGCATCAGTCTCACTCCTATTAAGTTGCAAGTGCACCAGCAATTGCCTGCTTCTATTAAGATTACAATAAACTGGGGCGGGGCGGAGCCAGGATGGCAGAGTAGAAACAGAATTTCCAAGGTGCTCTGCCCCACACAACTTCCAAACAATGTAAAAGGGGAATCTGAACAACTTCTGGAGCCCCAGCACCCACAGAACGACACAGAGAAGCTAACCTCCCACTGAGGACAGCCCAGCAGCCCTGCAGGGAGCAGCCAGCACAGCGCTCTGAGAGCAGGCAGCACAGCGTACTGGGAACCGACAGAGCAGCACTCGGGGAGCTGAGCCCAGGCCCGCTTGAGCCCCAGTTTTAGCCCCAGGGTGGCTGGGCCAGCAGCCGGCTGGAGGGACCCCAGAACACCAGCAGCTGTGGCAATTCCAGAACTATCAGCACAGATATGCCTAGGACAAAGTGAGAGGTTAGTGCCCTATGGACTTTGTGACCATTATTTGGGGAACGCATCGACTTCCTCCCCTGGGGGCGAAAAGCTGCTGAAGAAACACAGCTCAGAAGCCATTTTGCAGCATCACTGGCAGCTCTAGCTCCTGGTCTGCAAACTCTAGGGAGATCCAGCAATCAGTCTGGGGGTTAATCGCTCTTGCTTTAAACTGCCTGGATCTGGATTGTGGTCTGGAGGGGAGGTTTGGGGTGGGTATCCAATTTTCTCAGAGTGGGTGGAGGCTTTACAGAGGCAACCCAACCTGCAGAAGTTGTGAAGACCCCACGTTTGGGCGGAAGCTCTCCTGTCTGGTGGCAGAGTCCTACTGTGGCAACAAGCCCAAAAATCAAGTAATTAAGTGGCAACATGCCTAGGCAAAATAAACAAATATAAACAGAAATAAACAAAATAAACAGAAAAACAGAAAACAGAATAACAAAATAAAAACAGAAATAAAAACAATAACAAAAATAAAAACAATAACAAAACAGAAAAACAAAATAAACAGAAAAATTCAACATTGGACTCCTATTTTAGGGGCAAAGAGGATCAAAGCATGGAGAAGGACTGTGAGGTCAGAACTCCTGTACCAAAAGCCCCAAATGAAAATACAAGCTGGCTACAGGCCATAGAGGACCTTAAGAAGCAGATAAGAGAAGTGGGGGAAAAATTGGGAAGAGAAATGATAAAGATACAAGAAAAGTATGAAATGACAGTCAACAGCCTGACTGAGTAAAATAACACCTTAAAAAATAGACTAACGGGGGCGGAGCCAAGATGGCGGAGTAGAAACAGCTCCTCCAAGCCTCTCTGCCCCCAGATTCTCCACAAACTATGTAAAAAAGGACTGTGAACAACTTCTGGAGCCCCAGCACCCACAGAACGACACAGAGAAGCTAACCTCCCGCTGAGGACAGCCCAGCAGCCCTGCAGGAAGGACCAGCGCAGTGGTCTGGGAGCCGGCAGCGCGCAGAGCGCAGGAGCCGAGCCGAGCCCAGGTCCACGTGAGCCGAGGTTTTAGCCCCAGGGCGGCAGGGCCAGCAGCCGGCTGGAGGAACCCCAGAACACCAGGAACTGTGGAGCGCCAGAATTATCAACATAGACTTGCCTAGGACAAAGTAAGAGGTTAGTGTCCTATGGACTTTGGGACCTGTATTTGGGGAATGCGTCAGCTCCCTCCCCTGGGGGCTAGAAGCTGCTGAGGAGACACGCCACTTTGTAGTTTTCAGAGGCATTTCCGGCTCCCAGCCTACAAATCGTGGGGAGATCCAGCGATCAGTCTTGGGGGGTAATCGCTCTTGCTTTAACCTCCCTGGATCTGGATTGTGATCTAGGGTGGAAGTTGTGGGTGGGTTTACAGCTTGCCAGAAACGGAAGTTGCCCCCCACACGTTCGGGACGAAAATTCCTCTATCTGGCCTTAAAGCCATAGTGTGG
Organism: Gymnobelideus leadbeateri; assembly: GCA_011680675.1. Lineage (NCBI taxonomy): Eukaryota > Metazoa > Chordata > Mammalia > Diprotodontia > Petauridae > Gymnobelideus > Gymnobelideus leadbeateri. Next base: position 572,744 of record WOXC01004369.1, read on the forward strand.
CAACAAGCCCAAAAGTCAAGCAATTAAGTGGCAACATGCCAAGGCAAAGGAAACAGAAAAATGCAACCCTAGACTCCTATTTTGGGGGCATAGAGCGGGAAAAGGACTGTGAGGTCAGAAGTCCTGCTCCAAAAGCCCCAGGGGAAAACATGAGCGGGTTGCAGGCCATAGAGGACCTTAAGAAGGACTTTAAAAATCAAATAAGAGAGGTGGAGGAAAAATTGGAAAGAGAAATGAGAAGGATGCAGGAAAAGTATGAAATGAGGGTCAACAGCCTGACTGAGGAAAACAACACCTTAAAAAATAGACTAACTCAAATGGCAAAGGAGGCCCAAAAGGGCAATGAGGAGAAGAATGCCTTAAAAAGTCGAATTTGCCAGATGGAAAAAGAATCTCAAAAGTTCACTGAGGAGATTCATTCCTTCAGAGTTAGACTGGAGCAAATGGAAGCTAATGACTTTATGAGAAATCAAGATGCTGTTAAGCAGATCCAAACAAACGAAAGATTAGAAGGCAATGTGAAATATCTCATGGGAAAAACCACTGACCTGGAGAATAGATCCAGGAGAGACAATTTAAAAATTATTGGACTACCTGAAAGCCATGATCAAGGAAAGAACCTAGAAATCACCCTTCAGGAAATTCTCAGGGAAAACTGCCCTGATGTTTTAGATCCAGAGGGCAAAATAGAGGTTGAAAGAATACACCGATCACCTCCTGAAAAAGATCCCAAAAAGAAAACTCCCAGAAATATTATAGCCAGGTTCCAGAATCCCCAGATCAAGGAGAAAATACTACAAGCAGCCAGGAAGAAACAATTTCAATATTGTGGAAACACAATCAGAATAGCCCAGGACCTGGCAGCTTCTACACTGAGGGATCGAAGGGCATGGAATATGATATTCCAGAGGGCAAAAGAACTGGGAATGAACCCAAGGGTCACCTACCCAGCAAAACTGAGTATTTTGTTTCAGGGGAAAATATGGTCATTCAGTGGAATAGAGGACTTTCAAGCATTCTTGAGGAAAAAACCAGAGTTGAATAGAAAATTTGACATCCAGACGCAAGAAGTAAGAGATGCCTGAGAAGGTAATCAGGAAAAGAAATCAAAAGGAACTTATCAAAGTTGAACTATTTACATTCCTATATGGAAAAGCAATATCTGTGACTGATGATATCTTTCTCACTATGAAAATAATGGAAGAAGGGGGTGTGGTCATATGAATACATATGTGAATGTGTGTGTATATGGTTACAGTTATATATGGATAGAGGGCATAGGTTGATTTTGTTGGGAAGGGAGAGTACTCAAGGGATGAAATTATGAGGTGAGAGAGGAAAGTGGCAAGAGGAGATGGGGAGAGACATGGTAGGGTAAACTATCTCATGTAGGGGAAGTGGGTGCAAAGGAGGGGGAGAATAAGGAAGGCTAAAAAGGAAAAACCACATTCACATTGAATTTGGTTCAGGGAGAAAATGACATACATACTAAATGGGATATCTCAACCTGCAGCAGGATAGGGGGAAGGGGGATGAGAGGAGGGATGATGGATGGGAGGGCATCCTTGGGGTGAGGGGAGGTTGGAAGTACCCACTATAGAAGAGGGACAGGATCATGTAGGGAATGGACCAGGTGGGGGGTGGGATGAGTGGGAGGGAATTATAAGCAGCCTTGTACAATATATCTACTATGATAATGTTTTGCATAGCTAGACATGTACAACATATACTGAATTACTTATCTCCCAAGAAGGAATGGGTGACAAGGGAGGAAGGAAATGGATCTGAAATTCAAGGTCGTAACATTAAATGTTTCAAATATATATATAAATACTATTATTAATACTCTTTTGCCTATAATTGGGAGATAAGATGTGCAGGCATTGGGACACAAAGATTCACCTTCCTCTAATGGAAAAGTCGATGGGGGTATGGGAGAAGGTATGGGAGAGAGCAGATTGGAGGAAGCGATATCTTGTGGGACTGCTATTCTGGGAGGTTGGGTAGGGGAATAATGGGGGGAAAATGATTGTAACTCAAAATCTGGCGGAAATGAATGATGTAAAACAGAAGTTAATAAAGTATTTGTTTAAAAAAAAAACAAAAAAAAACAAAAAGGGTCAACAAAACCTATAGAAAAGAGATAGTAGATGGTAGGATAAAGTCATCTTTATGTCTTATAAGTAGTATGCCCTCCAAAAATATGTGTTGAATAAATAGGACTGAATTTTACTAAAAAAAAAAAAAAAAAAATAGACTAACTCAAATGGCAAAAGAGACTCAGAAAGGCAATGAGGAGAAGAATGCCTTAAAAAGCCAAATTTGCCAGATGGAAAAAGAATCTCAAAAGCTCACTGAGGAGATTCATTCCTTCAGAGTTAGACTGGAGCAAATGGAAGCTAGTGACTTTATGAGAAATCAAGATGCTGTTAAACAGATCCAAACAAATGAAAGAATAGAAGGCAATGTGAAATATCTCATGGGAAAAACCACTGACCTGGAAAATAGATCCAGGAGAGATAATTTAAAAATTATTGGACTACCTGAAAGTCATGATCAAAGAAAGAACCTAGAAATCATCCTTCAAGAAATTCTCAAGGAAAATTGCCCTGATGTGTTAGACCCAGAGGGGGAAATAGAGGTTGAAAGAATCCACCAATCGCCTCCTGAAAAAGATGCCAAAAAGAAAACTCCTAGGAATATTATAGCCAGGTTCCAGAACTCCCAGATCAAGGAGAAAATACTACAAGCAGCCAGGAATAAACAATTTCAATACTGTGGAAACACAATCAGAATAGCACAGGACCTGGCAGCTTCTGCACTGAGGGATCGAAGGGCATGGAATACGACATTCCAGAGGGCAAAAGAGCTGGGATTGAAGCCAAGGGTCACCTACCCAGCAAAACTGAGTATCTTGTTTCAGGGGAAAATATGGTCATTCAGTGGAATAGAGGACTTTCAAGCATTCTTTTTGTTTGTTTGTTTGTTTATTTATTTGCTTTTTGGAGGGCAGTTGGGGTTAAGTGACTTGCCCAAGGTCACATGGCTAGTTTTTTTGTGTGTTGCGTGTCTGAGGCTGGATTTGAACTCAGGTCCTCCTGACTCCAGGGCCAGTGCTCTATTCACTGCACCACCTAGCCACCCCACTTTCAAGCATTCTTGAGGAAAAAACCAGAGTTGAATAGAAAATTTGACATTCAGACACAAGAAGCAAGAGATGCTTGAGAAGGTAATCAAGGAAAAGAAATCAAAAGGAACTTATCAAAGTTGAACTATTTACATTCCTACATGAAAAAACAATAACTGTGTCTGATGAAACCTTTCTCATTATGAAAATAATTGAAGAAGGGTATATGGGCAAATGTTTACAGGTATACATGGATAGAGGGCACAGGTTGAATTTGATAGGAAGGGATGCTTCTTAAGGGGTGAAGTCAAGAGGTGAGAGAGGAAAGTGGCAAGAGGAGATGGGGAGAGAGAGGGTAGGGTAAACTGTCTCGTGTAGAAGAGGCAAGGGGAAGTAGTTGCAGGGAAGGGCTAGAACAGGAAGGCAAAAAGGCAAAACCATAATCTTATTGAAGTTGGCTCAAGGAGAGAATCACATACATACTGAATGGGATATCTCACCCTGCAGGAGAGTAGGGGAAAGGGGGGTAAGAGGGGGGAGGATGGAGGGGAGGGCATTCTGGGGGGGGAGGGGAAGTTGGAAGTACCCACTATCAAAGAGGGACAGGATCAAAGTAGGGAATGGACCAGGTGGGAAGTGAGATGAGTGGGAGGGAAATATAAGCAGTCTTTTACAATATATCTACTATGGTAATGTTTTGCATAGCTATACATGTACAACACTCACTGAATTGCTTTTCTTCTCAGAGGGAGTGGGTGACAAGGGAGGAAGGGAATGAATCTGAAAATCGAAGTTTTAAAATTAAATGTTTCATAAGATGTCCAGGCATTGGGGCTCAGAGATTCACCTTGCCCTAATGGCAAAGTCGAAGGGGGTATGGGAGAAGATATGGGAGAGAGCAGATTGGATGAGGGGATATCTAGTGGGAATGCTATTCTGGGGTGGTGGGTAGAGAAAACATGGGGGAAAATTGTAACTCAAAATCTGGTGGAAATGAATGATGTAAACCAGAAGTTAATAAAACATTTGTTTAATTAAAAAAAAAAAGATTACAATAAACTGCTCCTTGACTGGAAGAGGGTTTGATTGTGAGGATTCATTCCAGGCAGGTCATCCCCTGTACCTTGACATTTCAGGTTCCCAACAACCCCAAACCTCATCAATTCCAGGTACCAAAAAACTGTTGAGATCTAGAAATCATGGTTTTTGAAATCTGAAGACATCAGTTCAGTTCTAGGCTCATAGGCAAACATCGCCTGCTTTTTTTTCTTTGTGGGAATGTGGGTGAGGAAATCAATAACCAAACATTGTTTGTGGGATTTAAAAATGATCCTTTCCCCCCATATACTCAAAATTTCAAGAGGTAAGATGACTTGCCCAAGGTCACAGGGATAATTAAATAGTAAATCCACCATTTGGACCCAAGTATTATTGCTTCAAGAACTTATTTCAGGCTCACTGGGTCACTCATGGTGAGGAAAGAAGCCCAAAGCAGAAAAGATTTTTTTTTTTATTTTTATGATTTTTATGATTTTTTTTATGATTTAGTTTCTAAGGGTTCCCAGTTCACCATTTCTGCTAAGATGGAAAGGGAAGGGGGAGTGAAGTTCCATCTTGATCAATCATGGAAATTTTAGAGGGGAGATTCTAGAGTCCTAGGATAATAGGCATGAGGATATGTTGAATGTTGGGGTTTAGGGATACTCCAGACTCCAAAATACTGACACACTGGATCTTGCTGAATGAATTTGACTCAAGTCTTCTTTCAGTTAAAGTAAAGCAAAGTGTATTAAAGATTTGCCATAGTTGGTAGACTTTTAAAGAGCCTGAGTATTTGTGACTCTTGTATTGGACAAGCCAGCCAGAACAATCTGACACAGAGTGAGTCTGTGCTAGATTAATCTCAGCCACTTCATGGAGGTAAAAAGGATCTTATAAACAGATAGACTGTGGGAGGGATCTAGGAGAGGTCTAGAGGTGGGGCTTGGGGAGGATCTTGAGGATGCATCTAAGGAGGATCTTGATGGAAGTGAGGTAAGACTCTAAGAACCAAGAGAATGGAATTTTGATGGGATCAAGGGTGGGAAACAGCTGAAGGTAACAGACAATAGAGGGGTAGGCTAGTTTAAGGGCAACTGATTTGGTCATAGATATTTTGATAGGATCAAGGGTGGGAAGTAGGTGAAGGCTACCTGGAGATAACAGATGTTGGAGAGCTAGGCTAGGTTAAGGGTAACCGAGATTTAATTGTAGTGATAATGGAAGGCCTATCGCCTCAGGCAAGCTAAATCCAGTGGGGAAGATTCAAAGAGAGTTCACTGGGGTTTCCAGAGACTATAGAGGACCAGAGGGCAAAATCACTTCTCCTGGCTTAGTGGCTTGTTGGCTTATTTTCTCTGACACAGCTTTAGCAGTTTCTCTCCTTTCCTTACTCCCTACCTACAACCCCAACACTCAGTTATCACAGAGTATATGACAAAGTCGCCATCCATGGTTTGCTGTCATCCCAAAGTGATGGGGGTTAGGCTCTAGGAATCCCCTTGAATCTTCCCACTTGATGAGGCATCTGCCTGAGGCCATAAGCCTTTCATTATTGGTAAACTCAAATCTCTGCTACTCTTAACCCAGCCTAGCCCTCCATTGTCCAGCTACTTTCCAACCTTGAGCCTCCCAAAATATCTATACCAAATCTGTTACCCCTAAACTAGGCTAGCCCTTCATTGTCTGTCATCTCCAGGCAGCCTCCAGTTATTTCCCACCCTTAATCCCATTCCTGGAGTCTGACCTCAGTCCCATCAAGATCCTCCTTAGACTCCTCCTCAAGACTATCCCCAAACCCCTCCTCTAGACTACCCCTAGATCCCTCCCATAGTCTTTCTGTATATAAGATTCATCTAGATTAAACAGATTAAATCTAGGGCAGACTCACTCTGTGTCAGATTGCTCTGTCCCGCTTGTCCAATAGAAGTGTCATAAATACTTAGGCTCCTTAAGAGTCTACCTGTTATGGTGAATCTTTAATACACTTTGCTTTACTTTGGCTGAAAGAAGACTTGAGTTGAATTCATTCAGCAAGACCCAACATTTTGGTATTTTCGGGTCTCATGTACCCCTAAACCCCAAACCTCAACAAAAGCACCTGGGTCCTTCAGCCCTAAGCCACATATGAACACTAGGAAATAGCCAGGACAGCTGAGTGTATGTTTCATGAGAACATTTTCATTCCAACTCCTACTATATGAGGTAGTTTGGGAAGAGAAGGTACTAGCTGTTAAAAAGGGGGAAGGTCAATAAAGATTTTTTGTAGCAGAGGAACCAGGGGTTCCAAGAAGTGGAGGGGAGGAGGGGGTAAATTCCAGGCAATGGGTCAACTAGGGCAAAGGCAGAGAGAGAGGAAATGGAAAGCCTTGTTTGCCCAACAGTAAATCTGCCAGTATGACCAGACTATAGAGCTCATGGAGGGGAGTAATGAGGAAGAAAACTAGAAAAATTCAGACTTCAAAGTACTTCAAATACCAAATGAAGGAGGTTATATTTGATGATAGATAAATAGATAGACAGATAGACATTCAGACACAGACAGATAGATAGATTTAAGGCATGCATGGTCACATCAAATTCACATCCAGATGTGTGACATGACTGCCAGATAAATCCTAGTCTCCTCTTCCAATGAACTGGGTACCAAAGGTGGCTCCTTTGGGCAGTGCTAGAAAAATCCAGCATGTACTTAAGACTCTCAGAGGTTCATTTGATTGACCTTTCAAAACTTACAAGGTCAGAGCCTCAAGATTAATCTCCTACACTACAATGGTGAGGCAAAAAGACAAAGACCTTTTTTCATGGGGTCATACATCTGTGAGTGTGTGTGTGTGTGTGTGTGTGTGTGTGTGTGTGTGTGTGTGTGTGTGTGTGTGTGGGTGGGGGTATGTGTGGGAATTCCCAAGGCCCTCCCCCTTACTGTAGCACCTCTCACTGCATGTTCTTGGTAGAATTAAACCAAGAGAGAGCAACTGAAGAGAATGAATGGCAGAGTCTTTTTGAAGGCACTCCCAGTTCTGGTCATGTTTCCAGTTAAAGAGACTTCTTTTAACACATGGTTGCCAGAACAGAACAAGTTACAGAGTGTCTACAGCACACTCCAATGTCTTTCCGAGGCACTTCTATTGTATCATCACAGATCTTACAGAATCAGGTTCTAAGCTTTTTCTAAATGTACAAGTCCTCTGTACATAAGGAAATCAGACTAGATTTGCTCTTGAAACCATGATGACTTTTGTGATCCCAGCTCTGTTTTCTAAGTATTCACTAGATCATTTTGATAAAATGCTGTAGAATTTTACTATGAGCATTGCTCACTGGGCTTTAATTTGGAAAGTCTATTTTCATCCCTTTTTTGAAAATCAGGATAATCTAATCCTGTGGCACCTCTTTTCCAGTCTCTAATATCTTTGAAAGATCATTGGCAAAGGTTCATCAATCATTTCTGCCAGTTCTTTCAGGACTCTAAAAAGGAGTTCACTGGGGCTTGGTCACTTGAACTCAGCAAGGGAAGCTAGGTGGACTCTCACTATCTTTTTAGTTTTCTTTGCTTTAAATTCCCCTTTGGTTATCTTTGTTCTGTTTCTATTATCCCTCTACCTGCCTGTACCTACACCCCTAACAGGCCAAAGATCATTCCTGTAGGCAGAAAAAGCAGAAACCAATTAAAAGAGGAACAATTCTGCCTTCTCTGTTTGGTCCTTATTATCATTCCATTCATTCTTGGGTAGTAGTCCATACCTTCTTAAATCTTTCTCATTTCTCAAATCTGAATAAATTGGGGTTTTTTTGCCCTTGTTTTTTCTTGATAGCCTCAGCTCAATATGAGCTTTTGTGTTCTTAATACTTTTCTTTCAAGACTGGGCAACACTTTTTCATTCCTCTTCCATTATTTGCCCTTACTTCATGGATATCTTGCCCTGGACCCTGGTGCTAGATTGGCTGCAAAAATCCACTGTGGACTTGGCCTCTCAGATTACTAGAGGCTCATCTGACTGCCCTTTCAAAACTGCCTTGTTTGTCAATTCCACAGTCTGGGGTTTAGACCATGTTACCAGTTTCCTTGTCACTGCCCAGCTTCTCCTAACCCATAAAAGCATCCTTTAAAAAGCTTGGTCCAGTCCTTAGGGTAATTAATCTACTCACTTTAGGAATTCTTGCCCTCAGGTCTGTTGTGGTTGTTTTGAATCTGTGAAAATTCACATAGGCTACTTTGTTTAGCTGGATTGAGACCAGACCATATTTCTTATCCTGGAAGCTCTCCACCCATTCACTGAGGCCATCTTGCCACCTGTCTTGACATCATAGGTGTACCCTCCTACCATCCTCAGTTGAGAGAGGATCAATTAATCATTCCTGTAACTTCCCAGACCAAGACTCCCTTCTGTGGTTATCAGTCTCTTAAATGTGTTGCTTTCTCCTATTAGAACATAAACTCCTTTAAGGCAGGAACTGTCTCATTTTTGTATTTGTAAATCCCCAGGATTTAGCATAGTACTTGTCACAAAGTAAACCCTTAATCAATGCAAGAAGCAAAAAGAACATTCATTCATCTATTCTATAATCTAAATTGGTCCAAGAGTTCCTTGTGCATCCACATTTTTCTCTTTTTCTCATTCAAATTTTCTTTTGTGTCAACAAAATTTTATTTATAAAATCTTATCTTGAAATATTCAGTGTCCAAAGGACCAGCAAACTTGGGATATAAACGCTTACTTTACTCTTAGATGAAATGTGAAAATAAAGGTCAAGTCATGTTATTCTTGGGTGGTGAGGAATGTTACAACAGGATGTGATCAGATTATAATGGAACTAAAACAAGAGAGAGCCAATGGGAGATAGTAGAGAGGAAGGGCTGAGTAAAAGTAGAGGAAGCCATGAAATAGAAGCACAGAAACACAATGAATCACTGTGATAAATTCATGTTGCACTTTGTTCTGAAGGTAGTTATGAAAAGTAAGTTTAAATAGATGGGAAAATATGAATCTTTGGAAAAATGTCTCTAGGGTCTTGGTGCCCATGGCAAATGGCTATGCATGAAAACTGATGATGATAAAAATGGTTGATGAACACTGTTTATTCCTAATTAGATGATTTGTCATTTACAGAGGCATTTATGGAATGCACTTTTATTACTATGACTTAGTCCTTCTCCCATCTATAACTTTATTGAGCTTCTCTGGCATTTGCACACCCCCTCCCCCACCCAGCTGGTTTATTTCTCTGTATTTATTCTTCTGATATGTGAAATCTGAAAGGGGCAATAGAGGTTGAGGCTGGGCCTACAGGAAATTTAAAAAACACAAACCAGAAACCACAATCAGTTTAGTTAATGCATCATGGGGTGCATCGTGGAGGAAAAAAAAAATCAGTCCCATCAATTTTTTTGTCTGTTGGATTAATTTTTATCACTCTCTAAATTTTTGTGGTATGTGTGTGAATCCCAAGCACAAATTAAAGAGGTTTGATCATCTTCAGCAAACTTCCCTGCCCCATTCCCTGATCCCCCCTCCCACCACCACAGTCTACTGTTGGTCCATCCTGAAACCCTCTGGGAATAGCTGAAGAAAGGAAGGAAGAAGGAAGGAAGAAGGAAGAAGGAGGGAAGAAAGGAAGGAAGGAAGGAAGGAAGGAAGGAAGGAAGGAAGGAAGGAAGGAAGGAAGGAAGAAGGAAGGAAATTAGCATTAAGTACCTACTACTTTCTGGGCACTTCATAAATATTATCTCATTTGATCCTCACAACAAGGTTGTGAGTTGTGTTATTTTTATTCCCATTTTGCAGTTGAGGAAACTGAGGCAGACAGTGGTTAAGTAAGTTGCCCCATGTTGTATACTTATTGTCTGAGGCTGGATTTGAACTTCTCTTCCTTACTTTACTGTGCTACTTCATGCTACAGACACTAGGAGACGATGAAACTGTGTGTGTTTGAGTGACTGAGGCTCCTCTGTTCTCATCCCAAAAATTTACTTTGTGGATCAAATTTATGTGTCAGAATTCCACATAGGTCACGTCCCCTAAGGAATGAATATTTTTTGCTTTAAATCAGAGGTTCTGAACCTTTTTTGTGTCATGGATACCACTGGCTATCATGTAAAGCCTATGAACGCTTAAGCATATAATGTCTTCAAAAACATGAAATAAAGCATATAGGATTACGACAGAAACCAGTTATATTGAAATATTTATAAAATATTAAAAAAAAACCCAACAACCAAATTCTGATTAAGAACTTTTGCTTTAAATGATGTTCTGGCTGTCTTTATACCTAGACAAGGTAGGTAGTGACTTATGTGTTATGATTTCAGGGGCTCAGAAAAGGTCCTTCTCATGATATAATATCCACTTACTTCTTCCCAAATACTTGAAATTCTACCATTTTAGTTTCATTCCTTTGGTTTAAGACTTTGTCTCCTATAAAAATGTGAATCTAACTTTATTATTCATTTGCATTTTACTCTCTTTAGAGCAGTTTTCTGAATGAGAGATTCTAGGTTCTGAACCAGACCGTCTATGCTCCTGGGCTTCCTCTCCTTCTCCACTCTCTCTCTGTATTGTCTTATGCTCCCATCTCTATATAAATGACTCCCAAATGTATATATCCATCCCCAATGTATCTATATATCTTTAGCTGTATATTCACCTCCATTCTCTTCCCTGAGTTTTGGTTTCACAATAGTAGTTACCTGCTAGACATTTCATACTCAATGCTCTGGAGACCTTTGAAACTCAACATGTCTAAAACTGAACTCATTATCTTTCCTCCCAAACTCTTCCCACTTCTAAAGCTTCCTTATTTCTGTTGAGCTCATTCTTTTGGTGTCTCAGATTCACCATCTCTGTAATATTCTGCACTCCTCACTCTTCCTCATCCCATAGCCAATCAGTTGCCATATCTCACTATTTCTTCTTTTGCAACATCTCTTGTGTCTGACTCTTCATTTCCCTCACAACCTTAGTTCGATCCCTACCACTTAGTGTCTCAATTATTGCAATAGCCTCCTGATTAGTCTCCTGGCCTCAAGTCTCTCCCCATTCCAGTCCATCCTACACACTGTTGCCAATGATTTTTCCTGAGTGCATATTTGATCATGTAACTCCTTTACTTGACCAACTCTAGTGGGGTCCTAAAACATAGAGAATCAAATATAAACTCCTCTGCTTATTTATTTATCTATTTTTGGAGGGGTGAAGGCAAAGCAAGTGGGGTGAAGTGACTTTCCCAAGGTCACACAGCTACTTAAGTGTCAAGTGTCTGAGACCAGATTTGAACTCAGGTCCTCCTGATTCCAGGGTGGGTGCTCTATTCACTGCACCACCTAGCTGCCCCCTGTTTATTTTTTTTTAAAGCTAATATAACCTGGGCCCAACCTATCTTTCTGAGACATTACTCTCCCTCCTGATCTCGACAATGCAGCCAAACTGACCACTTTGTTCTTATGCTCAGGCCTGGATCTCTGTACTTTCACATTTGTTGTTCCCCATGCCTGGAAGGTACTCCTTTGCCTCTGTGTTAGGCAGTTTCTCCCTTCTGTAGCTCACACACCATCTTCTGCATGTTGTTCAGTCATTTCAGTCATGTCTGATTCCTTGTGACCCCATTTGGGGTTTTCTTGGTAGAGATACTAGAGTGGTTTGCCATTTCCTTCTCCAGCTCACTTTACAGATGAAGAAACTGAGGCAAACAGGGTTAAGTGACTTGTCCAGGGTCACACAGCTTGAATTCAGTTCTTACTGTCTCCAGGCCCAGATCTCTATCCATTGCATTGCTTTCTATATGAGGCCCTTCCTTTCTCATGTTCAAAATTGCCAGTACCCTCCCTTGAAAACTACCTTGACTTTCACTGCTTTGTGTATTTGTGTTTAACTTTTTTACTTATATTTGTCAGGATCTTCAGGCCAAAGCCACTCCTCTCTTTTTACTATTAGGGAACACCCTATTTTTCAGAGCTAAGGCCCAGCAAGCAGGCTGTGCCCTGAGCTTGGCATAACAACAGTCCTTTGCTCTCACCCTTGATGAACTCTGCTGCAGCAAAATCCCAGAATTGCCATAACTGGGACAAGCACTACAGGAACCATGTTTTGGTCATGAGACCCTGCTATGAATCAAACTCATCTCACTGTTTCTGTTACCCCTCATTGCCACAGCTATAGCCCATTGCTTGGTTCTTTGTCTAGCTACTAGTATATGTATCAAGGGGTGGCCCTGCTAAAGTGGGTCTCCTTGGTATCAGAGCAGACCCCAGCACATGTTTCTAGTTTCCCTCCTCCAAAAGAATAAAGAATGCTTTTTGCTTATAGCCACAGTTAGCTTTTATGTTTTGTTTTATTTTATCTTTCAGAGTTAACAATTGGGGTATTACTTCTGTATGTTCTTTGGTATTTTTCAGAATTAATAATAGCTGCACAACCTGTGTGATTCTTTGGTCATTTATTATCAGGGTTTGACATACTTTATATATTTTTATATGTACTTGCTTCCTACATTAGGATGTAAACTCATTGCAAGGAGGGATTGTCTCATTCTTTGTATATGTGGCCCAACACAGGACCTGGTACATACTAGGAACGTAAGTTCCTGTTGATTGACTGATGGAGGGATTTGACTTGAGAAGTTCGGGCCTCAAATTTGGAGAATACCCAGAATCTAAGTTGGTTTCAGGGCACGGATGACTCATGTCAGCAATTCAGACAGTCTGTGGATTTGGAGGAGTAGGGGTGGTGAGGCATTAGAAAGAATGAAATTTCGGGTCATTTGGGGTTAACCTTGAGAAGACATTCACGCTGAGCCTAGTCTGAAATCCTGAATTAACCCTAAATCAGCCCTGTCTTTCCAAATTCCTTCCTTCTTTGGATTTTCAAAGGGAAGCGCCATTCAGATTTCTTTAGCAGAAGAATTTCCAGGCTCTGTCAGCAATTATGTGAACTTTGACTTTTAAAAATACCCGAAGCCCCATGATGATTTTTTTCTTTTTAAAAGGACAAAAATTTCCTCAATGAGAATTTTGGTTGGCAATTCTGCAGAATAACATCAGCTCTAAAACCAACTGAACTCCTCCAAAATTAGGAAAACATGATGTACATTTCAAATTGATGTGTTACTGCTCTTGAATTTTAAAAGAAAATAATTTTAAAAATCACTTCCTGTGCTTATTTGGAAAAAAATCTAATTCCAGTGAAAGAATAACTGCAAAGAAAAGTACTGAGATGACTGCTATTTATAAAGGAAATTAAAAGATAGCCTGAACAAGTAATTCTGTGAGGTAAGTGGAGAGATGAGTCAAGCTCAGTCTCACCCAGGCTTCTAATTGGCTTACATCTTTACGGTTCTTTCCTATGTTTCCATCCTCTGTAAAGGCTTTGTGTCTATGCTTGTAGATGCTAATACAGCAGGAAGTACATATGTTGAAATGACTTTGTATCACCAGAATTTTCACAGTTAGAAGGAGCTTTTAAGGACCAAAGAAAGAATCTTCTCTCCTTAGGTACTCTTGACTTGGCATGAGCCAGTTAATTTCATAGAAATTAATTGGGGAGGGTAGCAAGATAGAAGGAAAAGGTTTGGAACTAGAAGTTGGCTCAGAAAGGAGGCTTGGGTGCATTGTGAATGATATCCTTTTTTTGTAGTCAAATGTTACTCTATATGAGGAACATGGGATCCAGAGAGGTAAAGATGCTTAAAATATAGTCAGTCCATTTGGATAGGGGGCTGTGACCTGGCTGAGACAAGGATGACATTTTTATAGTCACTTGATATTTTCTCTTGTGTTTATCATTTGGGAATTACAGGGTTTTTTTTTTTTTAACCTTAGCTTGATTTTATTAGATCTTCTGTACCCAAATAGACTCTCAAAGCTTCATGACATAGAGTAAAGAGTGCTATATTCAAAGGACCTGGCTTCAGATTCTGGCTTTGGTACTTACTAACTGGTAAACGTACATAAGTCATGCAGCCTTGACTGGGCCATGGTTTTTTCATGTGTACAATGGGTATAGTAATATAGTGTATTACCTATTTCATAAGGCTGTTGTCAAGTAGGTAATTTCTAAACCTTTAAAGTACTATACAAATAATAAAAAAATTTATCTCTTGATGCCAATTCTTTGTTCCCTCTAGTGTCTGCTAGGAGAGAACTCGGTTCAGCGGGGCAAAAGGCAATTTTTTACAGGTGAAAGGCAAGATAATGAGGGAGAATTGCACTGTGTAGAATAACTGGTCTAGCCAACAATATTCCAGATCATGTTCCCTTAGAAGACTGATTACCAACCAGTTTTCTCTGTGTTGAGTCAAATGAAATAAAACCTTTCTTCAGTAACTACTATGCTAGACACTGTGGGAAATAACAAACTTTAGATTAGACAAAGTTCTTAGACCTGGGGAACTTTACAATCTAGTATGGAAATAAAATACTATAAACATAGTGATGATACATAATAATAATAACCATTTATAGTACACTTTAAGGTTTATGCATATTATTTTATCCTTACCACAACATTACAGAAAGAAGTATTGTGGATATTATTATCCCTATAGAGAGGTTATAATAACAATCATTAGATAAATAAATAAATGAAAGCTAGCATTTACTATATGCCAGGCACTGTGTTAAGTGTTTTACAATTATTATATCATTTGATCTTCACAATCTTCACAATCAACAATCCTGGGAGGTAGGAGCTATTATTATCCCCATTTCACAGATGAAGAAACAGAGGCTAAGTGACTTGCCAAAAGTCACACAGCTAATGAGTATCTGAGGTTGGATTTGAACTCAGGTGTTCCTGACTCCAGACCCAGGATTCTATTCACCACTCCACCTAGCTAGTAAATGTCAAAGACAGGATTTAAATTCAGACCTTGCTAACTCTAAATCCATCACACTATTCATTATGCTATTGTTTGATAAAATATATTAGACAGTTACAAAACAAAGTGCTATGGAAGACCTGAACTTTTGAATAGAGACAAAAAAGTATTGACTGATCAAATCCATAGATTGCTACTAGAGAAAAACCTTATGCATAAGACTCTAAGGCATGTAGTGGCTAAATCTTACAATTTAATTACCAAGATATTTGCAATGGGTTTTGCAAGCAACCAGAGCAAAGGCCTTGAGCTATGGAGGAATGACAAATAGATCAATTCAACACTACCTTGCAACTAAATGCAAAACATAATGCCAGTGCTAAGGATACAGAGGCAGAGGAGACATACACTCTATTCTCAAAACAGGTTTTACAATCGAATAGGGAGCGTACTTTTAGGTCATGTGACCAATATGATAGACGTTTAGACATTTTTTCCCCAGTCCTCATGAACTCTCAAAATTTCTTCAAATAGGATTTGTTTGCAAAAGTAAAGCAGTTGCAACTGGTTCCTCAGGCCAAGATGCTAAGAAGCCTAAGGAGCTAACAAGCTGATGGACTAATATCAGTGATATCTAATCCACAATCCCTCACCCTATCACTTAGTGCTCTATCCCCTCCTCAGTATCTTCCACACTGTGGCAGAATTGCACAACCCATCCCACTAGCTTGAGTTCTAACCATTCAACAATTTGTTGCTGCTGCTGTAATGTTCCACAAATATAATCTGTATCTGCTTTCATCCCACCATTCTGTAGCACCAAAAAGCAAAAAGCAAATATCAACTGCCACTTCCTGGTGGAGAAAGTGGAGGTATAGGAAAACAGAATCATGCTCTTCCAAGACTATAGTATTTAGCCAGAGAACTTAAGAGCAGGGGGTACTGGGACAGGGTGTCAGAGTATGTATAGGGTTTTACTAGGCCTGAAGTAAAGGTGACTAGTATCCAGCTGGGGCCAATTCTGTCTCCCCAGAAGTCACTAAGGGGCAGGGAATGAGGCCAGTGAAAAGTTAATTTCCCCAAATGGGAGGAGGCTCAACCTCTAAGCTCTCTTGGACTTCAAGGGATTTACTATCAATGAACGGGGAGTCAGAAAGTGAGTGATAGGTAAATATAAAAAAGGAGGAAAAAAATTCAGTTAATATTAGCATAAAAGAGGTAAATCATCAGGGAAGATATTAAAACAGTGGGTGAAATGGAATCAAAACAAGTCCAATTATCTCTAACTAAATATAAAAAATATGAAACTGAGCCAGCAGTTGAGAAGACAAAAGACCCATGTGCATTCTCAAGAGACCATGAAATCACACAGGATGATCCTGAATGGATCAAAAAAGAAATAATGTCACTAAAAATAGAAATTAGAAGGGAACAAATGACAAAATTTATGACCTGCACACAGGGGTGTGCTAGAGTCAGCTTAAATCAACTTGAAAGAAATCATTGTTAAAGTTTTAGTATGAGCATTTACACCTTGGAAATTAGCAAATGGTACATTTCAGGGCTTGATATATTGTTTTCTGATTGTTTAGACTTATGAAAGTCATAGATAAAATAGTAATAATGTAGTTTAAACCTAAAAGTGTGACATATGTACAATTTTTGGGAGAACCAACTGTTAAACATTTTTACCAGCATACCCCAGCATGCACAGCAGCCAGAGGTTTTAGCCTCAGGGTGGACCTAACCAGCCACCAGCTGGTGGGACCTCAGATTACCAGCAGCTGTGGTGGTTTCCAGAATTATCAACCCATAGACGCCAAGGACAAAGTGAGAGGTCAGTGCAGTGTGGACTTTGGGACCTGGGAATTCAGAGTGCGATTTGGCCTTTGCCCCCAGGGCAAGAAGTGGCTGAGGTGCTTCAGCCATGCAGCTGCCACCTTGTGGCTGCTTCAGAGCTCCTGGTCTGCAGATTGTAGCAGGACCAAGCAACCACTCTGAGGGGTAAATGCTCTTGCTTTAATCTGCTTGGATCTGGATTGCTGTCTAGGGTGGAGGTCCTGGTGTGTGTGAGCAGTCTGCCAGAGCATATGGAGGCTTCAGGGAGGGCACCCAACTAATACTTTCTGTAGCTGAGAAAACTCCAGTGTTTGGTACAAAGCTCCCCTATCTGGTAGCAGAGTCCTAATATGACAAAAAGCTCAAAAATCAAGTAATTAAGTGGCAACATGAGCAAGCAAAGGAAGCAAAGCAAACAGAACAATCAAACTTTACACTCTTATTTTGGGGACAAAAAGGATCAAAACATGGAACAGTAGGAAGACAGCAAAGTCAGAACTGCACCAAAAGCTTCCAAGAAAAATACAAGCTGGTTACAGGCCATAGAGAAGCTTAAAAATGATTTTGAAAATCAAATAAGAGAAGTAGAGGAAAAAATTGGAAGAGAAATGAGAACGATGCAAGAAAATTATGAAGGGGCGGCTAGGTGGCGCAGTGAGTAGAGCGCCGGCCCTGGAGTCAGAAAGACCTGAGTTCGGATCCGGCCTCAGACACTTAACCCACACAAACAAACAAAAACCTAGCCGTGTGACCTTGGGCAAGTTACTTAACTCCAATTGCCCTAAAAGGGGCGGTTAGGTGGTGCAGTGAGTAAGAGCGCCGGCCTCGGAGTTGGGATGACCCGAGATCAAATCCGGGCTCAGAAAATGAGCACCCACACATAAATAATGACTAGCTGTGTAACCTTGAGCAAGTCACTTAACCCCAATTGCTTAAAAAAAAAAAAGAAAATTATGAAATGAGAGTCAACAACCTGACAGAAGAAAATAATACCTTAAAAAATAGACTAAGTCATATGGCAAAAGAGGCTCAAGAAGGCAATAAAGAGAACAATGCCTTAAAAAGCTGAATTTGCTATATGGAAAAAGAATCTCAAAAGCTCACTGAAGAGAATCATTCCTTCAGTATTAGATTGGAGCAAATAGAAACTAGTGACTTTATGAGAAATCAAGATATTATTAAACAGATCCAAACAAATGAAAAAATAGAAGGCAATGTGAAATATCTCATTGGAAAAACCACTGACCTGGAAAATAGATCCAGGAGAGATAATTTAAAAATTATTGGACTACCTGAAAGCCATGATCCAAAAAAGAACCTAGAAATCATCCTTCAAGAAATTCTCAAGGAAAATTGCCCTGATGTCTTAGAACCAGAGGGCAAAATAGAGGTTGAAAGAGTCCACCAATCACCTCCTGAAAAAGATCCCAAAAAGAAAACTCCTAGGAATGTCATAGCCAGGGTCCAGAGTTCCCAGATTAAGGGGAAAATATTACAGGCAGCCAGGAAGAAACAATTTCAATATTGTGGAAACACAATCAGGATAATTCAGGACCTGGCAGCTTCTACACTGAGGGATCAAAGGGCTTGGAATATGATATTCCAGAGGTCAAAGTAGCTGGGATTAAAACCAAGAATCACCTACCCAGCAAAACTGAGTATCATGTTTCAGGGGAAAATATGGTTATTCGGTGGAATAGAGGACTCTCAAGCATTCTTTTTTTCTTTTCTTCTTTTTTTTTTTATTAACTTCTGTTCCACATCACTCATTTCCGACAGATTTTGAGTTACAATCATCCCCCCCCCCTGTTTTTCCCCTACCCACCCTCCCAGAACAGCAGTCCCCAAGATATTGCTTCCTCCAATCTTCTCTCTCCCATATCATCTCCCATACCCCCTTCGACTTTTCCATTAGAGGAAGGTGAATCTTTGTGTCCCAATGCCTGCACATCTTATCTCCCTATTACAAGCAAAAGAGTATTACTAATAGTATTTATATATATTTGAAACATTTAATCTTAAGACCTTGAATTTCAGATCCATTTCCTTCCTCCCTTGTCACCCATTCCCTCTGGGGAGATGAGTAATTCAGTATATGTTGTACATGTCTAGCTATGCAAAACATTACCATAGTAGATATATTGTACAAGGCTGCTTATAATTCCCTCCCACTCATCCCACCCCCCACCTGGTCCATTCCCTACTTGATCCTGTCCCTCTTCTATAGTGGGTACTTCCAACCTCCCCTCCCCCCAAGGATGCCCTCCCATCCATCATCCCTCCTCTCATCCCCCTTCCCCCTATTCTGCTGCAGGTTGAGATATCCCATTTAGTATGTATGTCATTTTCTCCCTGAACCAAATTCAATGAGAATGTGGTTTTGCCTTTTTGCCTTCCTATTCTTCCCCTCCCTTGCAACCACTTCCCCTTGCTTCTTCTACATGAGATAGTTTACCCTACCCTGTCTCTCCCCATCTCCTCTTGCCACTTTCCTCTCTCACCTCATAATTTCATCCCTTGAGTATTCTCCCTTCCCAACAAATTCAACCTATGCCCTCTATCCATATATAACTGTAACCATATACACACACATTCACATATGTATTCATATGACCACACCCCCTTCTTCCATTATTTTCATAGTGAGAAAGATATCATCAGTCACAGTTATTGCTTTTCCATATAGGAATGTAAATAGTTCAACTTTGATAAGTTCCTTTTGATTTCTTTTCCCTGATTACCTTCTCAGGCATCTCTTGCTTCTTGTGTCTGGATGTCAATTTTCTATTCAATTCTGGTTTTTTCCTCAAGAATGCTTGAAAGTCCTCTATTCCACTGAATGACCATATTTTCCCCTGAAACAAAATACTCAGTTTTGCTGGGTAGGTGACCCTTGGGTTCATTCCCAGTTCTTTTGCCCTCTGGAATATCATATTCCATGCCCTTCGATCCCTCAGTGTAGAAGCTGCCAGGTCCTGGGCTATTCTGATTGTGTTTCCACAATATTGAAATTGTTTCTTCCTGGCTGCTTGTAGTATTTTCTCCTTGATCTGGGGATTCTGGAACCTGGCTATAATATTCCTGGGAGTTTTCTTTTTGGGATCTTTTTCAGGAGGTGATCTGTGGATTCTTTCAACCTCTATTTTGCCCTCTGGATCTAAAACATCAGGGCAGTTTTCCTTGAGAATTTCTTGAAGGGTGATTTCTAGGTTCTTTCTTTGATCATGGCTTTCAGGTAGTCCAATAATTTTTAAATTGTCTCTCCTGGATCTATTTTCCAGGTCAGTGGTTTTTCCCATGAGATATTTGACATTGCCTTCTAATCTTTCATTTGTTTGGATCTGCTTAACAGCATCTTGATTTCTCATAAAGCCATTAGCTTCCATTTGCTCCAGTCTAACTCTGAAGGAATGAATCTCCTCAGTGAACTTTTGAGATTCTTTTTCCATCTGGCAAATTCGACTTTTTAAGGCATTCTTCTCCTCATTGCCCTTTTGGGCCTCCTTTGCCATTTGAGTTAGTCTATTTTTTAAGGTGTTGTTTTCCTCAGTCAGGCTGTTGACCCTCATTTCATACTTTTCCTGCATCCTTCTCATTTCTCTTTCTAATTTTTTCCTCCACTTCTCTTATTTGATTTTTAAAGTCCTTCTTAAGGTCCTCTATGGCCTGCAACCCGCTCATGTTTTCCCCTGGGGCTTTTGGAGCAGGACTTCTGACCTCACAGTCCTCTTCCCCTATACTTCCACCCTTTTTGCCCCCAAAGTAGGAGTCTAGGGTTGCATTTTTCTGTTTAGTTTGTTGCCTTTGCCTTGGCATGTTGCCACTTAATTACTTGACTTTTGGGCTTGTTGCCACAGTATGGCTTTGTGGCCAGATAGGGGAATTTTCGTCCCGAACGTGTGGGGGGGCAACTTATGATTCTGGCAAGCTGGAAACCCACCCACGACTTCCACCCCAGATCACAATCCAGATCCAGGGAGGTTAAAGCAGGAGCGATTACCCCCCAAGACTAATCGCTGGATCTCCCTACAGTTCACAGGCCAAGAGCTGGAGCTGCCTCTGAAAACTACAAAATGTCGTGTCTCCTCAATGGTTTCTAGCCCCCAGGGGAGGAAGCCGACGTGTTCCCCAAATACTGTTCCCAAAGTCCATAGGGCACTAACCTCTCACTTTGTCCTAGGCATGTCTATGTTGATAATTCTGGAATCGCCACAGTTGCTGGTGTTCTGGGGTCCCTCCAGCCGGCTGCTGGCCCTGGCTGCACTGCTGGCTCCCAGAGCACTGTGCTGGTCCTTCCTGCAGGGCTGCTGGGTTGTCCTCAGCAGGAGGTTAGCCTCTCTGTGTCGTTCTGTGGGTGCTGGGGCTCCAGAAGTTGTTCAGAGTCCCCTTTTACATAGTTTGGAGGTAATCTGGGGGCAGAGTGTCTTGGATGCCACTTTCAAGCCTTCTTGATGAAAAAACCAAAGTTGAATAGAAAATCTGACATTCAGATACAAGAAGCAAGAGAAGGATGAGAAGGTAAACAGGGGAAAAAATCATAAGGAACTTATCAAAGTTGAACTGATTATATTCCTATATGGAAAAATGATAATTGTAACTTATGAAACTTTTCTCAGTATGAGAATAGTTGAAAGGAATAGAAATATATATATATATATATATATGTGTGTGTGTGTGTGTGTGTGTGTGTGTGTGTGTGTGTATGTGCATGTCTATGTATACATACATATATATATGTCTATATAGGAGGGTATATGGGCATATGAATACATATGTGAGTGTGTGTATATATGTCTATAGGTATACATAGACAGAGGGCATAGGACCAATTTAATAGGAAGGGATGATACTTAAAAGGTGAAATTAAGAGGTGAGAGAGGAATATAATGAGAAGAGACGGGGAGAGACAGAATGGGGTAAATTATCCCATATAGAAGAGGCAAGGGAAAATTGTTACAGTAGAGGGGAAGAACAGGAAGGAAAAAGGGAACGAGTCAACCTTATTCTCATTGAATTTGGCTTAGGGAAGGAATGACATACAGACTAAATAGGGTACCTCACCCTACAGGAGAGTAGAGGGGAAGGGGAAGAGAGGGGGGATGATGGAAAGAAGGGCAGGCTGGGG